>JAGFNQ010010618.1:1220963-1252629 GCA_024364735.1 Boesenbergia rotunda | reverse complement strand
CGCCGCCCGGGCGTTTAACTCTTCGTCTGCCAGGCCCATGGCCTCATCGAGGGCCGCTTCCCACATCATCTCGGCTGCAAAAACATAGGATATTGAGTTAGGGAGAAAGGAATACGAAACAAAAAATGACTTACAGAAAGTGCCGGGCAGGGCGGCAGGCACTCGGCTCAGCCCAAATATGTACAAGACGACGTCATTGAGAAGTTTCATGCCGTCAAAGCGGAGGCCCCCGAGTCGAGAAACAGCCAGGGTAAATAAGGGGTCGGATTTAAAATTTTTTAAGGGAGCTATAAGGGGCAGGTCTTCAACCCATCCGATCGGGAACCCGGGGCTGGTCGGGGGACTTATGAAGAAGAAATGGGTTTTCCATCCCTTATTCGAGGAAGGAATATTCTCCACTATGGATAATTTGGCCCGGGCTTGGAGAAAGAAATTCCCGGCCTCCTGTTTCTTCGGGTAATAAAAGAAATAAAGAACCTCCAGTCGAAGGGGGACTCGGTAAAGGGTAAAGAGAACTATTATGTTGCACAATATGCGAATGGCGTTGGGAGAGAGCTAGAAGATAGGCACATGGAAAAATTTACAGAAGTCTACAATAAAGGGATGAAGAGGGTAGCGCAGGCCAGACATATGTTGGTCCCGGAAAAACACGAAGAAGCCGGTCGGGGGCTTGTGTGGTCGGTCAGCCTTTGTAGGAACGGCAATGTGGTAGTTTTCAGGGACATCGTAGGCCAGTCGGAGATCGGAGACGGTCTCGTCGTGAAGGGAAGACTCGACAGAGGTATACCACGCAGGGGCAGCCATGGAGTAGAAAGAAAGGGAAGAAAAGGGAGAATCTGACCGTAGGTGGTGGTGGAAAGGATTAACCGGCGGAGAAGCACGAGGGTGACGACGACACACGGAGACGGCGGCGAGCAGCGAGAAGCACCGAGTTAGAGGGAGAACAGCGGAGAAGCAAATGAGGGTTTCGGCGAAGAGGAAGACCTATTTATAGTTAGGCCGAAAGAAGGGAGACCGTCCGATGGCGATCCACGTGTACGGAGATCGTCTCATCCATGCCATTGAAGCGTCCCACGAATCAGCCTCGAAAAAACGCGCCGCAGGTGCTGACGCCGCCTGCATCGGCGACAGGGCGCGTCGTCGTGTCGGCCAGCCGGAAGCTGCCGCGTGGCGGATGGAATTACGCGCGTTAATGGCCATTAAAAGCTCGTAATCATGGAGAGAGATCGCATCCCGGTCGGCCAACCAGCGAGCGCCACGTAGCTCGGATCATTAAAGCGGAGGTGAGGCCGTTAAGGCGCCGGTCGCATCGGGCATATCACATCGCCTCATTCGACTTAGAATGTCGCGTCTCCATTAATTGACTGACTCGAGCAATCACGAGAAAATCGTCTAGGGGCGCGTGGCACTCCACATTTCTTGCGACTCAAGGCAAATGCTCTCCCGCCCAAATATATTCAGCATCTCTCATCAACTAACAATATTCGTCCGGTCGGACGCATTCACAATATACGGACGCGTGGCGGCCCACGCTCCTTTCAGTCGGGAATAACTATTTTGCCTACGCAGGACAATTTACGAGGACACGTGGCGGCCCACGTTCCTCCGGTCAAAACCTTCACCCGCTCGGACATCCTCACCATGTTAATGGTTAGTCGGGGAGGCGTGGCGGCCCACGCTCCTCCATCATGCTTCGTCCAGCCGGACGGCCTCGTTAAAAAAGAGTCAGGTGCGTGGCGACCCACGCCCCTCTCGACTAACAATCTTCTTCCGCCCGGTCAGGGCAGGCATACTCAACACCAGCTGTTGAGCATCGTGTTAAGCCGGCCGGATATTAAAAGGGCAAAATCGCTCGGCCGCAGAATGGTTGTTCACACTTGTAGTCCAGTCAGTCGGACTGATCGCCTCCTTCGACTAAACTTGAGGGGAAGGCTATTGATCCCGCCCTATCTTTGGCACCATACGGACAGCCATCGTGGCAAACGGCCTGGCAAACTTCAGGGTCCACGTCATTGTACGGGTAGCCAGCTTGACACCCTAGCCGGGCCCAGGGCCCCCCGTCGGCCGGTCGGACTCAGGGCGGCTGGTTAGAATAAATATGGCGGTTCGTCCGGCCGGTCAAACCCGGCCGACCGTATTTAGGCTTACACGCCTCGTTTAGCCGGGTATTCCCGCCCGGCCACATTAAGGCTTACACGCCTCGTCTAGCCGGTCAAACCCGGCCGACCACATTAAGGCTTACACGCCTCGTCTAGCCGGTCAAACCCGGCCGACCGCATTAAGGCTTACACACCTCGTTTATCCGAGTGCATCCGCCCGGCAGTCCTTTACACCCAGACTTGATATCCAGCCGGGCGTGCCGTCCCTGTGTCCACTCGGGCACTCTCTTGGGATCACCCCGGGATAAAGACAGAATACATCTGCACCCGCTGCAAATAACAAGCTATCACCATTCGTGTGAACTGACTCTCTCTGATTTTCAGAAACCTGCCTTTGTCCTCACATAAGACAAACGGTATACGACAAAGGTTGGTTACAAATCGACATAACCATACCACATCTTCTGATCCTGCCAGAAGATCCTGACACAGGTCACACTCAAATCGACCTAACCATATCATATCTTCTGATCCTGTCAGAAGATCCTGACACAGGTCATACTCAAATCGACCTAACCATACCATATCCTCTGACCCTGTCAGAAGATCCTGACACATGTCAGACTTGGTCCTTTTCCCCGGCTATATAAGCCCCTCCCCTCCTCTTCATCAGGTACGCACACGCGCGCATAGCTTCTCGTCTACAGTACTCTATTTGCTTGTTCACCGGAGTACTGACTTGACCGTCGGAGGGCCTTGCCGGGACGCTTCCCGGCTAGGTTGTTAACGGTCATCTTCTTCAGCAGGTTCAGGTCATCCCGTCGGAGATCCACCAGGCTACTTCTTCTTCCATTCGGTCGGAGGATCCCCCACCCCACTTGCTGAGTCATTCTGGAGCGAGGACATTCCGTCGGCATCCACGTCACTACTCTCTACACCGTCATCCGGTAGCGGTTCTATTTCGCTCGGCGACAGGATCAAGGGCAATCGGTGGTAAAAGGCTAGAGAAGTTTACTGCCACAAAGGGGACATGAACATCCAATTTAGGAAGATAACTAACTAATGAATTGGTAGAATTGATTGAGGTCCAAGGCGTGGTCCAGGGAGGAGACAAAAGGCAACTATCCAAAACAGCGGCACTGAGCGGCGAGTGGAAGACGATGGCGAGCTGAGCTGGGTGCCCATGGCGCGGTCACTGTCCTCGTCTCTGTATCACAGCCCATCGGATACTGACGGAACACACAACTGTGGTGGTCGGATAATTATTTACCTCTCGACTGTGGTAGTTAATTAGAGCGAAGAGAAGGATTCACTACTACAAGAAAATGGTCATTTAACGACTGATTTATTGGACCGGCTGGATAGATAGTGATCTAAGTGAATCTGATCGATTGGACAAACTAAAAAGTGAATGAATCAAGTGGGACAAACTAAATGTTAGTAAAATGTGATTCGTTCGTCTTCAGTGTCCTCGTCAATTCGTCCTAGGGTCAACACGAAAGAAGTAAATCACGGAGACTACTAACCCGGATACTATGACTAATACGCGAGGAGAATAGACATACTAATTTTATCCGATTTTAACCTTCAAACCTCATATTAATAATATCTACATATTAACTATCAATCCATCTCGTGGAGTCATATAGAATTAGACAAATAGAGTTGTTGTTATATAATAATATTTTATTATTATAAAATTAATTTTTCTTATTATATTTTATGTAAAAATATCAGTTGAAATTTAAAGTTGTGGATTTTTTGCCCATTAATTCAAGCCGCAAGCGTTGACCCTCTTAGAATTGTATATTCCTCCGTTGACCGGTGCAGAATCGATCCATAAAACATCCCTTCCAGGCTAATCTTAACGGCAAACCGACTAGACCGATTACAAGATTGCATTCGATCTTGGATCCTCATGAGCAGCGACAATGGCGCCAGCTCGGATCCGAAGTCGTATGGCGGCCCAGCGACGGCGCTGGCGCGGCTCAGCAGCTTGGTGTACGGCCTCGGCGTCTCCGCCGGCATCCTCCTCCTCGTCACCAGCATCACCTTCATCTCCTTCCTCTGCATGCGTGCTTCCGCTGCCTCTGCGCCGCCTCCGGCGCAGCGGAGTCGGCGTCGGGCGGAGGAGGAGGCAGCGACGCCGCCGGGGGTGGAGTGTGCCGAGGGGATCGACGAGGCCACGCTGAAGAGGTACCCGAAGGTCGCGTACGTGGAGGCCGAGAAGAGGGGGATGCCGGCTGCCTGCTGCTCGATTTGCCTGGCGGATTACCAGGCCGCCGACGTGCTCCGCCTCCTGCCGGACTGCGGCCACATGTTCCACATCGACTGCGTCGACATGTGGCTGAAGGCGCACCCGACCTGCCCATTCTGCCGGTCTTCGCCGGTGCCCACCCCGCTCCAGACGCCGCTTGCCGACGCCTCGCCGCTGGCCATCGATCGCACGGCTGTCGTCGTAGCCAATTAATGTAATTTACCATTTATAAAATTTCATTTATTTATTTTCAGTGAAAATAAATTCCTTTTTGATGTGGTGGTTTTTTTAACCATATGTAAGTCAAAGTTGTGATGGATCAAATATGATCCAATGGAATTGATTTTTTCTCAAATGAGATATGATTGAATCGGCTCAATACGTTGGTTATTAAGTTTTGGTTAAGTGCAAGTTGGTGATCGACACGTCCTCTGTCATGTTCAGATTTGGGCACCAACATCCAAGTCTCGACCTAGGCCACCGACACCTTTCTCGTATCAATCTTATAAGATCCCGACACGCACCAACATCCAAGTCTCGGTCTAGGTCGCCAACACCTCTCTTGTTTAGATCCCGACACTAGCATCTACGTCTCGGCTTAAGCCTCTAACACCTCTCTTGTCTCAATTTTTAATCTCAACACTAGCATCCAAGTTTCGGCCTAGACCGTCAACACCTCCTGTGCAAGTTAAGATCCCGACAACAACATCTAAGTCTAGGCGTAGACAGTTGACACCTCTCCTGTCAATCTTAGTCTCATATTTTAGCATTATCATCTAGGTTTCAACCCAAGCTGCTAGTACATCATACTCTCGAGGGCACTCAACATCGACCCTATCTCATCGTTTGCCCTTGTATAAGATCTTTTATTTGCGAGTCCAAAACAAAGTATTTCTCTCAAGACAGGTGGACATCCATTGTGAACATTCTATGACATGCGACACCAGATGAATGGAGAGGCAGTTACGAAATTGTCAGATCTGGTCCTCTAGATGCTCTCATATAAGCATGTGACGCTTGATGAATGAAAAGACAATTAATGACTGTCAGATCTGGTCTCCTGATGAGCGTATACAATGATGATGGAAGAGTGTGTGGCCACGGGATCATTCGACATAGACATGCTCTTCTGACAATTATATAAACCCTAGAGAGGATAAATACAAAGGATATGAACTTTCTACAAGTATACCAGGTCCTCTCATTCTTCTTCCAGCATAATACTTCTAGTAAACCTTAACTTGAGCATCGGAGTGGCTTGTGGGATCTCTCCAGTGCTATTCTAACCCTTTTTTGGAGTGTCTTTCTGGTCATCTTAATTGTCTTCACCAACAATCCCTAATGAATGCCTGAGTTGACTCATTTGTTGATTGGTGTCTTGACCATACACAGAGTTTGGTCGAAACAAATTAGCACGGTCCTTGGGAACTTTGAGCCAAGATGATGTGATGGTTAATACTAGAAGAACTATTGACAATTGCGTTTCTGTGGGAGATTGAAGTCGTGGTAGAGCAAGAGGGTGATGTCGTCGACGACTGCTTACTACTCGATTTGCCTAGCGGATTACTAGGCTGCCAACGTGCTTTGCCTCCTACAAGAATGCGGTCACATGTTCCACATCGACTGCGTTGACATGTGGCTGAAGGCACACCTGACTTGCCCAGTCTACTGGTCTTCATCGATGCCCACCCCTCTCCAAACATCGCTTGCTGACACCGCGTCGTTGACTATTGATCGAACGACAACAGTCGTAGCCAATTAATGTATTAACCATTTATAAAATTTCATTTATTTATTTTTGATAAAAATAAATTCATTTATTACGTGGTAGGTTTTTTTTTAACCATGCTCATCTATCTGTCAGAGTCAAGATGGATCAAATATGACCCAAATGGAATTGGTTTTTTCTCATATGAGACTCGGATATGATTGAATCAACTCAATATGTTCATCCTAGAAATTAAGTTTTGGTTAAGTGCAAGTCGACTATAGTGACTCCTTTTTTAGACTAGGTCATCGACACTTCCCCTGTCAGTCTCAAATCTTGGCACCAGCATCCAGGTCTCGACCTAGGCAAGCCACACTTCTCTCGTCTTAGTTTCAGATCCTGACACTAACATCTAGGTCTCTGGCCAGGCCGCCGATGCCTCTCTTGTCTCAGTCTCAGTCTTAGATCTCGACACTAGCATCTATGTCTCGGTTCAAGCCTTCGATACCTCTCTTGTCACAATTTCAAATCTCGACATTAGTATCTAGGTTTCAGCCTAGGCCGTCGACACCTCCCATGCCAGTTTCAGATCCTGACAACAACATCCAGGTCTAGGCCTAGACAACCGACACCTCTCCTGTCAGTCTCAGTCTTATATTTCAAAATCATCATCTCGGGCCTAGGTTGCCAGTACATCCCACTCACAAGGTCACTCAACATCGACACTGTCTCATTGTTTGTCCATGTATCAGACCTTTTCTCTGCAAGTCCATGACACGTTTCTCTCAAGAAAGGTGGACATCAATAGTGAATATTCTATGACACACGACACTAGATGAATAGAGAGGTAGTTATAAGATTGTCAGATCTGGTCCTCTAGATGCTCTCCTATAAGCATGCATGCGACGCTTGATAAATGGAAAGACAATTAACGACTGTCAGATCTGACCACCTCATGAGCATATACAATGATGATGGAAGAACGTGTGGACGCAGGATCATTCAACATAGAGTTGCTCTTCTGACAGTTATATAAATCCTAGAGAGGATAAGTACAAAGGATATGAACTCTCTACAACTATACCAGGCAATCTCATTCTTCTTCCAGCATATTACCTCAAACAAACCTTAACTTGAGCGTCAGATTGGCTTGTCAGTATCTCTCCAGCGACAGTCTAACCCTCTTTTGGAGTGTCTTTTAGGTCATCTTCATCGTCTTCACCAACAATCCCTGATGAACGCATGAATCTACTTGTTCATTGACTGGTGGCTTGACCATTCTGTTGGATCGGGTTGGTTCGGCTAAAGGGGGGGGTGAATAGACGGCTGGCTAATAAATAAAAGAAATGGAGGAACTCGTCTTTTAAAAAGAAACTTGGTTGCAACTTGGTCGTTGCTTCTAAGACGGTTAAAGCAAAAAAAATCTTCTTGTGGCGGAGAAGCCTTACAACTGAAGCACACTAGACTTTAGAGAGAATTACAAAAAAAATAAATTGCTCTGAATCTAAATCTCTAAGCCTATTTATAGGTTGAGTGATATGATCTTGATCGTTGATACAAGATTGAGTTGCATCTTGATCGTAGATCTAAGATTATCTCAACCAGATTTTAAACTCTAAGTCAAGACTTGATAATCGTCTTTAATCCGATTGCTTTGTAAGTAGATCCACGTGTGATCCACGCTTCAACGGCTCCTTTGAACTTGATAAGTTTTGACTTCTTCAAGACTTGATAATCGGTTTTAATCCGATTGCTTTGTAAGTAGATCTACGTGTGATCCACGCTTCAACGGCTCCTTTGAAATCACACGTGTGATTAAAAAACAGCTTTAATTAAAAGCTTTAATAAAAGCTTTAATATAAAAGCTTTATAAATATTTTTCAAAAAGCCATTTTATAAAAGCTTTAATAAAAAGATGTCGCGCCCGCTTGATCCAAGTCCAAGTCAAAGGCAACTTGACTGTTCGTAAGTAGATCTTTTGGGTGATTTTTGACCAACCAGAGTTAGGCTCACCCGAACCCAACTCCGGCCTTTTGCCCCTCGAGCGTCCTTCCTCCCGGCTTCTCGCTTCACTGGCGTACTCTTCCGCAGCTTCCGCGTCCCTCGGATTGTATCGAGCCCGTCGGCTCACTTCCCCGTACAATCCTTCTCGTCCGCTACGTCTTACGCTCGACTTCCTCCATACCTAAGTTCCTGCACACTTAGTAGAGGGATTAAAACCAACAAGACCTAACCTGACTTGGTTGATCACATCAAAACCAACCGGGGCACCAACAATCTCTCCCTTTTTGATGTGCATCAACCCAAGTTCAGTTAGGGATAAACAACAAACAATAAAAATATTATAACAGTATTAAGCATAAAAAAAAATTTGCAATCATGTACATAACCTCCCCTTGAACATAAACTACTCTCCCCCTTTGATCACAGTAAAAAATGGGACAAAAAATAGGGAAGGGAAAATATAAATTTCACTTAATTTTTTTTAATTATTATTAAATTCATACAAATATGAAAAAAATTCTAATAAATTCATGATAAGTATGCCAAGTACTCAAAAAGATAAAATTAATTTTCTCTAGTAAACTCCGATCGAAATAATCTCTTAAAAGCATTTAATAATACAACAAATGATAAAGGACAAAAGAAAAAAATATTAGCCAATTTTGTTTTTCATAAATACCAAAAAATTAATTCAATATTGATTTTGAGACCCAAAATAAATTTTCATCTACGGTATTAATCAAAAACTTTGGAGGAATATAATTTCTAGGAATTTTTCTAAGCTAGCCCCTATGACCTGAAACTCAATCAGAGTATTAGAGCAGCAGATCAAACAGCATATCAAATATCAGAGGAAAGTGGCAGCGAATCGGTTGTGTTCAGACGCGATCAGAGCGTCTGACAATGCAATTTGAATTAAAGTGATCGGTCACCGGACCGATCAGAGAGCCTCCTGATCGGTCACCAGACCGATCAGGCTGGTTCTAGACTGATCAGGCTCCGTCCTGATCGATCCCCAACGCTCAATCAGAAATTGCGATTTCTTTGAGATTCTCCTGGACCGATCACCAGACCGATCCCAGGTCGTGGATCGTTCACCGGACCGATCCACCCTTATATGAGGCGATTTCTGAGTTTCGCAGGTTAACCCTCCTGATCGGTCAACTGACCGACCAGGCATCTTCCTGATCGGTTAGCAGTCCGATCAGGTCATCCCCAGACCGATCAGGCTTCGTCCTGATCGATGTTAGTGAGGAGCCCGCGAAGCTGGATCGTTCAACAGAACGATCTGCACAGTGATCCTGATCGGTCATCAGACCGATTAGGAGCTGTTCAGCAAGTGAACTCAACCTCACTGCTTGCTCCCTGATCGGTCACCAGATCGATCAGGAGCAGCACAGTAGGTTCCCAACCTCACTGTGTGCTCCCTGATCGGTCACCCGACCGATCAGTCATCGCTGGATCGGTCACCAGACCGATCCACGAAGGAGCAGCGTGCCAGAATCCCTGATCGGTTACCAGACCAATCCAGGGACTTAAACTCAGCCCTCCAAGCTAAGTTTCCATCCACCTTAGCCCTCCAAGCTAAGGATTTTCCATCTAACTCTCCAAGTTGGGAATTTGCACCTAACCCTCCAAGTTAGGACTTTTCACCTAGCCCTGCAAGCTAGGACTTTTCACCCAACCCTTCCGAGTTAGAATATCATCCAACCTAGCCCTCCAAGCTAGGCACCTGACCCTCCAAGCTAGGCACCTGACCCTCCAAGCCAGGACTTTTTCACCTAATCCTCCAGGATGGGAATTTGCACCTAACCCTCCAAGTTAGGACTTTTTACCTAGCCCTCCAAGCTAGGACTTTTCACCCAACCCTTCCGAATTAGGACTTTTCCAACACCTAGCCCTCCAAGCTAGGATTTTTCACACCTAACCCTCCAGGTTAGGATTTTTCCAACACCTAGCCCTCCAGGCTAGAATCCTCCAAATCATGCCTAATCCTCGATCAGGACTTAATCATAATCATCATCATCATCAACCTAAACTAAAATCGTTGTCAACACCAAAATAACAATCAGGGCCATACTGCATCAACAATCTCCCCCTTTTTGTTGTTTGACAACCCGATTTTAAGTTTAAGGATTCTCAATCAATATTCCAACTTTAGAATCATAGGGGAATCCAGATCCTCCCCCTACAACATGGTCATTCTAAACTTAACCAATCCACACTCTCCCCCTTTATCGAACATCGAAAAGGGGCAAGAGGGACTGTCAAGATTAAGATAAACTCTCCCTCAATCCTAGAGGTATCCCAACTCATCAAAAATGTGATAGTTTGTGGAATGATCATACGAACACATGTGAAAAATTATAGCAAGACATAGCAGTCACATGCATCGTATGAGTATGAAATATAAACCCATGCCGTAATATTCATAAGTATCAAATAGACATGGCAATGTAAGCATGAATATGACAATTGAACAATCATGCAAATAAAAGGCATATAACCAACATGGCATCAACAATAATAGATAAGCATGGCAGGTAAAATCAGATAGGGCAAAGCATAAAACATCCAGACAGGTAGCAAAGTACATGTGACACAAGGTCACAACAATCAAGTCACAGGGCATACAGCCCAAAAGTCATACAACACAGTCAAATGATAAGACAGCAGACATCCTAGCTCAAGTGTCAGTGGGAGGGTCGTCATCGCGCATGAGGTCATCCATCGTGGCATCAGTAGGAGCCAGAGACCCTGGTGCAGTACTCGAAGAAGGTGCACCTCCAGGAAATGTGTGGCTGCGCCACTCATCATAATCTGCAGCAACAGCTGGTGCTCCCTGGTCATGAACTGCTAGCGGCAGCTCCCCCACTCGGTTGCGATCCTTCCACCGCAGCCCCTCGGTCCCGAGAACAATGCCGGACTGAGCAAGCATACGATGATCCAGGCGGCAGTCCTGTCGCACCATAGGTTCAGTACGACCCCGTGAGACATTGATCCCAGCAGACTGCAGCCAGGCAGTGATGATATGACCGAATGGCATATAGATCGTCTGACCAGACCTCAGACCATGAACAATGATGGAGGAATAGATGGACTGTGCTATGTCAAAATCTAACTGCAGATGCATCCCGTAAAGCATCAGGCAGTGAAATGGATGGATCGCATCAAGATGCTTTGACGTAGTTGGAAGAAGATAATTTGCGATAATTTGAAACAGAACATAATCAATGGGAGATAGATGGAGAGCAGGAAATGTGGGAAATGTACCGGTGTGCGCACCAGAACCCCGTGGCCTGGGGTGGCCTAGAAAATGCTCATATATGGAGTCAGGAGTGACTCCAGTAAAGGGGACAGGAAGAGGATCAGGAAGATATGGATAAAGTGAAAAATCATTCTTGGAGCGACGACAACCCAGAAATACAATGAAGGACGATAGGGTAAAGTCAAGATCGACACCGGTGACACGGGTCCGCCACCCCGTGCCCTCCCCATTGGCCAGATTATTGTAGAATTCAGAGACCAAATCAACATTGATCGACCTTTCTAAGAAAAGGATGTTTTGAAGCCCATAGTACTCAATGATTCCTCTCACCGTAGGACAATGTTCATAAACAAAAGTTTGGTCCACTGATCGACATGGCATTAGTTCGAAGTTGTGCCAATGAAAGTCTAGGGCATAGAGAATGTTCTGAAATCTAGGATGCGGGGGAGATGGAGGCCTCGGAGGAGATGTAGATGATGAGGAAGTCTTCCCCCTCGAGCTTCCCTCCATGACCTCCTTTCCCTTAGATGACACTCTAATGAGGTTTGAATTGATCATGACACAGAATTCAAATGATTTGGTAAGATGGACATGGGTTGAATCACACATACAAGAGTTGATCATCATAGATAATACCCAATCAAAAGATAGATTCGATCAAGATCAAAATAGGATAGTGAAGAGGTGAAAAATTGTTCATTTGGTTGGAATGGAAGTCCACGACAACAACAAGTAAGTCACGACACAATAGCAAGAATAAGAACAAAATTTGGTTAGCTTCACAAACATATATTCCAAGAACTGTTGTGAAAATAAAACTGGAAGCAAGGCTTACTTAGGCGCCATGGGTGAGTTTGAGCAAAGGAGGAAGAAGCTGGTTCCTCACGGTTGAGAGAGTCCTGCTCAATGAAAACTCTCGGACGCAGAGAGTTTGGGCCAAGTGGAGAGCTCGCCGGAAGATACCAGAAGGGATCTCTGCAAAGGTTCGCACGCGCGTGAAGAAGGGAGACGCAAGAACTCTCTCGCTCGCACAAGGTTGTGCAGAAGAGGATGTTTCGGCGCTAGGGTTTGGGAAAACGAGGGTTTGGAGAGAGTTAATCGGTTGGTGGATCGGTCCACCAACCAAAATTTAATGCATTTGAACGGATCACCGTTCGATCTGATTTCGTCCAGACCGATCAGGATACAGCCTGATTGGACTGGCATGGTCCTGATCGGTCGGATGACCGATCAGACTCGCTCCTGATCGGTCGGGTGACCGATCAGGATTCGATCAGTAGGGTCCGGAGAGAAACCTCTGAGCTCCCTGATCGGTCTGTGGACCGATCCCCACAGGGTGCCAGATCGGTCCGGAGATCGATCCAGGCTAGCTCAGTACACTTAGTCAGATTCCGGGAGATCACGGTTTGCCTCGCAGATCGGTCTATGGACCGAACACCACAGGAAGGGGTCAGATCGGTCTAGGGACCGATCAGCCCTATACCTGATCGGTCCGGTGACCGATCAGGGTTCCTGATACGAACTGAAATGTTCAGTTTCAGAACTTCTGAATTTTCCAAACGAGATTTGATGGACTTTGTCGAACTTGTACATGATTTTATGACTAAAATTGATCTCTGAACAAGAATCAAAAGTCCTTATAGGTTCAACAAACACTTTGACCCATCCAAATGGAGTCAAACTCATTCAACAATCAATCAAGCAAATTCAACCAAATTTTGTTTCCAAATCCAAGTTTCCAATCAAGTTGCCTTGATTGGAATGTCCAAGTATGATCATGGAGCCATATACACATATGTTATGCAATGGTTTTCCCCATACTTGGTCACCACCGTGATTATTATCTCGTTAACTTAATTCCTCAAGGGATGCAATGACATTTTGAGAAATTGAGTTAAACCTAACATCTCACCCCATATCTAGCAAAACAAAAACGTTTTGTTAAACCTTATAGTTTGTGTGAGATGTTCCCAAAGTTACCCAATTGTTCCCAAAAATTTCGAAATCATCATGAAGGGTTTTGACCGCAATTTGAACATCATGAAGCGCGACACATTCCCAATTCCCGTCTTAGGAAACTAAATTCACTCTCGGGAAGTGGTTTAGTGAAAATGTCAGCTAGGTTTGACTTTGACTCCACATGTGAGAGTATGATGTTTGATAGGCCCAATTTAGCTAATTAAAGTTGTCACGAAAGTGTGGGCTCATCAGATTTAAATATGAATGAATGCTGGAAACCCTTTTTTGCAATCAAAATATGAAAACGTAGTAAAGGGGCCACAGGTCGTATTTTTCCAAGGGACTAGTTGACGTTGTGTGATTCGTGCTTGTATTTATATGTCGTTTGTGAATTTGGGTTTCGAATGTGATTTGGGCTTGGATTACAATTATGAATGAAAATGAATTGAAAGGAAAGAAGACTTAACTCATGACTAACCAAATGATGGCATTTAATGATTCAACCAATTTACCACTTAATCAACTAAAACTCTTGCCCAATTTCTGGAAAAGGAATCTGATTTCAAGTGTTAAATGAATGCTAATCAATGAACAAACAGCAGTTGACTTTTGATTGAAACTATGTAAGACAGACCAATGCTAGCAATCTAGGTGCCACAAGAACTGATACTAAATTCCGACTTGACACTGATCAATCAGCTTGGGAAATACATCCCTTAGAGAAGTGCTATGCAAGGTTGAATGAAGGAAATGAGAACTGACACAGAATTTCAAAACAGGGAAGGCTGGAATTCAGAGATGAAAGGAGAAATGCTGATACAAATTGGATGCAAGTCAATTTAAGCTACTGATTTCAAATGCTCGAGATTAGCTTCCGAATTGATAAACTTAGAATTGCTAAGATGAAGTTGCCCAATTCAGAAACAACTACATGTAGAAATGGATTTAGAAATGCAGAATATGGAAAGTTGCAGCAACAAGATGAATGTAGTAATGCCAACTGATGCAACACATTAACAAGCAAACCAAATGCTAAAACTATGCAGGACAGACCAAATTGCTAAAATCGCAACTAACACTCAGGAGAAATATCCGAAACTGATTCTCACCAATTCACAATTCAGAGACGGAATTGTACTCCTGCAGAAATGGAGTTTGATGCGTGATATGAATTGAATTCAATTGAAGCTGCAAATCTGAGAATTCAAGTTGGCACGCATGAGCAGAATTTAGAAACGCTGAAGAAATCTGGCAGAAAACAGAATCTGAATGCAGACATTCAGAATCAAGCAATTTCAGATCAGTTCTGAACAAATTAAATGCAGAAACAGCAATCAAACTCAGACCTAAGGTTGTCGATCCATACGTGCTAAAATAAGAAGCTGCAGAATTGGATTTTGATACGCACAAGCTGATTTTAATTTCAGAAATAAAACCGACTGAGAAATGAACTCGAATCTAATACATTAACAAACTAATTGTGATCTCTGATTGCAATAATTAAGCTAGACATAAGTCGAATTGAAACACAAGCTGAAAAATTCAGAAACCAACTTGAAATTTGCAGCCAAAGGCTGATACGCAAACTGAGCTATAACATGAAATGATACGCAAGGAATTTGACAGGAAATAAACTGAAATCTCAAACTAATGTTCACTAAACAAGTTCACTAACTAACTACTTGCCAAATTAAACCTAATTAAGCAGCAAACAAATTCGGAAATGGAAACTAAGTAGCTGATACGAAAAGTGCAGTAATGAAGTGGCACGCAAGCTTTTAAGCTGAAATTAACTGAAATTAAACCCAACTATCCACTAGAAAAGCTTCCTAAACTACTCAACTTGAAAGACATAAACCTAATTAAATAGAAACAAGTAGGAAACAAAATTAACCAATCTGAAACCAAGACAGAAATTAAACCAAGTGCAGAAACGAAATTTTACAGCTACAAACAATATGAAACTAGCTAGCTAAACTACTCCTCAATCTTCCCTAAGCTCAAAATCTTCTTGGTTGTCAATCAAGAGCTGGCTTCGAACCCCTAGGCTCAGCAAATCAGTGGAAAATCATTTCTGAATTCAAATATGCACTTAGTTGGAGTTTACAATCCGAATCTCTCTATCTCAATTGGTGGAGCTGCGATGATGAATTGGGAAACTTCTGAGCTCACCTGAGAACCCCTACAAATGGCTCAAAAGCTTGGAAATGGATCGTGGTTGAGAAGAAAGTGGTCGGACTGAGGAATTGCCGAAACCCTCAAACAATCCCTGTTCCAGCGCAAATGGAGCTGAATTCTTCAAGAAACTATCGCCAACGACTCAGAATTTGATCCAAGGTAGAGATTGAGTGGTCGCGCCTCGAATTGGAGAAGAAATTAAAGCAAAACGAAGAAAACGAAGAAGATGCTACTGTTGCGGCGAAGACGCGACGAAGGCTGGAAAAATCTGATTAAATACATTAGCAATGGACAGCTCAGATTGATCGGATGAAATCCAACGGCTGATCTTGCTCTGATTTGAGCCAAACTTTGATGATGATGATCTGAGGTCAGGATCTGCCTCATGGTAGCTTGGATCCTCCAGATGTGCAACGGATGGTCCAGATCAACCAATTCTTTGAATGGACGATCTAGAGCCCTCCAAGCTTGATCCAACGGTTGATTTTGCTCTGATTGGGATGAAATCTTCAGATCTTGATCAGAATGCTTGATCAACCCTAGCCCTAGCTCGGATTTCTTCAGATTGTCCCGAATGGCTCAGATCTAGCCGTTCTTGAATCGGACGGCCCAGATTTAATCATAATCTTGATAATTCGATCCGGCTCACTTCCGACTCAATTTTGACCCAATATGCCCTAGGTTCATGAACCTTTCATGCCTACAAAAATATATCAGGAAATTAGTGGTCAAATAATCCAAAAATATGCATATTTGCAATTTAGTCCAAAATAAGGGTAAATTCTAAAACCTAGGACAATTTCACAATTAAGCAATAAAAACATAGGTCAAACATGGATTTTAGCAACTTAAATAATCAATAAAAATGGTACTTATCAACTCCCCCACACTTAACCTTGAGCGTCTCGCGAAACAACTAAATATGTATCCCTTAGGCTTTCATAAGCATAATTAGAAACAAATGAAAAGAAATTACCTAAGGTTGTTAATTCTCAAAAATCTAAGCTCTATGGATTAGTATCTTGTCCTTAAATCAACAACTTAGCCTTTTCATCTATCATGAGTCATTGAGATGAATTCGACTCACTAGCCTTTCAAGGAAAATTTTTGGTGGCTCTCTCCTTAAGTCCTAAGTTGATGATGGAAGTGGAGCTCACTCAAACACACATGCTTCTTGCACTACCATAGGCTTGCTTATTGTCTAATCTCCACCATTAATCATGAATAGGATCAACATCTACAAAAACACATGAAAAGCATAGAAAATGGTGAGAAATGGAGTAAAAGTCAAGAAAATGGAAAAAATGGGTAAAGTGGAAGACTTGAGTGTTCAAAAATATTTCCCATGCACTTTGCTTCTCTTCAAATCAAATCTGAGTGGTGGAGTGAAAATTTGAACAATTCCTTTGATTTGGGTGAAGAAAAACCTATTTGATCTCAATGTGTCAAGTTTGCCAATTTTGTGCCACTTTCCTTTCTCCATTCATCTTTCTTAATTTTTTTCTTTTCTTTTCTTTTCTCTACTGAAATCAGGATGATGGTGGAACAAATCTTCAATTTGGATGAGAGAAACTTCAATGATTTCATGGTACTGAAACTTCAATTGGATGCCAACTTGTTTTTGCTTCCTTGTTATCTTTTTTTTTTCTTAGCTGCAATTTTTTTCTTCTTTCTCTGTTCTGATTTGAAACATCCCAGCAGCTACATTCTTTTGTTTCTGATCAGCTGTGATGTACTCAACATTCTTTGATGCATTTCCGAAATTTGTTCTCTAATTCACAGCCTTGGAAAATCTGATTTCAGCCTCAACTTAGAACAAACTGCCTCTCTAGCATTTCTTTATTTAGTATTCTGATTTCATCCTATTTCCTTCACTTGAAACTTGCTCCCTATGAGGTTGAATTCAGCTAAAAGCCATTCTACCAACTCTATTGAAAACCAGCAATACACTGCTGGTTTAGGAAGCTTGAATTAGCTTGAAGTTGGTACAAAACTTCCTTGTATGACATGATAAACAATTTCTGCCCAGATTTCTGCATTTATACTTGGCACATTGATTTTTTTCTGTTGTTTTCAGATCTTCCCAGCTCTACAAACCATTTAGCAAGATGTGTTTTATTTCTAAGCAAAAAGCAGCTGCAAATTCATATTGTCTCTGCTGCAATTTCCAGATTTTTTTCTTCTCTGCTGCAATTTCCTATTTCAGGTTTCAAATGCCTATTCCACGCAGCCAATTCAGAATTTAAATTCAGCAAGTTCTTCATTCTATACTGCACAACCTTGTAAACCCAAATTTCAGCTTCAATTTGATACAATTCTTGTGCAAAAACTGCTCATATGGTACACTAGCTTTAACCCTAGCAGTCCACTGATTTTTTTCTATCCATGCACTTGATTCTTACCTGATACTCCCTGTTTACTTCAAATTCCAGTAACCCCTTCACTGTTTTCCGAAATATGTAGCTGCAATTCAACACTTAGAAAAGTGGCTGAATACCTTCATATCATTATTTCTTTTTTTTTTTCTTTTTCTCTGTTCTGATATCAAACATCAAATCAGCCACCATTTCTGTTTTGGATCAGCAGGTTTCAGAATTCCTTTGCAATTAATCTGCACATGTTGCAGCCGGATTCACAATGGAAGCAACTTCACCTCCCAAACTCAAATTGACACTTGGTTTCTTTCATCACTTTGGCACAAATTCTTTTCTTTTTGTTGCCATGGTTCTCCTCATTGCAGATTTCATCTCTTTTCAGCCATTCTTGCATTGCTTTCAATTCAGATCAGTTTGTTCAATTTTAGGAGCTCCAAATTAAGTTGTTAAGTATGCAATTCATCTTCTAGCAGGGTGAACTTTGGCACAACTTTCTTTTTCTTTTGTTCCCCTTCTAAATGGCACAGATTTTTTTTTTTCTTTTCATTGCCGCATCATGCAACTTGCATTGACCTCCAAAGTATAATAAGGAATTGAGATTTCTACTTGCTTCCATCCTTAAACACTTCTTCCCATTTGATCTTGATATCAATCCAACTTAGCAAAAAAATTTTTTTTTTCTTTTTTTTTCTTCGAATTGAATTGCCTCCTTGATACCAAATCTTTCCAAAAAGCTAGTCACTCCCCCATACTTAAATCTTTGTCCGTCTCGGTCAAAATAACATTAAGAAACATCTCAAACAACAAGTCCATATAAAAGTGAGGGTAAGAGTAATAAATAAGTGAAGAAAAATGGAATGAACATGATTTTTGCCAAAATTTGATATGGAAAAGAAACAAAGTGATTAGTCTCTATAGATGTGATCCAATCATCGAAATATGATTTTGAAAGAACCTAAGCAAGTTCTAGAGCACAATGACATATGTGTATCACAAAAGTAAGGCTAATTCTCACTAGGTCAAAATAATTCATCCCAAGTCCTCAATTAAGAATCTAAAGCAAGTAGTACTCAAGTATCCAAGATTTCATCCATTAGCTCAAACCCTAAGTTTTAACAACCAAATTTAATTTATTTTTCAAAAGACTCTAAAATGCTATGGAATAACCTAGAGGGATACATTTATTTCTACTCATGTAAGAAACAAACTTCCAAGAGAACTAACATGCTTTTATTGACAAGGACTCAATTTAAAAGAAAATTCTACTTCTAAAAAGCATAAAAATGAAATATGCAATAAAAGAAAATACAAGAAGAATCAAACTCCCCTTTATTTTGGTGGGCGGAGTCTATCCAAAAGTAGCCTCCATCGTGGTAGTGGAGGAACGTGTGTGGATGAGAGAATTAGGACTCCCCCACACTTGAATTTTACAAAACTTTGCTCCGGTGGCCGAAGGCGATTCAGGTTCAAAATCCATTGAAGGAATGGAGTTCTTCGAATTAGAGTAAAATCATCTCCTCCTTCTTTCTGCCTTTTAGAAGTCCTTCCAGGAGGTTGAAGTCTGTTCAGTTGGAGCACCCACTCCTGAAGTCTTCTGGACTCTGCAAAACAATGTAATACCTCTCTCAAGCGTGCAGGGTCAGAAAGAAATAAAATAATATCAGTCTCTGCATGAAATGTATCCAAAACTGCATCATGTCCAATAAAATCAATTCTTGGTGCCTCAATAAATTTTTCACAATTATTTTCTACAAAATTTGCATCCATGAAATCATCACAAATAATAAAATCAATTTTTGGCACTTCAATAAAAATATCACAATTATTTTTCAACAAAGATATATCAAGCAATGTGTCATAACCTATGAAATCGACTTTAGGTGCCTCAATGAATTTTTCACAATTATTTTCAGCATAAGATATATCAAAAGACTCATCACAACAATTAACAACAGTAGGCACTTCTAAAAAATTTTCACATTCAGCATTTTCATTATATGTATCACCACATGCTTCAAATTCAGCAACTTTAACACTAGGTACCTCTAGGGATTTTTCACAATTATTTTCAACAAGAGATGCATCCCTAGGTGTATTAAAAACAATAAAATCAGTTTGAGGTACCTCTATGCAATTTTCAGACAAAATAGGAGGAGTATTTACCTGATCGTGCTGAAAAATACCTGGAGGTTCTACAAAAGTAGATGTATCCATGTTCTCTTCCAGGTAATGTGCAATCTCCTCTTCAGGTTCAGGTTCTGGTGGACACTCAACTGGAACAGGTGATCCTTGGGTTCTTGCTTCCACCATGCAAGTCCCTACACTTTCTGGTTCATCCTCTAAATCTTGTGGTGGTCCCTGGGGCTTAGTGCAATCCCCTACACCTATGGAATCATCTCCCATGCATGTTCCCTCAACCATTCCTGTATCAAACAAATTAGAAAAATTAGGACCCTCAATAGCAATATCCTTACAAAATAAAAGTTTAGAAGGGTCCTGTAAAGTTTCAGAGTCGAATCCAAAACTATCACAAGCCATGCTATCAATCTCCTCCAATGCCTCTAAATCGGTAGGAATGGGTGATTCTTGGGGCTCAGTGCAATCCCCTACACCTATAGATTCATCTGACTGTCCTGATCCTTGGGCTCTTATCTGATTAATTTGATCAACCAATTTTCCAAGGCGTTGTTCGATGCCTTGCCGTTGTTGTTGTAAACTTTGCTGTTGTTGTAGGACTTGTTGCCAATTTTGCTGTTGTAATTGCTGAACTTGTTGTAATATCTCCATCATCCTCTGTTGTTGAGCCTTATTCCAATCAGGATTCTCAAAACCTCCTTGGTTAGTGTGGAACCCCTGTTGGTCTTGAAATGGAAAATAGGGCTGCTGAAGTCCAGGAGGAAGCTGTGCATTCTGAAATGGAAACTGTTGGGGCTGCTCAAATAGATGAAATGACTGATTAAATTGCTGAAAATTTAGTTCACAAGTTGGTGGAGATGGCTGAAAATTATAGCCCTGAAATTCTTGGATCTGAGGTTGACATTGTGGTGGTGAAAACTCAATTTGAGTGGGCTGAAAATTCTGGAATAATGGCTGCCCAATCTGAGTTTGCTGGAAATTTGGCTCGTATGGTTGTGAATATTGAAGAGGTTGTTGAAAATTCTGTATGGGTTGAAATTCTTGCTACCATGGCTGAGGTTGAGGCTGAAATTGATTATTTTGGGGCTGAAAACTTTCAAAAGGCTACTGGAAATTTTGTGGTTGCTGAAATTGTTGTAATGGTGGCTGAAAAAATTGATTGGGTTGCTGAAAATTCGAATGTGATTGCTGAAATGGTTGCTCAAAACCCTGGAATTGTGGCTGCCCACTCTGAATTTGTGGCTGGAAATTTGGTTGATTTTGCTGAAAATTTTGGAAAGGCTGAAAAAACTGATTTGTTGACTGATTGAATGGTTGGTTCTGCTGAAACTGTGGACACGGCTGCTGGTAAGTAGATGAAAACATTTTGAACCTGCAGCCCTGTCACAAAACAAACAAGAAAAATAGCAGTACCCGTATACAAAAGATAAAACAAAATAAAATAGAACCCAATGATATGTCTAAAAGCATACAAGCAAAAATCAAACAAATCAACTAGTAGTTTCCCTGGCAACGGCGCCAAAAATTTGATAGGCCCAATTTAGCTAATTAAAGTTGTCACGAAAGTGTGGGCTCATCAGATTTAAATATGAATGAATGCTGGAAACCCTTTTTTGCAATCAAAATATGAAAACGTAGTAAAGGGGCCACAGGTCGTATTTTTCCAAGGGACTAGTTGACGTTGTGTGATTCGTGCTTGTATTTATATGTCGTTTGTGAATTTGGGTTTCGAATGTGATTTGGGCTTGGATTACAATTATGAATGAAAATGAATTGAAAGGAAAGAAGACTTAACTCGTGACTAACCAAATGATGGCATTTAATGATTCAACCAATTTACCACTTAATCAACTAAAACTCTTGCCCAATTTTTGGAAAAGGAATCTGATTTCAAGTGTTAAACGAATGCTAATCAATGAACAAACAGCAGTTGACTTTTGATTGAAACTATGCAAGACAGACCAATGCTTGCAATCTAGGTGCCACAAGAACTGATACTAAATTCCGACTTGGCACTGATCAATCAGCTTGGGAAATACATCCCTTAGAGAAGTGCTATGCAAGGTTGAATGAAGGAAATGAGAACTGACACAGAATTTCAAAACAGGGAAGGCTGGAATTCAGAGATGAAAGGAGAAATGCTGATACAAATTGGATGCAAGTCAATTTAAGCTACTGATTTCAAATGCTCGAGATTAGCTTCCGAATTGATAAACTTAGAATTGCTGAGATGAAGTTGCCCAATTCAGAAACAACTACATGTAGAAATGGATTTAGAAATGCAGAATATGGAAAGTTGCAGCAACAAGATGAATGTAGTAATGCCAACTGATGCAACACATTAACAAGCAAACCAAATGCTAAAACTATGCAAGACAGACCAAATTGCTAAAATCGCAACTAACACTCAGGAGAAATATCCGAAACTGATTCTCACCAATTCACAATTCAGAGACGGAATTGTACTCCTGCAGAAATGGAGTTTGATGCGTGATATGAATTGAATTCAATTGAAGCTGCAAATCTGAGAATTCAAGTTGGCACGCATGAGCAGAATTTAGAAACGCTGAAGAAATCTGGCAGAAAACAGAATCTGAATGCAGACATTCAGAATCAAGCAATTTCAGATCAGTTCTGAACAAATTAAATGCAGAAACAGCAATCAAACTCAGACCTAAGGTTGTCGATCCATACGTGCTAAAATAAGAAGCTGCAGAATTGGATTTTGATTCGCATAAGCTGATTTTAATTTCAGAAATAAAATCGACTGAGAAATGAACTCGAATATAATACATTAACAAACTAATTGTGATCTCTGATTGCAAGAATTAAGCTAGACATAAGTCGAATTGAAACACAAGCTGAAAAATTCAGAAACCAACTTGAAATTTGCAGCCAAAGGCTGATACGCAAACTGAGCTATAACATGAACTGATACGCAAGGAATTTGACAGGAAATAAACTGAAATCTCAAACTAATGTTCACTAAACAAGTTCACTAACTAACTACTTGCCAAATTAAACCTAATTAAGCAGCAAACGAATTCGGAAATGAAAACTAAGTAGCTGATACGAAAAGTGCAGTAATGAAGTGGCACGCAAGCTTTTAAGCTGAAATTAACTGAAATTAAACACAACTATCCACTAGAAAAGCTTCCTAAACTACTCAACTTGAAAGACATAAACCTAATTAAATAGAAACAAGTAGGAAACGAAATTAACCAATCTGAAACCAAGACAGAAATTAAACCAAGTGCAGAAATGAAATTTTACAGCTACAAACAATATGAAACTAGCTAGCTAAACTACTCCTCAATCTTCCCTAAGCTCAAAATCTTCTTGGTTGTCAATCAAGAGCTGGCTTCGAACCCCTAGGCTCAGCAAATTAGTGGAAAATCATTTCTGAATTCAAATCTGCTCAAATCTGCACTTAGTTGGAGTTTACAATCCGAATCTCTCTATCTCAATTGGTGGAGCTGCGATGATGAATTGGGAAGCTTCTGAGCTCACCTGAGAACCCCTACAAATGGCTCAAAAGCTTGGAAATGGATCGTGGTTGAGAAGAAAGTGGTCGGACTGAGGAATTGCCGAAACCCTCAAACAATCCCTGTTCCAGCGCAAATGGAGCTGAATTCTTCAAGAAACTATCGCCAAAGACTCAGAATTTGATCCAAGGTAGAGATTGAGTGGTCGCGCCTCGAATTGGAGAAGAAATTGAAGCAAAACGAAGAAAATGAAGAAGATGCTACTGTTGCGGCGAAGACGCGACGAAGGCTGGAAAAATCTGATTAAATACATTAGCAATGGATGGCTCGGATTGATCGGATGAAATCCAACGGCTGATCTTGCTCTGATTTGAGCCAAACTTTGATGATGATGATCTGAGGTCAGGATCTGCCTCGTGGTAGCTCGGATCCTCCAGATGTGCAACGGATGGTCCAGATCAACCAATTCTTTGAATGGACGATCTAGAGCCCTCCAAGCTTGATCCAACGGTTGATTTTGCTCTGATTGGGATGAAATCTTCAGATCTTGATCAGAATGCTTGATCAATTCTAGCCCTAGCTCGGATTGCTTCAGATTGTCCCGGATGGCTCAGATCTAGCCGTTCTTGAATCGGACGGCCCAGATTTAATCATAATCTTGATAATTCGATCCGGCTCACTTCCGACTCAATTTTGACCCAATATGCTCTAGATTCATGAACCTTTCAAGCCTACAAAAATATATCAGAAAATTAGTGGCCAAATAATCCAAAAATATGCATATTTGCAATTTAGTCCAAAATAAGGGTAAATTCTAAAACCTAGGGCAATTTCACAATTAAGCAATAAAAACATAGGTCAAACATGAATTTTAGTAACTCAAATAATCAATAAAAATGGTACTTATCAATGTTCCCCCTAGCTACATGATCTCTAATGAAGTGGTGTCTTACCTCAATATGTTTTGTCCTAGAATGATGGACCGGATTCTTGGTTAAGTTAATTGTGCTAATGTTATCACATAACACTTGCACACCCTTGCAACTCAATCCATAATCCTCTAAGGTGTGGATCATCCACAACAATTGTGATATACTCTCTCCCATGGCGATATATTCTGCCTCGGTAGTGGAAAGAGCAACACAATGCTGCTTCCGACTCGACCAACTTACTAAGGACAATCCTAAGAATTGGCAGCCCCCACTAGTGCTCTTCCGGTCCAACTTAAATCCAGCGTAGTCGGAATCCGTATAGCCCATTAAATCAAAAGATTCGGTACGGGGATACCAAAGACCTACACCAATTGTACCCTTGAGATATCTCAAAATTCGCTTAACAGCAATTAGGTGAGATTCCTTGGCACAGACTTGATGCCTAGCGCACATACCTACAGCAAATAGTATATCTGGTCGACTAGCTGTGAGGTATAGCAAACTACCTATCATGCTTCGATATTGAGTTAGATCAACGGGTTTACCACTCTCATCATTATCTAATCTTGTGTTTGTAGCCATGGGAGTGGTTACCTCTTTCGAATCACTCATATAGAATTTTCGAAGCATCTCTTGTGTATACTTTGATTGGTGCACATGGATACCATCGCGAGTTTGCTTGATTTCTAGTCCAAGGAAGAAAGTCAACTCTCCCACTAGACTCATTTCAAACTCACTCTCCATGTGTCCGATAAATTCACGTAAATAGCCTTTGTTGTTTGAGCCACAAATTATGTCATCGACATATACTTGGGCTACAAATATATTGTCATCATCTCTTCGTAGAAATAGTGTAGGGTCTATTTGACCTCTAACGAACCCCTTTCCAATCAAGAATGTCGACAACCGCTCATACCAAGCCCGGGGTGCTTGTTTAAGGCCATAGAGTGCCTTTTTGAGCTTGAACACGTGGTTTGGATATTCGGTACTCTCAAACCCCGGAGGTTGTTCGACATAGACCTCCTCCCTAATCAGACCATTTAGGAAGGCCGATTTGACGTCCATTTGAAATAATTTGAAGCCACGGTGTGCTGCAAATGCAAGCATCAATCGGATGGACTCTAATCGTGCCACGGGAGCATAAGTCTCATCATAATCAAGGCCTTCAACTTGACTGTAGCCCTTGGCTACCAAGCGTGCCTTGTTTCTAATGATTTCTCCCTTGTGATTTAATTTGTTTTTGAAGACCCATTTGGTTCCAATAGTGGTGGTCTTCTTAGGTCTAGGGACTAAGTCTCAAACCTAACTCCTCTCAAATTGACCTAGTTTATCTTGCATCACAATAATCCAATCGGGATCACTTAATGCTTCATCAATTTTTCTAGATTCAATTTCGGAAATTAGAGCAACTTCATTAGCCTCATTCCGGAAGAATGATCTAGTCCTAACCCCTTGATGGATGTCTCCAACAATTTGGTTTTGGGGATGACTAGAGGCTAATCTCGTTTGTCTTGGTGTTGGTGGTGCTTCTTGAATGGGTTCACTAGACACAAGTTCAGCCTCAGGATCCGGCTGATCAAGGGGTTGTCTAGGCTCACCATCATCTGACTCATCACCCTCAACAACACTCGGAATTTCATTCAAACTAAGTCCCCTTAGTTCGAGTTGAACTCCTTCTGCATTTTCTGATTGGTCAAATGATTTCGGAACCTCTTCGAAAACCACATCAGAAGACTCTTCAACTAATCTAGTTTTCTTATTGTAGACTCGGTAGGCTTTACTAACGAGGGAGTACCCGACTAGTATCCCTTCATCAGCTTTTGCCGTGAACTTTCCAAGGTGATCCTTGGTGTTTAGGATGAACACCTTACAACCAAACACTCTAAGGTGTTTAACCGTAGGTGGTTTCCCAAACCAAAGTTCATGGGGAGTCTTTCCTAAAAACCTATGGATGAGAACTCGATTTTGCACATAGCAAGCTGTATTTACAGCTTCAGCCCATAAGTAATCGGGAGTGAGTACTCATTAAGCATGATTCGTGCAGCCTCTTGAAGAACACGGTTCTTCCTCTCTACAACACCATTTTGTTGTGGTGTTCTAGGAGTAGAGAACTCATGTCTATAACCCTTATCTTGACAAAATTCTAGAAACCTTTGGTTTTGAAATTCACCTCCATGATCACTTCTTATTGTCTTAATTGTTAATGATTTTTCATTTTCAATTCTTCTACAAAAAGAAATAAAAATATCTAAGGTTTGGTCCTTATGTTTTAAAAAGAAAGTCCATGTATATCTAGTGAAATCATCAATGATAACAAAGCAATATCTACTTCCATTCAATGATATGATAGTGCTACAATCAAATAGATCCATGTGAAGTAAATCTAATGCATTGGAAGTACTTACAACGCTTTTACGTTTATGTGCAGATTTTGTTTGCTTACCCATTTGACACGCATCACATAATTTATCTTTTCCATACTTGATGCTCGGTAAGCCTCGAACTAGTCCCTTGTTGGCCAACTTCCGGATGTTCTTCATGTTCACATGTGCTAGCCTCCGGTGCCAAAGTGTGGACTCTTCTTCTTTTGACATGAAACACTTAGCAAAAGCATTAGTAGCACTTTTAAATGAAACTTGATAAATATTGTCTACTCTTGCTCCTACTAGTACCGTGTCCAAGGTGTCATTTTGTCTAACTAGACATTGACTTGGTTGGAAGTCAATTGTGTAACCCGTGTCACACAATTGACTGACACTTAGGAGATTAAACTTCATCCCCTTGACTAGAAGGACGTTTGAGATTCTAAGACATTCGGATATTTGAATGTCTCCTATTCCTATGACCTTAAGACTACCATTGTTACCAAATGATACATTACCTCTACTCTTCTTGTGAAATGTGGTAAACAATGATCTATCCCCGGTCATGTGTTTGGAGCATCCACTATCAACAAACCAAGTTGATAGATGCTCCCCCTCAATCATAACCTACACAATTCGAAAAATAGAAGTCTTAGGTACCCAAACCTTGGGACCTAAAGCATCAACTAAACATGACTTAGGCACCCATGCCTTGACAACTTTCTTTTGAGTCTTGGGTGTCCTAGATTGTCTCATGTCAGTCCTAGACATGAGAGATACAAATGAGGGTTCCTTAGGGCGATAACCAATACCGGCCCTATTGTAAACCGCTCTTTGGGCATTTAGGATCATGTCTAGGGTCTTAGAGCTATTTGAGAATTTCCCAAGAATATTCTTGAGCTTCTCAACTTCACTCTTCAATGATTGGTTTTCCTCTACTAACACATTATCATGCAAATCACTGATTTCCTCAACCTTAGAGGATTTCAGGCTTACAATCTCATGTTTCAAAGATTTAATTTCATCTTCTAGTAATTCAACATGCAAGTCATCAATGTTATCATCCCTAGAAGCTTTCAATTGATCAATTTCTAATTGCAATGCTTTAACTTTGTTTTTGGATTTCTTAAGCATACTAGTTAAACATGCAATTGCTCTATAACATTTTTCAAGGTCGGGAGAAGTTACCTCTTCATCATCCGAAGATGATGAAGCCGCTTTGAGGAGCTTGAAGATTCATCACTGCTCTCCTCTCCAAGAGCCATGAGAGCCACTTGCCTTGTGCTCTTCTCCTCCTTCTCATCATCGGATGAACTAGAGGATGACTCATCCCAAGAAGCCTTCAAAGCTTTCTTCTTTTCTTGGATTTCTCTTCTTTTCTTTTGGGTTTCTCCTCCTTCTTAAGCTTCGGACATTCATTCTTGAAATGCCCTTTCCTACCACACTCAAAGCAAGATGCATTATTCTTATCAAGCTTGAATTCACTAGTGTTACCTCTCCTTTTGAAACGTCGGTCTCTTCGCATCATCCTCCTCACAAAGTTGGCCATTTCGGATGAAGAAGAGCCGCTGCCATCCTCCTCGGAATTGGATTCGGATCCGGAAGAAGATGAAGATGATGAGACCTCCTTCTCCTTCTTCTTCTCCTTCTTCTTCTTAGTGGTCCGGTCCCCTGCAACTAAGGCAATCCCCTTCTCCTTGGGGCCTTTGTTAGCCATTTCATGCAATTCCATCTCACAAAATAAATCATCTAATTTTACAATAGATAAATCCTTGGATACTTTGTAGGCATCCACCATGGATGACCACAAAGCATTCCTTGGAAATGCTTTCAAGACATACCTCACAAGGTCGCGATTCTCGACCTTTTCATCAATTGAATGAAGTCCATTAAGGACTTCCTTGAACCGGCTATGGAGCTCACTTACCGACTCATTCTCCTTCATGGAGAGATTTTGGAGTTGATTGAGGAACAAGTCCCTCTTGCAATCCTCGAGTCTCGGGTGCCTTCATGGAGCTCTATGAGTTTGTTCCACAAGTCTTTTGCACTTGTGAAGGACCAACCTTGATGAGTTGGTCTTTGTTCATGCCACATTGTAGAGTGACAACCGCCTTCGCGTCGGCTTCACTCTTCCTTGTTTGTTCGGCAGTCCACCTCCATGACTCAAGTTCTTTGCCTTCATCATCCTTAGGAGGGATGAATCCTCCTTCACCGCGAACCACGTATGGATATCCATCTTCAAATAGTATTCCATTTTTGATCTCCAATATTGGAAGTCGGCGCCATCAAAGAATGGAGGTCGGGTGGTGGAGAAGCCTTCTCTCAATGCCATCTTGTTGAGAACTCTCGGTTGTTAAGCCGTAAACAGAGCACCAAGCTCTGATACCACTTGTTGGGAATGAGATGGCTAGAGAGGGGGGGGGTGAATATAGCCAATCACTTCTTCTTAGAAGAGTTATCAAATTTCTGCACTTGAAGTATTAATAGCACAGCGGAAGTATGGGAAAACAAAACTTGCAGAAATTAAAACCAAAACCTAACTAGCAAGATTAGCAAGATCGCTAACAAGGAGATTTTACAAGGTTCGGGGATAACTTGCCCCTATCCTTGGCGTGCCCTTAAGGTGGCGATCCCTTGATCGTCGGCAGATCAAGCCCCGATGATTACCGGATATGAAGCAACCTCCTTCTCGGTGGAGAAACCTCCCCACAGTGTGTTTCAAACAATGATATAGAATGAGCACAAAGAAACAACAAGAAGGATCTTACTCAACCACTTAGCAAGGACAAAAACACAGCAAGCTTCCCTGAGCTCCACCCAGTGGCGATCTCACGCAGAACCCTTCTCCGTGTCTTCCCACTGTCGGACTCCAAGCCTCTTGTTTTCTCCTTCAAGCGCTCAAGTATGATGATTGCTTCTCAATAGCTTGCTCAGAATGATTGAAGAACTCTAGAACAGCAAGCTTAATCTGGAGCAAAAACAAAACGCAGGAACTCAAGAGCACAACACTGTTGTTTCTGAACACTACAACTCTCGTTCCTTTTGTTTCTCCGCTAAGCAACAGTGATCTCATCTCCAGCAGCTGCCTCACTGCCAACGCGCCAGCTACACTGAACCCTAACTGAACTTCCTGAGCTCCCTCAGCCAAGCTTCAGTCAGCAGCTTCAGTCCTGCATCCAGCCGTTGCAACCTGTGTGGAGAAAGGGACAAACCTGCTCCAAGGAAAGCTCTCTTTGACTTCTCCTTGAGTGTTTGAATCCTCCCCTGTCACCTGAAACTAATCAGAGTATTAGAGCAGCAGATCAAACAGCATATCAAATATCAGAGGAAAGTGGCAGCGAATCGGTTGTGTTCAGACGCGATCAGAGCGTCTGACAATGCAATTTGAATTAAAGTGATTCTCACCGGACCGATCAGAGAGCCTCCTGATCGGTCACCAGACCGATCAGGCTGGTTCCAGACCGATCAGGCTCCGTCCTGATCGATCCCCAACGCTCAATCAGAAATCGCGATTTCTTTGAGATTCTCCTGGACCGATCACCAGACCGATCCCAGGTCGTGGATCGTTCACCGGACCGATCCACCCTTATATGAGGCGATTTCTGAGTTTCGCAGGCTAACCCTCCTGATCGGTCAACTGACCGACCAGGGATCTTCCTGATCGGTAGCAGTCCGATCAGGTCATCCCAGACCGATCAGGCTTCGTCCTGATCGATTTAGTGAGGAGCCCGCGAAGCTGGATCGTTCAACAGAACGATCTGCACAGTGATCCTGATCGGTCATCAGACCGATCAGGAGCTGTTCAGCAAGGAACTCAACCTCACTGCTGCTCCCTGATCGGTCACCAGACCGATCAGGAGACAGTCAATGGGTGAAACGCATACTCCCTGATCGGTCACCAGATCGATCTGGAGCAGCACAGTAGGTTCCCAACCTCACTGTGTGCTCCCTGATCGGTCACCCGACCGATCAGTCATCGCTGGATCGGTCACCAGACCGGATCCACGAAGGAGCAGCGTGCCAGAATCCCTGATCGTCACCAGACCAATCCAGGGACTTAAACTCAGCCCTCCAAGCTAAGTTTCCATCCACCTTAGCCCTCCAAGCTAAGGATTTTCCATCTAACTCTCCAAGTTGGGAATTTGCACCTAACCCTCAAGTTAGGACTTTTCACCTAGCCCTCCAAGCTAGGACTTTTCACCTAGCCCTCCAAACTAGGACTTTTCACCCAACCCTTCCGAGTTAGAACTATTATCCAACCTAGCCCTCCAAGCTAGGCACCTGACCCTCCAAGCCAGGACTTTTTCACCTAATCTCCAGGATGGGAATTTTGCACCTAACCCTCCAAGTTAGGACTTTTCACCTAGCCCTCCAAGCTAGGACTTTTCACCCAACCCTTCCGAATTAGGACTTTTCCAACACCTAGCCCTCCAAGCTAGGATTTTTCACACCTAACCCTCCAGGTTAGAATTTTTCGAACACCTAGCCCTCCAGGCTAGAATCCTCCAATCATGCCTAATCCTCGATCAGGACTTAATCATAATCATCATCATCATCAACCTAAACTAAAATCGTTGTCAACACCAAACAACAATCAGAGCCAGACTGCATCAACAATAATGAAAAAGGATTTAAAGTTAAGTCTGTTGGTCCAGACTGTAAATTTTCAAGTGCTGCATTAAATTTTCAAGTTAAATTTGAGTGCATTAAAGTTTCAAGTGCAGGGTTGTTTTAAAAAATGTTTTAGTACACAAAATCTTTCTGAACAAAATTTTTCTAAATAAAATATTTTTTTGAATGCACAAAATTTTTTTTAAGTAAAATTTTCTTTTGCACAAATTTTTTCTAAGTAATTTTTTAAGTGCACAAATTTTTCCTAAGTAAAATATTTTTCAAGTGCAC
>JAGFNQ010010618.1:1156112-1204697 GCA_024364735.1 Boesenbergia rotunda | reverse complement strand
ACCTACACCAATTGTACCCTTGAGATATCTCAAAATTCGCTTAACAGCAATTAGGTGAGATTCCTTGGCACAGACTTGATGCTAGCGCACATACCTACAGCAAATAGTATATCTGGTCGACTAGCTGTGAGTATAGCAAACTACCTATCATGCTTCGATATTGAGTTAGATCAACGGGTTTACCACTCTCATCATTATCTAATCTTGTGTTTGTAGCCATGGGAGTGGTTACCTCTTTCGAATCACTCATATAGAATTTTCGAAGCATCTCTGTGTATACTTTGATTGGTGCACATGGATACCATCGCGAGTTTGCTTGATTTCTAGTCCAAGGAAGAAAGTCAACTCTCCCACTAGACTCATTTCAAACTCACTCTCCATGTGTCCGATAAATTCACGTAAATAGCCTTTGTTGTTTGAGCCACAAATTATGTCATCGACATATACTTGGGCTACAAATATATTGTCATCATCTCTTCGTAGAAATAGTGTAGGGTCTATTTGACCTCTAACGAACCCCTTTCCAATCAAGAATGTCGACAACCGCTCATACCAAGCCCGGGGTGCTTGTTTAAGGCCATAGAGTGCCTTTTTGAGCTTGAACACGTGGTTTGGATATTCGGTACTCTCAAACCCCGGAGGTTGTTCGACATAGACCTCCTCCCTAATCAGACCATTTAGGAAGGCCGATTGACGTCCATTTGAAATAATTTGAAGCCACGGTGTGCTGCAAATGCAAGCATCAATCGGATGGACTCTAATCGTGCCACGGGAGCATAAGTCTCATCATAATCAAGGCCTTCAACTTGACTGTAGCCCTTGGCTACCAAGCGTGCCTTGTTTCTAATGATTTCTCCCTTGTGATTTAATTTGTTTTGAAGACCCATTTGGTTCCAATAGTGGTGGTCTTCTTAGGTCTAGGGACTAAGTCTCAAACCTAAACTCCTCTCAAATTGACCTAGTTTATCTTGCATCACAATAATCCAATCGGGATCACTTAATGCTTCATCAATTTTTCTAGATTCAATTTCGGAAATTAGAGCAACTTCATTAGCCTCATTCCGGAAGAATGATCTAGTCCTAACCCCTTGATGGATGTCTCCAACAATTTGGTTTTGGGGATGACTAGAGGCTAATCTCGTTTGTCTTGGTGTTGGTGGTGCTTCTTGAATGGGTTCACTAGACACAAGTTCAGCCTCAGGATCCGGCTGATCAAGGGGTTGTCTAGGCTCACCATCATCTGACTCATCACCCTCAACAACACTCGGAATTTCATTCAAACTAAGTCCCCCTTAGTTCGAGTTGAACTCCTTCTGCATTTTCTGATTGGTCAAATGATTTCGGAACCTCTTCGAAAACCACATCAGAAGACTCTTCAACTAATCTAGTTTTCTTATTGTAGACTCGGTAGGCTTTACTAACGAGGGAGTACCCGACTAGTATCCCTTCATCAGCTTTTGCCGTGAACTTTCCAAGGTGATCCTTGGTGTTTAGGATGAACACCTTACAACCAAACACTCTAAGGTGTTTAACCGTAGGTGGTTTCCCAAACCAAAGTTCATGGGGAGTCTTTCCTAAAAACCTATGGATGAGAACTCGATTTTGCACATAGCAAGCTGTATTTACAGCTTCAGCCCATAAGTAATTCGGGAGTGAGTACTCATTAAGCATGATTCGTGCAGCCTCTTGAAGAACACGGTTCTTCCTCTCTACAACACCATTTTGTTGTGGTGTTCTAGGAGTAGAGAACTCATGTCTATAACCCTTATCTTGACAAAATTCTAGAAACCTTTGGTTTTGAAATTCACCTCCATGATCACTTCTTATTGTCTTAATTGTTAATGATTTTTCATTTTCAATTCTTCTACAAAAAGAAATAAAAATATCTAAGGTTTGGTCCTTATGTTTTAAAAAGAAAGTCCATGTATATCTAGTGAAATCATCAATGATAACAAAGCAATATCTACTTCCATTCAATGATATGATAGTGCTACAATCAAATAGATCCATGTGAAGTAAATCTAATGCATTGGAAGTACTTACAACGCTTTTACGTTTATGTGCAGATTTTGTTTGCTTACCCATTTGACACGCATCACATAATTTATCTTTTCCATACTTGATGCTCGGTAAGCCTCGAACTAGTCCCTTGTTGGCCAACTTCCGGATGTTCTTCATGTTCACATGTGCTAGCCACCGGTGCCAAAGTGTGAACTCTTCTTCTTTTGACATGAAACACTTAGCAAAAGCATTAGTGGCACTTTTAAATGAAACTTGATAAATATTGTCTACTCTTGCTCCTACTAGTACCGTGTCCAAGGTGTCATTTTGTCTAACTAGACATTGACTTAGTTGGAAATCAATTGTGTAGCCCGTGTCACACAATTTACTGACACTTAGGAGATTAAACTTCATCCCCTTGACTAGAAGGACGTTTGAGATTCTAAGACATTCGGATATTTGAATGCCTCCTATTCCTATGACCTTAAGACTACCATTGTTACCAAATGATACATTACCTCTACTCTTCTTGTGAAATGTGGTAAACAATGATCTATCCCCGGTCATGTGTTTGGAGCATCCACTATCAACAAACCAAGTTGATAGATGCTCCCCCTCAATCATAACCTACACAATTCGAAAAATAGAAGTCTTAGGTACCCAAACCTTGGGACCTAAAGCATCAACTAAACATGACTTAGGCACCCATGCCTTGACAACTTTCTTTTGAGTCTTGGGTGTCCTAGATTGTCTCATGTCAGTCCTAGACATGAGAGATACAAATGAGGGTTCCTTAGGGCGATAACTAATATCGGCCCTATTGTAAACCGCTCTTTGGGCATTTAGGATCATGTCTAGGGTCTTAGAGCTATTTGAGAATTTCCCAAGAATATTCTTGAGCTTCTCAACTTCACTCTTCAATGATTGGTTTTCCTCTACTAACACATTATCATGCAAATCACTGATTTCCTCAACCTTAGAGGATTTCAGGCTTACAATCTCATGTTTCAAAGATTTAATTTCATCTTCTAGTAATTCAACATGCAAGTCATCAATGTTATCATCCCTAGAAGCTTTCAATTGATCAATTTCTAATTGCAATGCTTTAGCTTTGTTTTTGGATTTCTTAAGCATACTAGTTAAACATGCAATTGCTCTATAACATTTTTCAAGGTCGGGAGAAGTTACCTCTTCATCATCCGAAGATGATGAAGCCGCATTTGAGGAGCTTGAAGATTCATCACTGCTCTCCTCTCCAAGAGTCATGAGAGCCACTTGCCTTGTGCTCTTCTCCTCCTTCTCATCATCGGATGAACTAGAGGATGACTCATCCCAAGAAGCCTTCAAAGCTTTCTTCTTTTTCTTGGATTTCTCTTCTTTTCTTTTGGGTTTCTCCTCCTTCTTAAGCTTCGGACATTCATTCTTGAAATGCCCTTTCCTACCACACTCAAAGCAAGATGCATTATTCTTATCAAGCTTGAATTCACTAGTGTTACCTCTCCTTTTGAAACGTCGGTCTCTTCGCATCATCCTCCTCACAAAGTTGGCCATTTCGGATGAAGAAGAGCCGCTGCCATCCTCCTCGGAATTGCATTCGAATCCGGAAGAAGATGAAGATGATGAGACCTCCTTCTCCTTCTTCTTCTCCTTCTTCTTCTTGTTGATCCGGTCCCCTGCAACTAAGGCAATCCCCTTCTCCTTGGGGCCTTTGTTAGCCATTTCATGCAATTCCATCTCACAAAATAAATCATCTAATTTTACAATAGATAAATCCTTGGATACTTTGTAGGCATCCACCATGGATGACCACAAAGCATTCCTTGGAAATGCTTTCAAGACATACCTCACAAGGTCGCGATTCTCGACCTTTTCATCAATTGAATGAAGTCCATTAAGGACTTCCTTGAACCGGCTATGGAGCTCACTTACCGACTCATTCTCCTTCATGGAGAGATTTTGAAGTTGATTGAGGAACAAGTCCCTCTTTGCAATCCTCGAGTCTCGGGTGCCTTCATGGAGCTCTATGAGTTTGTTCCACAAGTCTTTTGCACTTGTGAAAGGACCAACCTTGATGAGTTGGTCTTTGTTCATGCCACATTGTAGAGTGACAACCGCCTTCGCGTCGGCTTCACTCTTCCTTGTTTGTTCGGCAGTCCACCTCCATGACTCAAGTTCTTTGCCTTCATCATCCTTAGGAGGGATGAATCTCTCCTTCACCGCGAACCATGTATGGATATCCATCTTCAAATAGTATTCCATTTTTGATCTCCAATATTGGAAGTCGGCGCCATCAAAGAATGGAGGTCGGGTGGTGGAGAAGCCTTCTCTCAATGCCATCTTGTTGAGAACTCTCGGTTGTTAAGCCGTAAACAGAGCACCAAGCTCTGATACCACTTGTTGGGAACGAGATGGCTAGAGAGGGGGGGGGTGAATATAGCCAATCACTTCTTCTTAGAAGAGTTATCAAATTTCTGCACTTGAAGTAATTAATAGCACAACGGAAGTATGGGAAAACAAAACTTGCAGAAATTAAAACCAAAACCTAACTAGCAAGATTAGCAAGATCGCTAACAAGGAGATTTTACAAGGTTCGGGGATAACTTGCCCCTATTCCTTGGCGTGCCCTTAAGGTGGACGATCCCTTGATCGTCGGCAGATCAAGCCCCGATGATTACCGGATATGAAGCAACCTCCTTCTCGGTGGAGAAACCTCCCCATAGTGTGTTTCAAACAATGATATAGAATGAGCACAAAGAAACAACAAGAAGGATCTTACTCAACCACTTAGCAAGGACAAAAACACAGCAAGCTTCCCTGAGCTCCACCCAGTGGCGATCTCACGCAGAACCCTTCTCCGTGTCTTCCCACTTTCGGACTCCAAGCCTCTTGTTTTCTCCTTCAAGCGCTCAAGTATGATGATTGCTTCTCAATAGCTTGCTCAGAATGATTGAAGAACTCTAGAACAGCAAGCTTAATCTGGAGCAAAAACAAAACGCAGGAACTCAAGAGCCCACAACACTGTTGTTTCTGAACACTACAACTCTCGTTCCTTTTGTTTCTCCGCTAAGCAACAGGTGATCTCATCTCCAGCTGCCTCACTGCCAACGCGCCAGCTACACTGAACCATAACTGAACTTCCTGAGCTCCCTCAGCCAAGCTTCAGTCAGCAGCTTCAGTCCTGCATCCAGCCGTTGCAACCTGTGTGGAGAAAGGGACAAACCTGCTCCAAGGAAAGCTCTCTTTGACTTCTCCTTGAGTGTTTGAATCCTCCCCTGTCACCTGAAACTCAATCAGAGTATTAGAGCAGCAGATCAAACAGCATATCAAATATCAGAGGAAAGTGGCAGTGAATCGGTTGTGTTCAGACGCGATCAGAGCGTCTGACAATGCAATTTGAATTAAAGTGATTACTCACCGGACCGATCAGAGAGCCTCCTGATCGGTCACCAGACCGATCAGGCTGGTTCCAGACCGATCAGGCTCCGTCCTGATCGATCCCCAATGTTCAATCAGAAATCGCGATTTCTTTGAGATTCTCCTGGACCGATCACCAGACCGATCCAAGGTCGTGGATCGTTCACCGGACCGATCCACCCTTATATGAGGCGATTTCTGAGTTTCGCAGGCTAACCCTCCTGATCGGTCAACTGACCGACCAGGGATCTTCCTGATCGGTTAGCAGTCCGATCAGGTCATCCCCAGACCGATCAGGCTTCGTCCTGATCGATGTTAGTGAGGAGCCCGCAAAGCTGGATCGTTCAACAGAACGATCTGCACAGTGATCCTAATCGGTCATCAGACCGATCAGGAGCTGTTCAGCAAGTGAACTCAACCTCACTTCTTGCTCCCTGATCGGTCACCAGACCGATCAGGAGACAGTCAATGGGTGAAACGCATACTCCCTGATCGGTCACCAGATCGATCTGGAGCAGCACAGTAGGTTCCCAACCTCACTGTGTGCTCCCTGATCGGTCACCCGACCGATCAGTCATCGCTGGATCGGTCACCAGACCGATCCACGAAGGAGCAGCGTGCCAGAATCCCTGATCGGTCACCAGACCAATCCAGGGACTTAAACTCAGCCCTCCAAGCTAAGTTTCCATCCACCTTAGCCCTCCAAGCTAAGGATTTTCCATCTAACTCTCCAAGTTGGGAATTTGCACCTAACCCTTCAAGTTAGGACTTTTCACCTAGCCCTCCAAACTAGGACTTTTCACCTAGCCCTCCAAACTAGGACTTTTCACCCAACTCTTCCGAGTTAGAATATTATCCAACCTAGCCCTCCAAGCTAGGCACCTGACCCTCCAAGCCAGGACTTTTTCACCTAATCCTCCAGGATGGGAATTTGCACCTAACCCTCCAAGTTAGGACTTTTCACCTAGCCCTCCAAGCTAGGACTTTTCACCCAACCCTTCCGAATTAGGACTTTTCCAACACCTAGCCCTCCAAGCTAGGATTTTTCACACCTAACCCTCCAGGTTAGAATTTTTCGAACACCTAGCCCTCCAGGCTAGAATCCTCCAAATCATACCTAATCCTCGATCAGGACTTAATCATAATCATCATCATCATCAACCTAAACTAAAATCGTTGTCAACACCAAAACAACAATCAGAGCCAGACTGCATCAACAATAATGAAAAAGGATTTAAAGTTAAGTCTGTTGGTCCAGACTGTAAATTTTCAAGTGCTGCATTAAATTTTCAAGTTAAATTTGAGTGCATTAAAGTTTCAAGTGCAGGGTTGTTTTAAAAAATGTTTTAGTACACAAAATCTTTCTGAACAAAATTTTTCTAAATAAAATATTTTTTTGAATGCACAAAATTTTTTTTCTAAGTAAAATTTTCTTTTGCACAAAATTTTTCTAAGTAATTTTTTAAGTGCACAAATTTTTTCCTAAGTAAAATATTTTTCAAGTGCACCAAATTTTTCTAAGCAAAATTTTTCTAAGTGCACAAAATTTTTCTAAGTGCACAATTTTTTTTAAATGAAAATCTTTTCTAAGAGAAAATCTTTTCTAAGTGCTAAATTGAAAATTTTTCTAAGTGCAAGATTTTTCTAAGCACAGAATTTTTCTAAGTGCACAAATTTTTTTAAGTAAAATTTTTAATTGCACAAACTTTTTCTAAGTGAAAAATTCTTCTAAAGTGAATCTTTTCTAAATGCAAATTTTTCTAAGTGCAAATATTTTTGCAAAAAGATTTTTTTCAAGTGCACAATAGTTTTTTTTTTAAGTGGAAAATCTCTGTAAGTGTGCAAATGTTTTGTTTTGTCTTGTAAAACACTTGGTCAAAATTCAAACACTTAGTCTTTTTGAAAAACTGCATATCATTGAAAGCTTCAGGGAGAGAATTTCTATTTCAGGGGGAGCTTAGTAAATATTTTTTCAAAAAGTGATTTTCTTAGAATTAACATGTTCTTCTTATATAAATCTGATTTATATGATTTAAACTTAACTTTTTGAACCTGGTTGCCATAAATCAAAAAGGGAGAGATTGTTGGTACTGGAAGCATCAAGATCGAACCTGTGTTTTGATAATGGCAAAGGGTTCATAAGTTAAGGTGTTATTGTGATCTAATGAACTTGTTGAAGTGCGTAGGGAAAGTCCTAGGTAAACTAGGCACGAAGTCCCGATTCAAGGAATTGGGCATACAATAAGTCCTGGCCGAGGGCTGGGCACCTAAGTCCTGACATAGGGTTGAGCAATAAGTCCTGGTAGCGGACTGGGCATGAAGTCCTAATTCGAGGAATTGGGCAATAAGTCCTGGCCGAGGGCTGGGCACCGAAGACCTGACCGGGGGTTGAGCAATAGTCCTGGTCGCGGACTAGGCACGAAGAGCAGATCTGGAGGATTGGGCAAAAGTCTAATCGGAAGAGCCGGTTGGCAAAAAGGTAAACTCTCCTAAGAGGAGTAGACGAGGATGCATTCCTCGTAGGAGGGAACACTAGGTGTCGGTTCGACCTAGGGTTCCATGTAGGAAGCCTAAAGTCAGAACCAAGACAGCTCAGGCTGTTAACTTGACTTAACATATATATTATTTGTGTTTTGGAACTAATCCTGGTTGCAGGAACAAAGGTTGAAGTGTTCTACTTCCCAGGCGCTTGAATGGAGTCAGGCGCCTGTATGGTGATAGGCGCCCCAGATGAAGGGTGCTCCAAAGCAGTCTCGAAGCAAAGCCTCCACGCCAGCAAATGAGGAGCCTGTATTGATACAGGCACCCCAGTTAACTCAGGCGCCCCAGTTGAAGGGATAAGTGCTGACCAAGTCTGCGAATGAGGATTCACGTAGAACAGGCCACGTGTCAGGCACCTCCTTCAACACAGGCACCCCAGCATGCTGTATAAATAGGGGTTCACCCCTTGCTTCTAGATACAATTGCTTCCAATGAATTCATTCAAACACTCTGCTCAAAACACTCCGTGCTCAAATCTCAAGTGCCAACGACGACCCGCGGCTTCGATCTACGAATCTTCTCCGGTCGTCGGTATAATTTTTAATTAATTGCTATATTTAAATTCTATATTCAAACTTTAACTTTGTAATACTTTTACGAAATATAGAATTGCCCAACGTAAACGGTCAAGGACCGAGGGCCTTGGAGTAGGAGCCGATTTAGACTCCGAACCAAGTAAAAGAAAATCGAGTTAGCATTGTCTTTCAATTTTCCGCTACGTATTACTCTTATTTTTTCGAAAAAGATTTTATCGATATTCACCCCCTCTATCGATTCTAAACGGTCTCACATATGTGTATCCTGCAGAACTTGCACATTCAAATACACATATCAAATGCAAGGATGATCCTAAACTAAACTCTTTGCCCAAACATTGAAACATATGATCCCACGGACCATAGATTTCCTTAATCAGTTCATTGTTGTAAATCTTGTAAGATTTTATTTGTATTTACTTGTTCATGTTATATTTCTTGTGTAAGCTTGTATGAGGCTTTTCTGCCTCCACAAAGGAGACATTCATAGTATTTGTTAGTGTGAGGAGAGCGGATCCTTGGATTAGTCACCTTAAGAAGGTGGATACCAAGTAAATCCTAGAGTGTTAGTGTTTACTCAAGTCTTTTGTAGTGACAAATCTTCATAGAGCAAAAGTGAGCTATTCATCTTGGCCCCCTCTCTAGCTCTCAACATGTCCTAACAGATTAAACCATAACTCTTGTACATAGTTAGCGGTTAGATCTTTTGGCAGTCCCGACTCTGATATCAATTGTTAGGACTAAAATAATTTAGATATCTCTACAATGATACAATATTGTCTAGTTTGGGCCTAAGCCTTCATGGTTTTACTCTTAGGCTCCATCCAAAAGGTCTCATACTAATAGAGATATCTTTCCCTTATAAGCCCATGATCTTTTCTATTGTTGTCAGTGTGAGATTGTGATTGCAACCTCGTAACCCCCAAACGGCGTCGGTGACAAATGAGTGCTTGGAGAGGTGAGGTGGTAAACTTCCTCCCCTCTCCTCTCCCCTCCCCTTTCTTCCTCTCTCATTTCCCTTTCCCTCACCGGCTAGATCAAGCCGCGGCGCCCACCGCCAACTATGGCCGCGAGGTATGGTGACCGACAACCATGGCCGCAAGGCTAGGTACGCTGACTCAGGCTTGCAGTGAGGAGGCTGGCCGCCACACCCTCGAGGTTGGCCGTTGGAAGGCTAGTTGGTCGGCGTTGAGGCCCGCCGGTCAATAATTTTTTTTTTATTTCTATTTTTTTTTAAAATTTTACTTGAAATACAAAGTTGCTTCTTTGAATTGGTATTGTTGATATGATTAGTAGCGCCTTGAGGTGATTAATAAGGTGTTTGATAGCATTCAAAATCATCTTTTAATTGTTTACTTGGTATTATTTGTTACTGTATGTTATGGTTTTGTTTACTAATGTTACATGATTATGTTTAGAGTTCATGTGGTATTGTATTTATGGATATCAAGCTTTTTTAGTTTGTTATTTAAATTAATCAATATACAGTATGAAGACCATTAAACCTCTTATATTGTCTTGTATTCCATTTTGTAATATGTAATTAGAGAATTTAGGATTCATATTCAAAGAAAATTATACCTAAATATTTGTTCACATCGACTTAATGTTCATAATTTTATGATGCTCATTATTTCAAAGTCAAAAGAGTCTTCATAAACACACTTGTTGATTCTTAGGCATTGACGGCTATGGACTAATCAGTGAATGAATAATGATGCCGATTATGGCTTTTATATAATTTCAATTTACTTGTATTAAAAATTCTGATATGGTAAGACTTACTCGTTTCATGTTTTGATTTGGTACATTGTCTCAACAAACTTGGTTGGTTCGTTAATCTGGTATTAGATAAGCAATTCATCTTATGGAAAAAAAATATGAACCAGACAGCAAATAAATTAAATCTGGGGTGATCGATCCGTTCCTACGGAAGTTTTCCACCGATCACCAGGATAAATCGGAAAGCTCTCGCGGTGGGCAGTCTAAAAGCCCTGCGTCTCAGGATTCGCGTCCCATTTGGAGGAAAAATTCCTGCAAAATGTACCGTAGCTAAGGATCGAACCGCGGATACCTAAGTTAACGACTAATTATCATACCACTACACCATAGCCCTAAGGCACAATTCATCTTATGAAGTTCAAAGATAAAGGAGGCTAAATGGAAGAAATTGAACATATGTGTGCTACTATGAAATGGATGGAGGAATAAATTATTAAAAATTAAAAAAATAGAATCTGTTATCACCCAAAAAAAAGTTGGGAGAAGAAAAGTTTATCCATGAATGTAGACACAGAGAAGAAAATTACATGAAAATAATTCTTAAAATAATTCAAGAGGGAGAATGTATAAATGATTTATATCTAACAGCATCTAGTTCTCGTGAGCATGGTAATAAACAATGTAAAGATTAAATTATTTGTGGTGAGATTTAAAAAATTTAAACAATGACTTTTAGTTCATGCTTTGATTAATAATTAAATTTATTTGGATGATGTAATATTTATTTATTTTAATGTTAATTATATTGACTTTTTGGATTTAAAGATTAGTTTTTTAAATATTTTTAATTTATTTAAATAATAAGTAGATGAGAAATGTAGAAATAGAATATAATAGAATTTATTTTAATTGATGAGAAATATAGAAATAGAATATAATAAAATTTAGTGATAAATATAAAAATATATTTATATTCAAATTTATAAATAGAATGTAAATGAATTTTTAAGGATTTATAAACATATTAAAATTATATTTATAATAAAATTAAAGATAAAAATTCTATTTGAAATTAATTTTATTTGATTAATTTAAAAATAGATTTATATATTTTTTAAAAAATTTGTTTATGAAATTAGAGATGAAAATTTTCATCTCAAAATTATTGAAAGTTGATATTTCATATCAAACTTTCTTTAGAGATGAAAAAATAAATTTTAAAAATAATTTTTTTTTTCATCTCTTAAACTTTGGTCTTCTTCTAGTGCATCACAAATTAGATCGTCTTGATCCGCAACCAATATGGATTGGTTTGTTTAAACTCATTTTTAAATTGATTAAAAATTTTAATTCAATTTACTTAAATTCAATTACAAGTTGATATGATATTCACGATAAGAATTTAAGTTTAATATTAAATTTAAAAAAAATAATTATAAAACACTTACAAGAAAACATTAAAAGTCCAATAATTTTATTTTGTGTCATTAAGATTGTTAAATTATAATCAGATAGGATCACTCTCAATCGATGGTTGAATGATTTTCAAAAAAGGGCAATGAAATTATAGTGAATGATGTGACATGACATGACACTTTACATGCACACGTCCGATTATCACTTAGATATCATTGGCGACTTTCGGTCGCCGCCTCAAATCAAACTATACCCTGGGGGGGCACGGTGAACCCGTTGGAGATCGTGCATGCAAGGTGCCACGTCATTCACTATGATTTTCACTCTCTCATTTTCATTCTCCCAATCATTATTCTTTAAAAAAACATACAAAATTACCTTTTACTAAATTACCCTTGAACTTCTAATATATATTTTTTCTTCTTAAATCGGACCCGAATCAACGAACTAAGGCCCAACCCAAAATCTATCGAGTACGAGTAAAGCTACTAATTTATCGGCGAATCATCTGTTCACCTGTCAATTAGAACCGAGGATTAATCATGGGCTCATTAAATTTTTTAATTATAAATTTTTATTTAATAATATTAATGATGTAATTCAATATTAATTAATCTTTTTAATTTTTTAATATATATCTCTGATTTTTTTTTTAAAATTAGGAACTGGTCTACCTTTCAATCTCTAGGTTTTTGGGTGGCGTTGAATCGTTATAACCTCCAAATGTCAGAATGAGACACCGTCACTTTAATATCCCAAAGTCCATCCGAATTGACAAATTCAATGCCAGGGAGGCCCACGTGAGTAGGGTACTTTGGGCCCCACCAATGCCCACCGTTTTAATCACACATCCAAGGGCGGAATCAAAAAGTCGGCCGGCACGGGGACGAAACAGAATGGGCTGCGATAATAACTATAATTATTATCATTTAAAAAAATTGCGATAAATTAAAAAAATAATAATAATAATTCGAAAAATGGAAATTTCTAGGGCTGGTTAGAGGTCCCAATGGTGGTGGGCCCCAATTTTATTTTAGCTTTAAATACCAATATATATTTCTTAAAAAGGCAGAAGCCGAGTTACCATATTTACCTTGCATTTTTTTATAACTATTATATTAATACTTTAATGTTTTTGTCCATTTAAAAGAATAAATAAAATTAGCTGGCATTAAATAGATTTATTTTTATTTGGTCAACAAAAGCATATCCTTTGGAAGGTTTCGAATGCGTATTTACTTAACTACCCTTCCTTTTCCAGAGTTGTTGGCCAGATTCTTTGCGTGTTTTGCTGGTAATTCTCTAGGAAGATGCAGGGTATAATCGTAATGTCGGCCCTTAGAATATGAGCTGGCGCTGTAGGGTGTCATAAAACGCCAGGTCCACGGCGTCGCTTTGGCCTAGGAAGATCGCTTCTCCCTATCCACACCGTTGGTTTTCCGGCGCCGGGCGATGGCGGCGATGGTGAGGAGGTGGCTACCGTGGCCGCCGGCGAAGTCTAGGAAATGCGAAGTGCGGATGGTGGTGCGTCGGATCGAGGGATTGCCGCAGGTGGGGGCCAAGGCCGCGGCGGAGGTGAAGTGGAAGGGACCGAAGACTGCGCTCAACTCGTTGCGCCGAGGCGGGGTGAGGCGGGACCGGACGAGGGAAGAGGAGGTCCGGGAAGGAGGAGGCGTTGTCGAGTGGGACCAGGTGTTCCTCACCGCCTGCACCCTCACCGCTCACAAGGGAGGCGACGGCTTCCTCCCTTGGGAAATCGCTATAACCGTCTTTTCCGTGAGTTGGATGCCCCTTTGGAACGGATTCTCTTTTTTCCGTTGTTTTGCTCTTTGCTTGATTTCCCCTGAAAAATTTGTTTTCTTTTGTTCCGAATATTTGAATTACGCATATATCCTATCTATCTAGGAAAATATATGGTCTGGTGATCATTTAGGTTTCGAAAAGTTGGTTTGGACGAAAAAAAAATCTCAGATTTCTCAATTAATACTCGTCTTAGATTGCTTTGAAATGTTTATGGCTGTTGCCTATTGCTTTTCTATGTTCTGTCTTGGGTCTTCCCTTTTCTCTGGTTTTATTCCCTTCTACGGCCTCTCTGGATTCAACTTTCTTTCATAATCATGAAACTGTATTGAAGGATTCCTCTTTCTTTTAGTGGATACTCTTATTATCCCAATATTCTGTTTTTTATAGTGTTGATTTTGAACATTCCATATAGAATTGTGCACAATCTTCTCAGTACAGTAAAAATTTGTAAATCTTTTCTAGATGGCTTCGATCTTCTATCTCTTTAGCATGTTCATTTTCATGTCACTTCGAATTTGACTCCTTCATGCATACAATTCAGAGGCTAATTGGCGATGACACAGTTACTCTTAATAAAATAGGTACTTCCTTTGACTTAAGGAAGCATGTTGAATCAGAACACTGGTCACCGGGTGTGTGATCTAATATTTTACATATGAAAACATAATAGATTTTCTACCGAACGCCTTAGAAAATAATTAAATACGATCGTGACCGCAAGAGTTTACTTTTGGATAATGTATACTGTTGACTTTGAATTTTTTTTATTGATAAGTGTTCGCCTTTATTTCAATTTCTTATACATATCTCTATGACTTGATACTGCAGAGAAGATTCAATTTTAATTATTTTTACCTCTCTTTTCTGTTTTCTCATTTTGGTTGCAACTGTCCACAATCTTTTCCTCCTGCGTTCTTGATATCTCTCTAAACAAGTTTATGTTGCTGCAAAGTAATTAGCATCTTTTTTCCCTTTAGAGAGAAACATAGATCTCACGTTAAGTTTTTTGGTGTTTACTGATAGGGTCTGAGTGAAGTTACTAAGAAAAAAGATGCTGTGGTTGGTGTGGCTTCTTTGAACCTGGCAGAGTTTGCTTCAACAGCAGATGGGAAAGAGCTTGAGATCATTGTTCCTTTGTCACCTATAAGTGCCACTACTGACTCCCATTTAACATTAGAAGTATGTTTTGCTTTTATCGAAGTTACCTTGATCTTTAGCAATCATAAATTTGTTTTATGCAAGACAGATTTTGATTAAAACAATATAACTCAGCTCTTCTAAAGGTGTTTTGTGTTTCGATTCATAACTGTTTTAAAACATTAAACTATCTGCAATTTGACACACTAGAATGAGATCTTCTCAAAGATAAGCCACAACGTGATAGTAAGTTGCATGTATTACCTCCTATCACTGTTCATGTTCAGAGATAATTACAAAGTGGCATCTTCTTGCTGCAGTTGACACTTTGCCTATTGGAGTTGAGAAATGTCCCTGAATCAGTTGAAGTTTTGCAGAGTTCTGTAGTTCCTGTTCCATTGTCACCTCCTACCTGTGATGCTTTCCCTTCCGAGAAGGATGAATCTTCTGCTCTAAAAGCTGGTCTTATAAAAGTTAATGTACTAAAAGCTTTACTTTTGTTTCGAAAATCCAAAAAAACATGCCAGATTGGCTATGTCAGTGAAGAAAATTCTTCTCCTAGAAACATTGACAGACAACCAAAGTATCTATATGACTCAGATTCATTTGATGAAGATCATGAAGATGTACAATCTATCATGGATGATTCTGGTGAAAGGAATTCCTTCAGCTATGGAAATCTGACATCTGTAAACTCCATAGGGGGATCATTTTCTATAGACACGGTGAAAAATCAGGACATGATTTACTATAGTCACCAGAAATCTGATACCAGTTATTCATGTGTCGATGACACAAAAATGCTTGTATCTGAACAACTTACTTACTACTTCTTTAAGAGAAGTATTCTGTCTTGGAAAAAGAACGGGCTTAGCTTCAAAACTCGAAAGACTAAAGAGGAGCCTCTTCTAAAGAAAGCAAATGCGGCAGAGGGTGGTGATGACATTGATTTTGATCGCCGACAGTTAAGCTCTTTAGGAGACTCAACCTTTATGCTGGTATGCTCACATTGTTTAGTTCTTTTACCATAATTCATATCTCCTCATATGGTAGTTAAATTTGTCATGAATTGGCCATAGGTATATCAAGATGCATGCATAAAGCATTGTTATATCCTGTAATTTTACTTTTCTTATGATTTCTTCCTTTTCTATGTACTTTTGTGTTTCATATAGTAAAGCCAAAATCATTACTGTTTCTTTTATAGATCAAACAAATGGTGTCCTATTCAGATTAAAACATCCATTTTCATGATTCATGATACATTGGAGTGCTTTTATAGTAATTTTAGACATTTCTACTTGCACATTTACTTTGTCGAAGAAGAGCATTTTAATCTCATGAGAGTTAATAAAAACTTCAATGCGATTGCAGGATTGTAATTGTACAAGCGGGTCATCGGTATCTAACTTTGGCGATGACGACTTTGTAGTAGGAAGCTGGGAGACCAAAGAGATATTCAGCCGTGATGGACATTTGAAGCTCAGAACCCAGGTCTTCTTTGCATCGATCGATCAGAGGAGTGAGAAAGCATCTGGTGAAGCTGCTTGCGCTGTCCTTGTCACCATTATTGCCGACTGGTTTCATGCTAACCCTGACATGATGCCGATTAAATCTCAATTAGACCAACTCATACGGGAAGGTTCTTCTGATTGGAGGATCCTTTGTGAGAAGGATACATATAGGGAGCGATTTCATGATAGGCACTTTGACATTGAGACAGTTCTTGAGGCCAAGATCCGGCATCTTTCTATTGTCCCTGCAAAGTCCTTTGTGGGGTTCTTCCATCCCGAAGCTGAAGTGATCGAGGATAGTGAGACACTCAACTTCCTTGAGGAAACAGAGTCTTTTGATGACATTTGGGATGAAATCAGCTGTGTTCGATCTGAGTCTTCTTCTGGCGGTCCTCACCTCTACATCATTAGCTGGAATGACCATTTTTTCATTCTCAAGGTCGATCGTGATGCGTATTATATCATAGACACACTCGGCGAGAGGCTTCATGAAGGGTGCAACCAGGCTTACATTTTGAAGTTCGATAACACCACAACAATCCACAAAGTGAAAAGCGAAGTCCAGCCAGCCTCTGATAATGTCCAGCAAGAATCAAACATCGGAAGCACTGATTCACAGGATGAGCACATATGTCGTGGCAAGGAGTCCTGCAAGGATTACATCAAGAGTTTCCTTGCTGCCATTCCAATCAGGCAACTCCAATCTGATTTAAGAAAACGACCTGCCACATCCACACAAATTCATCAGCGGCTTCAGATCGACTTCCACTACACCAAGAGATCCAAAGAGCAAACAGCGGAACCCCAACAAGAACTAACCTTGGATTTTCTATATTCTCCACAATCAGAGTCTGAGCTCTCCAGTCCTACAGAGTCTGAGACTGAGCCCGCAGGGAGAAGAGAGACAGCAACCAAGTTCTCATGGGAGATAGTCTCATCGGAGTTGTCATGGCCTACTGAACCAGAGCGGGCATTTTTGCTAACACCATCTGTAAATTTGGAAGTGGAGGTTGCTTAGCTCTCCGATCTTTTCTGTTTCCATAGTATATCTTTTCCATTTCCAATGTTCTTAGTGTTAACAAGGAGATAGAGTTGTTATTCTCAATTGTAAATAATGCTTCTGGCCTATGATCTCCCTGTTGCTTATACTCAAGAAAAAAGTGTCCTCCCTTTAACATGTAGGATGTGTTTGGTTAGGTGTAATCAAGTTTATAATATAATCAAAATTATATTACAAATTTGATTAGTTTGGTATAATTTTAAAATTATAATGTAACGTAATCAAGATTATAAAATATAATAAAGATATGTAATCTCAATTACGAAGTCAAATTCATATAATCTAATTAAATTTGTGAAACTTTTTCAACGAAATTTTTTCTTCATTTGGCGAACGATAGTGCCCTCGTCGGGCATATGCGTTCGCACTCCGTGGAGGCCAAGGGCGGCCACTGCGATTTTACTCAGTGTCCTCTTCATCATCGGCGAAGGGGTGGGTGGTTGGCGGGAAGATAGGAAGAGGCTGGGGGTTGAGGTTGTCGTCGCTGAGCCGCCGATCGAAGTGCTCGCGCAGCGTTGATGTCGTGGATGAGGTGCATAGCTCCGTGCCCGATAGGTCCGCTGAGGAAGATGTGGCTTGCTGGCTAATAATGTTGTCGTGCGACACGTGGCCTAGGTGTCAGACCGAAGATTGGCAGAAAATCGATGGATCCAAGATCACCGCCGCACATTCTAATAGAGTTCCCATGCGAAATCTATGTTCTTCATAAAATAGATATTTTATTTTTTTTAAATTTTTATTTGTTCGAAAATAATTTTTTAAATTTACACAGTAAATTCTTTATTTAATTACTTAAATATAATTACAAGGATATTTTTTTTGATCATTTTATAATATTATGAATTATATTCTTTTTAAAAAATAATGAACGACAAATAAAAAATATATAATTATCTTGTAATTAAAAATTACATATATTATATTATAAATTTGATTATATTGTCCTTAATGAGCCGTAGTCCTAATGTTTTGTTTTTCTAATATATGTTCTTAACATCGTCCCCTTTTTTTTTTTTTTTTTTTTTTTTTGCCCTTTTTGAGCTATTTGTTGTTTAATATTACTTTATCCAATACGATTTAACCAGTTCTGGAAACTGACAATGTGGACGGTAGATCCTTAATATTTCGGAAAAAGTCGACGATGATAATCGGGTGTTGGAGTTCTGTCCTTGTGAAAGTTGCTGCGGCGGAGAAGAACTTAGGGACTTGCAAGGTAAACATGAGCGTTAGGGGACACGTCGACGGGGGTCCGGCAGAGTCCACTCCGACACTCAAGTCAGTGTCTGCTCGAGAAGTAAAGGTAGCGAGAAGCAAAGAATGCATGTAGGGTTGAGAGAGCGTAACCCCCTTACCGGAGGGGTTGGACTACCTTTTATACTGACGTCGACAGACTAGACGTGCCCTCTCGATCGGTGCCACGTCTCCGATACTTAAGCCACACCCCCCTCTTTCGGCGGTGACTGGATATCATTTAAAACGGTCCGCGCCGTTATCACCCGTTGCGACATTTGAGGGTCGTGCAAACCTTTTCTAACGGGGATGATTATCCGCACCGAGAGGGGGGGTCAGTACCCGAGGTCGGTCATTGCAGGGACTCCACCTCCCGAGGTGAGCTCGGGGTCTTCGAGCGCGATAACTCCCAAGGTGCTCTCAGGGCCTAACCTCCCGAGGTGCTCCCGGGAGGGGTCTTCAGGCTACCCTCCAGGGCGCATCCCCTGAGGGGGCCCCGGGGTTCGGGAAGGAAGGTCGCTTTGATCTGTCATGCCGCGTCCCGCGGCTTCTTCATCCCCGTGCCGGACACGGACTATTCAACCCTATCACAAGTCCCTTCCTTCAAGTCTGATCGAAGGAAGTGTGGCTGACTGATCGGACTAGTGCAAAGATGAAGAAGTTGCGGGCCTTCCCCTTCCTTACTTCACCTGTAGTTACCAGGGGCCTTTGGATTATAATCCTTATCCCAAGTTTCGAGAAATCCCCCTTAACGGTCTCATCCTTTTCAAAAAAGGATATCCCGACTCCTGCGGTATATTAATGACGTCTGTCTCTTCGTTATAAAGGCGTATGGTTCTTTTCTGAGGGTGACGGGGTACCCTGGTGAATGCCTTATTGTCACGTGTCCCAACAGCCATCTCCACAAGTTCGTGCGCCGCCTTGGCTGACTCGCGACAAGCGACTGCCTGTGCGCGACGGTTTCTCGCTTTCCACATGTCTCTTCCCCCTTGCGTCTAAGCAAGCGACCGCCTGAGTATAAGAGGGGAAGGTGCAGATGTTAAGCTTACTTCCGACTCGACGACTGGGTGCACTTCGTCTTCTTCTCTCGTAAAGCCTCTTTTGCGCGTGAGTAGTCTATCTCCTTCTTGTTTTCTTTCTTAGGTATCATGGAAAGCTATCACGCGGAGTGGTATGAGCCCGCCTCTTCGAGAGTGAGGCTGGAGGCTTTGCATGCGGCCACCGAGGCCTATGGCATCCCGATCGAGATGACAATAGTCATCCCCAATGTAGGCCAGACGCCCGTGGAGTCCCCTGCGGGCATGTTGACCTTCTTCTTAGGGCAGATGGAGTTAGGGCTCCGTTTCCCTATCCCTCCTTTTTCACGAACATAGCCTCCTATTTTAATATCCCCCACCAGATAGCTCCTAATGCCTTCACCCAGATGGGAGGGGCATATATCGTCTTCAAGCTTTTTGATCTTCCTCTGACCCCTCATCTCTTTCATTCTTTCTTCGTCCCGATAGGGTCTAGAGGGGTCTTTAATTTCGCAGCTCGACTGGGCCATAGGTTTTTAGGGGGGGGGGGGGGTTTCCTTCCACCCTTCCTTCCTCGCATAAAGGGTGGAAGGAGAAATTCTTCTTCATTAAGCTGTCGTCCTTACCCTTTAGTCCCCTGTGTTGGATAGAGGATTTGTCGACTCCTCCTATTTTAGGAACCTTTCTCCACAGTCTGGTGTACCAGCGTGCTAAGGAGGTACTCGCTAGTATGGAGTTCAATGGCCCGGGGCTGATGCAGAGTGAAGAGCTTATGTACCGGGCAGACCTCAGCCCTAAAGTGACATGAATCAACCCTTCCCTGGGTATGCTCATCCTTTTCCTTTAATGTCTCTTGGTTCTGATTGATATTCGCTCTGTCTGATTTTTGCAGAGGAAGTCATGTTCGCCAAGGTGATGGGCATGCGCATCAGATGGGAGGAGGTCAACAAGGAGGCATTGAATCCTCCTCCAGCCGCTCCTGACACTCCCCCTACTCTCGCCGAATCCTCGAGGGGCCTACTGTCTCGCCCCGTGGGGTTGCTTCACCCGAGAAGGTCAAGGCTACTGTTACATCCCCACCGGTTGTGAGCCGAGGGTCTTCCGATCAACAGTTTGGCCCTGAGACGGATCTTTCCTCTAGGGGTGGATCTTCGCCGAGGGCTGTCCGCCCAGAGGGAATTAGCGAGGGTGCCTCCCTTCCTAATGTTTCTTCAGTAGTTTGGTCTGCTGGGCGGCAAAAGAGGCGACTCCCCAAGGGCTTGGGCCCTTCTTAGAAAAAATTGCGTTCTACATGTTCGTCTCCTCCTCCCTCGGTGCCCGAGGAAGCGACTCTACCTACCGAGGCAGTATCCTCTGTACCTGCTCCACCAGTCCCCTACTCCGAAGGCTGTCATCCCAACACCTCTGACATGCTCTATTGACCCGTCTACGTCTTCTAAAGGTAAGGAGGTGTTACGTACCCAATACCGGATGAGACTGGACCGCCTAAAAAAGAAGTTGGACGCAACGCTGGAGACTTGCAATTTATATTATGCTTGGTCTCCGCATTGGCACTATCTTCTATGATGTTGAACCCAGTTGTGGATCAATTCAGGTAAAGATGAAGACTCTGTATGTAAAGATTAGTCAAGTTAAGACTCCTTTAAAGAATAAAATTTTTGCGAGCAATTTAGCAAACACAAAGGACCACAGATTTACTGCAACAAAAGGCCTTAGGCCAGGGGGTCAATGCTAATGTTCATGCTGGATTTCTCACCTTCGTATCAATCGGAGGATTTGTCATTTGTCGAAGATATGAAGGATATTTTTACTTAGACTTTTGGATGGAGTTCCCGTCGTTTACAGACTGCACTTTGAAGGCAGGATACCTTCTAATTTATCTCTATAGATATTTCAGATTTCTATGTATGATTCCTTTTATGAATAGAAATAAGATATACCTTTGCCTGTCTTTGGTTTATCCTGCTTGATACAAACTGCTTGACCCTTTAACATACTCAAATTTATTTTCAATACAGTCTCTATGCTTGATACTCTGATTTTAAAGAGTACACATGTTTATTGATACCTAACATTATTACATACCTAGTGGATTATTTATATGCCATGATATATGCTTCAGACCTGTGCATGTCATTTGAGGTTGATTTGATGGGTGTTAACATTATGTAATATCTTTGCATTATTACATAACTGACGATCTCTAGACTCCCTTGTGGTTGGTAGAGACGGATCATCAGTCATATCAGAATCTGCACACACTGTCACTCATAGGTTAGTGGTACAATCAGGAGGGTGAGTGCAGTTGCCCTGTCAAGGTTCCGCTCAGTCGCTCATGGATAGTGGTTCCCATAACGTTGTAGCAGATAGGAATCCCTCCTCTTTCCCGTGATACGAGGAGATGAGAGTGGCGCTCCCCCATATGATTTGGGGTAGGACGAGTGTCACGGCCCTAGAGGCCCGTGCTCGCAGGAAAATTGAGTAACACCTCCCCTGTACAGCGGATAATCTAAAACTTATACATACATCACTCCACACATAAAACTCAGTTACACTCAACTGGTATCTACACAATCAGTAATAAAAGAAAATATCACAACCACACAGTTAAATAATTTACATAATAAATGATATTCAAAATAAATAAATTTTTATAAACTAAAATATAACAAATCAAAATCCAGCAGAAATAATTAAATACATGTCTAACGAAAAATCAAATATCATCCAAAATAATAACGAAAACCAAAGCGACTCCGTTACGATAAAAATAACACGAAAGTACAAAAACAGAATCTACTCAAGACTAGGGACAGGCTGCTGGATCCTCTCCCGGCGGCACGAGACGTAACCATCGCCTTCTTGAAACAAAAAGGAGAACGAGGGGTGGTGAGTTCCGGATGGAACTCTGCGAATATAAGAACAAATAAATACATGGTATATAAAAAGGCAAGGAAAGCATAAAGAAAGCAAAGAGTATACAGTCTCCGGAATAAAGAACGTAAACAAAATACATGTATACAAAATAAAACAAACTTGAAAACCATGTAACAAGTAGGGGCAATCAGAAAATCCCCCTTAACACCTCCATAAATAGCAAATATTGCCAAACACATCCAGGTCATATAATAAAATGTAAAATCATAATTGTATATGCATATCAATCAAATGCAACAATCATAGCTCAAACAAGTGCAGTAAATACAAGCAAATGCACAATGCACAATATACACATGATGTTATAACCTGCATTGTACACACACCAACCACCGTTATATTGGGTAGGTTGAGTGGACAAGATACAAACGCTAAAACTTGGGGCTATGCAAATACACCACAATAACTGTAGCCCTGATATAAAAAGTCAAAATACTTATGACTTAAAACCCCAAAATATCTGTGAGAACTCCAAATACCTGGGGAGTATCAATTGTTTGCACACAACTCCAACCAAACATGACACAACAGGAAAATATACCCGACGACCCATCTCAACCACAAAGGAGCCCGTGGTTGTCGGCCTGAAAGCAATGTATGATGCATGTCATTAATATACACAACCTCAATCAGATCAAAACCATGCAATCCATACGATACAAAAAAACACAAATAACACCAAAGTAAGTAAACATACGAGAAGCACAATCAACACCAAAATAAATAAACATGCACTAATCTACGAGGTAGGGTTTATCTAATGTCAATCGAACCCTAGATAAGTGAAATGATTATTCTACAATACACGCGTACACACAGTATTTTTTAGATCCAAAGCCAAGAGATGAGACTGTATAACTGAACAATTTGAATTACTACTCAAAGGCCAAGCAAGAATAAGTATCAAGCAGGAAAACAAGGCAAATAGATTTAACATAAAGCAATCCTACTCAGAAAGTAAAACGACCATGCATTTAAGATAAACGAAACTACAAGAATCAAGGGAAAAGTATCCGTCTTAAATGATGAATGCATCCAAGTACACTCCTCGTCCAAGTGCCTGTATCAAATCAAAATCCTATATCAAAAAAATAGTTTAAGCCACTGTATTAAATAGCACTTAGCTAAGCTTAATTAACTCTCAACTTACATGATCAGATCTATACCAAAATACCCTCATTATTAAACCCAAGGATCTAATCCACACTTACCCTAAAAGTAGCTCACGGTAACAATGGAAACTCAAGGGAAGCATCTAACCAAGCTAATCTACCCAATTAGAAACAATCCCCAAATTGAATCCCTGAACGACCCATGTGGCTCACAGCTACATCAAGGAAACAAACCACAATCCCATCTTAACAAAATTCACCAATCTACTCCACCTGAAGCTACACATCTAACTCAAAATAACATAGCCGCACGACCATTCTAGACTCCAATCAAAGTATCAACTAACACCAAACCCAAACAAAGATGAACTCCATTTTGTAGCTCACAGCACAATGCACCAAAAACCAAAACTAAGCTCACGACAATACTTCACAAGGTTAAGGAAGCAAGCCGAAACACTAATTCGAAACGTACACTACCCAAGATCGAAACACCACAGCAACAGAATTTATCCAAGGACTAAATCCAAAACCCAATTACATGCCTCTCGGCACATTTGGAGTCTAAAGGTCGCGCCAATTCTAGATCGCATTCCAATAATCAAAACCTCACCGTAGAACAAAGAACGAACTCAAACTAGCTCCAAGGGAATTAAACCTTACCTAACAGAGGAACAGCTAGGGTTCGCACCAGAAGAGCTCTGACCGAGGGAAATCCCTGCCTTTGCTTGGAGGAGAGGATCTCGCGAAGGGTTCGCGCTCGCGAGGATGGGAACTGTAACAGCAACGGCGCTAAGACGAGGAGAAGGCGACGACAACTCCCAACTAGTCGGCGGCGATCAACGATGAAGAGGGCAGATCGCAGGCGCTTGCTTGTTCCGGAGAGGCCAGCATCGGCTGGGGAAAAGGTGAGGGACGAAGACTATGAGTCAGGGTAGGGCAGCGACGTCGTGTGGTCGAGGTGGCACGACCATCGACGACATCGGTTCGACGATGAGCAGAGGCGATCGACAGTTTGGGAGCCATTGTCAGGGAAAAGGGAGAGGAAGAGAAAGTCGAAGAGGATTCGACGGTGTCAAGGCAGGCGGCGACGTCGGCGATGCGCGAGGGAGAGTTGAGGAGAAAACGAGAGAGAGGGGAAGTCGGCAGAAGAATGGGGTCGGCGTGGCACGGGGCTGTGAGGATTTTATCAGAGAAGAAATTTTCTCTCATAAATATAATATATATATATATATAAATTCTAAAAATAAAATTTTTTCCTTAAATAACTTGAAACCAACTCATCCTGGATCCAACTATCTCCGTAAATATTTTTAAAAATTTGAGAAAATTTTTTCTAAAATTTTCATCTGATTGTTTCCAATTTTAACCCCTATTTATGGTGTTTCTGTATAAATAAATATATATATATATACATCTTTTATTTTTATTATCTATAATATATATATATCTTTTATTTTTATGATATATATATATATTTATTATTATTATTATTATTTTATTTATTTACCGTATTTTACTACGGGTGTAATATTTGTCAGCATCCTGTCCACTTGGTCACTCAAGAGTAGTGGCGGCAGAGTGCGTAGAGTTGCCATGACTCTACCCACTCAACCTCACTCATGACCGATGATGATGACTGACTGATGACAGGGGTGATTATGTCATTGCATCATGTGCACGATTGCATAGATTGCATTTGTTTGTGTTTGCTACATTTGTTTGGGCTATGATTGTTGCATTTGGATGACATACACATGCAGGAGGTATTTTATTGGCGTACAGTCTGGTGACCATTCAGGTACAGGGATTTATGACCTTTATATTTCGCAGGGGAGTTTGATATGGATATATACCACATGTAGTTACCGATCATGTATCTTGATTTTTTCCCTTTGAGACTACATCTGCTTACTTTCATTCTGCTATTGTATAACATTTTTATAGTCATGCATATCTATCTGATTATACACATGTGGAGTCTCCCTGGACTCATCCCCGATTTTTATATTTTTATTTTCAGGCTGGGATACTCGGAGTCGCCAGGAGAAAACTCTGCCACTAGTCCCACTTCCCGTCGGATCGACTTCATCTTGGTATTTATATTTACGAAGGTTTTATTTACATTGCTATCATATTTTATGGGTATGTGTTTGAGTTTTATACTATTTGTGTGTCCCAAAGGGGCCTATGGTATTTTTGATATGTCGTAAGTCATACCGGTATGTAGCTTTTATGTAATATGTTTGTCATCCATTCTTTTTTATGTTTAATTTCCAACCGTGTTGGCTGAGGATGATGAGACAGTTATATAGGTCTTGTATTGAGGATTAATATTATCCGTCGTACAGGGGATGTGTTGTCTAATTTTATCAGACAAGCGGCCCCTTGGGGCATGACAAACTGGACTTACGTTGACAAGACTACACCTTGGACTTACACTGCCAATACATATGCAAACATGCAAATGCAAATGTAACCAATGCATGGAATCCTATCACAAGGTTTCCCAATACAGCTACACTCCCCATGAGTTAGGATTTTTCGCTAATGACTTTTTAAAACCTATCTAAGGCTCCCCCTACACATGAACATAGCAAGGGCTTTTTAAAAACCTATCACAAGGCTCCCCTTTTGCTAATATATTAGCAACAAACCTTCCCCTTCACCTGAGTTCCCCCTTGAGTTAGGATTTTTTGCAAAGGTACATAAGATTTTCCTAATTAAATCTTAATTCTTCCCCTTTACCATACATAAAAAACTCCAACAATATCCTAATTATTGGATTCATTACCCTCTAATAACAATAAACATTGTGTATTAACCTCCCATAAGATTATACGCATGTTTACCATCATTTGAACACTTTTTGATTGCTAAAAACACTTTCAGCATAAATTAGTCGACTGAGACAGTTACTAGTCGACTGATCTCTATCGAAAAAAATCTTACAGTAGCTTTTTCACTTTAGAAAACACTGTTACCAGTTAACTGGTCTTCTGTACCAGTCGACTGATACCCTGATATCAACCTTTCAACATTTCTGAACCTAATGTCAGAAATGCATAAGAAATTTCATAAATCTTCAAAAATTTTCAAATTTTGTGGAGAGGTTTGTAGTACCCATGTCTACTTAGAAAAAATACATTCAAAAATATAACTATTACCAATCCCATGATTGACAAAAATCCAAAACTATCTAAATGGTTCAATTGAGCATTAACCTAAAGTCTTAGTTTTGGCTTCCTCTTGATGTATCTGCCCATACCAAGCCACTATACATCCTTGCATTGGTTTATATGACATCTATACATTAAAAATTAATTTTCATGCAATATGACCACAATGTTATATTTCTTGCATGAAAAACAAACCATATATGTCAATCCCTTTGGTTTGAGACTCAAATCCATCTCTAAACCCTCTGGCATATTTCATGGCCCATCTAGACTCCCAAGTAGTAACCACCTGAGATCCATTAGCCATGGGTCTCAACTTAGCTCTTAAAGCTCCCCTATGTGCTCTTAGCCTTGGCTACCTCTCTAGGTGACTCTTCCACAATTGCTAGGCCACACTAGTGTACCTCTGGTGACTCTTGACCTACAAAAGTAATCTTCTTAATCTTGGCACATTGTCCTTGATTAAGTTCTTCTTCATGCCCTTAAATGACACTCTCTTGTCATTTTTGGACTTCTCCTTGCTATAGTCATATAACACTCTTGCATATGACTTTTCCTTAGCATTGGAGGACCTAGACTGCTACCCTAAACCCGATCTATCATTATTGAATTTTTGGCTACCCAACCCTTTAGATCTAATATGAATCTATCTAAGATTTTCTCCAATTTATCAAGCTTTGCTCTCAAACCTTGATTTGTCTCTATAGGGTTTTAACCCTAGAATCAACATGTCCACCATGGACATTTCTAGATTTATTCATTTGTCTAGGTATATATCTCCCCTTCTTTGGAATTATGCCTTAGTCCTTAGGTACCTCCAATAACTATAAATTGGATTTGGGATACCAGTTTAGGTCCTCCAATACTAAGGAAAAGTCATATGCAACAGTGTCATATGACTATAGCAAGGAGTGTAGGATCGAGATGAGCGATAGAGGGGGGGGTGAATATCGCTTCGTTAAAACTTTCAAATTTAATACTAAGCGATCAAAGTAACACAGCGGAAGCTTCGAGAGTAAGCGTAAGAGAGAGAGAGAGAGAGAGAGAGAGAGAGAGAGAGAGAGAGAGCGAAAATGTACAACGAATCAAGATCGCTAACACATGTTAGTCTTACTTGCTTCGGAGTCTTGATCGGCTCCTACTGCAAAGCCCACGATCCTTGATCGTTTACTTTGGGTGTCACTAATAAATTGCAATAAGTTTATACAATATTATAAATCAATATATGCAATATTAAATTAACAACACTAATACTGACTCCTAAACTGTGATGGCAAGTCTTTGTTTGGAGAGTCGGACGGCGTTTCGGCGTTGTCTGAGCTTCGGTCGCGCAACACATAGGAGAACAGAGTGATTACAGAGATTAAGTTGTTATCTGGACTGTTGCACTCGACCCCTTTTTATACTATTCATTCAGGCGCCCTAGTCACAGCAAATCGGACGGAAGCTTTATCTACCGCGCAGTCAAACTTTATCCTGGTCAGGTACCTGAGTCCCTTTCAAGCGTCTGAGTGCTGACGTGGATCCTCCACTCAGCACTCGCCACGTCAGTCTGACCATTGCGCCAGCTCAGTCTCCAACTACCAGCTTTCAGGCGTCTGAGTCCCTTTCAGGCACCCTAGTCGAGCTGCTTCAACTTTTTCAGCTGCAACAAGGGTTAGTTCCAAACTCCAATAATATAAATAAAGCATATATGGAACACAGTCAGTGCTATCTTGGTCTTGACTTTTAGGTTTCAACCGAAACCCTAGGTCGAACCGACGCCTACTGTTTTCTCACCAGGGAACGTGTCCTCACCTACTCCTCTCAGGAGAGTTTACTGGTTGCCACTCGGAACCTCCGGTTGGACTTTTGCTCAGCCTCCGAGAACCCGAAACTCGACGACGTTCAACCTCGATCCATCTCGACTCTTGTTCGCGATCCCCACTCAGCAAAGTCTTTTGCTCGGTCCCCCGGACCAAGTCTTCATGCTTAACTTCACTAGCCAAGTCTTCGTTGCTCGATCCTCGACTAGGACTTCGTGCTCAACCCTGCAGGTCAAGACTTCTTGCCTAGCTTACCTAGGACTTTCCTGCAAACTCCACAAATCCATTAGTACACAATACCTGCTTAACTTGAACCCTTTATCACTTAATAAAACAAGGTTTGATCTGGTGTTTCCAGCACCAACAATCTCCCCCTTTTTTATTATGACAACCCAGTTCAAAGTTAAGCTAAAAATAAGCTTTTAACAGGGAAAAGAAATAAGTTCTTCTTTTAAGCTCTCTCCCTTAACCAGTTATCTCCCCCTAGATCATTTAACAATTGTGTTTATAAAGGAGAGTAAATCTTAAGAAAAATAGACTTAGTTTTAAGTAAGAATTTAGAAACTAAGTTAACTTTTGAAAAAGCTGATAAAAACTTGTTAGAACATTCATTTTGAAAAAATTAAGTGCTTTTCAAAGAACTAAGTATGGAAGAAATTAATTTTTTAAAAAAATAAAAACTTAGTTTTGACCGACAAAATTAATTCTAATTTTTGAATTCTTCTTTTCACAACATTTTGAAGTTTTAAGAAAAAACTTTGAAAAACACTAACTAATTTTCAAAAGACTAAGTATAGAAAAACTTTAAAAACTTTGAATTAGAAAAACTTTAAAAACTTCGAATTTTTCTAACAAAAGTATAAAAAATATTGACTTAGAAAAACTTTGAATTGTTCCATAGAGTGTTTGGTCCAGGGGGAGTCATTGCTTATCATTTATTTTTGAAAATCTAATCTTTTGAAAGTTACTTCAAAATGATTTGCTTAAAGATTTTACTCCTTTCAAAGTGCTCTTCAAAAAATGATTTTCCAAAATTTATTATGTCTTTCAAAATATTTTTTCCAAAAATACTTCTTCAAAAAATTTTATATTTTTCAAAGGGAAGTTTAAAAATGCTTTAAAAAAATTACTTCTTCACTTGTGATTATATCATTCAAAAAATGTTGTAATTACTCTTATGATTTGGATAAACTCTAAAGACACATAGAAAGTTTTCTTTATGATCTACAAGGATTCCAAAGATTTTGTCAAGTTTAGGGGGAGTCCTAATCAAAAGAAATTAATGTACTTCTTTTTCTTATTACTTTAAATTAAAAAAATATTGTTATGTAATTCTTTTTGTTTAAATCAAACCCTAAGACTCAGAAGAAGATCAACTTGTGGTCAACAAGCTTCCTAGAACTGTGTCAAGTTTAGGAAGTGTTCAAATTAAAGAACTATTAAAAGTTTCGAAAATATTAGGGGGCGTTTGGTTTGGAATTTTTTTTTCTATTTTCTATTTTCTATTTTTCATTTTTCTATTTTCTGATCTAGTTTTTAGAAAACGAAAAATGTGTTTGGTATGATATATTATAATTTTATGTTCTAGAAATAAAAACTAAAAAAATGCATTTGGTATGTTAATATTGAAAATTATAAATAAAATAATTTTTTAAAAAATAAAAATCGGTGCAGCATTATAGTTCCTTTTAGAAATAATTTTTTTTAATCAAAAATTTTTTAAATAATTTTTTAATCAACATTTTCTTTTAGAAAAAATAGAACCTCTCTTCGAAATTCAAATAGTTACAAATTGAACTGAGATATCCTTCATTGACAATATAAAAATATATTTTAAATCTATAGATCATATATTGCAACTTCACAATTCCCAGTTGTATCCTCAAAACCGAGAAAGAGAATTTCCGGTTGTAACATCAGATTCAACTGGACCTCGAGCTTGAACATCCTTTCAAGCAACAAAGTAATCAACAGCGTATTCAACAAAGAGAATTCTAGCAGTTCCAAGTGAACATTCAGAGATTCATCGAGAATGAAGCGTTTGAAGGGCCAATATTGCCATATTACATCAAAAACCGATGTGTTCTTCGCAATCTTCTCCAAGTACCTGTGCTTAAAGGTAAGCATGCAAGCAACTCCAAAATTGTTGATCTTTAGACATGTAGAGGACCTAAAGCTTTGATTTAATCTGTTCCAGAGGAGTGCTCGAATGGCATACGTGGTGAAATGGTGGAAGAATCATGGAGCAGTCCATCACAATTTTCTGGGAGTTCATCAAAGCCAACAAGGATCAAACTGTTGGGATACTCAAAGTGCTCACGTGGCACTCATGTTGCACTGCAAGATCCTTCAGATGTCGGCCTGCTGGATGACATCCAATTCGAGTAAAACAAGATCATTCATAATTTTGTTGAACGAAAAATATATATATTGATACTGATTTGAAGCATCTTTATCGTTCTGTTCGGAAGGAGAAGAAGCTTAAGGACATTACAAGGAGATGCAACTGCCTGGTGAATTTAGAAAACCTAAAGAGCACAAACTGAATCGAGTTGTTTTGTTCTCTCAAGTGGACTTGAAGCTGGTAGCAAGAGTTTTGAGGATGCCAAGGATCACAACTGAGCAGCTGCTTTGGTGTCAGAAGAAATTGAGCAGAATCAAGTTTGCAGAAAGGAGAGTCTTTAGGGAACCATCTTTCTTGATGTTTCCATACTGAGAGTTATTCTTTCTAAAGGTTGGTGTTCTCTAGGTTAGGTGGGCTGCATAAAGAAAACAATTATGTTGGGAGGTGTTTTTATATGCACACCAAGTTAGGTGGGATGCAGCTTCAACTGGACCTAAACATTTGCATTGAGACTGACAAACAGTAATCATGCTTCAAACTGAATAAACGGTTAGACATACGGGAATGGAAAAGAACCCGACAAGAAATCTTTGTGTAGGAACTAAACATTCGAATGCCCAGGTTCTAAAATTGCAGCCTTTCTTAAGCACAATTGTCAAGTTCTATTTTCCAAGGAAATTATCCACATTATCAAGTGCATAAAAAATCAGCGCCCTACTTCCGATCTATCATGGAGATAAACACAGGGCATAAATGTTTCTCAAGTCAGAACCCAAGAACAGTAAATAAAGATGGAGTAAAGGAAAAGCAATCAGAGATATAAGTGGCTTTGCAATTTACACTTTAAATAAAGTCTTAAAATATAAGATGCCACAAGTAGGCTTAACTCTTCAAATAAACCATCCCACAGCTTGTAACAAAAACCTTCTAAAGGCAACCAAAATTCAAAAACAAAAACAGTCATTCATAACAAAATCAAGAGTCACAAAAGGCTGAAACCAGACATTAACTAATTACGGATGATGCTCAACATAATCATTCCACATATGGCTTGCAATTTCATCACGTATGTGTCCCATCTGAGCTGTTTGGCTTGGATCAATTGGAATCGGCTCTTGATTATCAAAATCATCTTCAACTCCAGACATGAGCATATCATCAGAAGAGTATTCCATAAACAAATTATCCATTGCATGATGTCAACGTATGAAATTATGCACCGCACAACATACAACTAGAATTAATCTTTGCCCAGTAATTGGATAGTTTGGCATATCTTTTAAAATTTGAAACCTTGCTTTGAGCACTCCAATGCATCGCTCTATAATATTATGACATGTGCTATGCCTATAATTGAATAACTCTTCCTTCCCTCTTGGTCTGCCTTAGCGCCGATAATCTCTCAAGTGATAGCGTCGACCTCGATATAGAGCGAAAAACCCCGACATATTTGGGTAACCAGAATCAACCAGATAAAATTGATCTGTGATAATATTTCCATATTAATAATGTAAAACACCAACATAAATGAATATATATAGAGAGTTTTTTATATTACTTACCACCACAAGGTTTAGGAAAATTATTTTCATGCCTTGTCAGTGCGTTTATGAAAACTCTAGAATCATTTGTTGTCCCCTCCCAGCCCATATATACAAATGTAAAAAGCATATCGAAGTCACATCCAAGCATCACGTTTTGTGTAACAATCACCTTTCTACCACGAAAAGATGTCTGAATTGATGTCGGTGCCCATGCCGATAGGTTAGTCCCATCGATAGCTCCAAGACAATTCTAAAATTACACAATGTCTTAGTAAGAATATATTATTAATGTAAGGTACAATACGTGTTGGGACCGGGTGCATGTCGACAAGGATACGAGTTCGTAAAATTTAAAATTTTTACGTGCAGCGGAAGAGTTTGCATAAAATAATTTCCTAAATTATTTTAACTTCGTATCTAGCATGCAACCTTATAGTGTATCGACATAATCATGAAATAAAAGTTTGCAAAAAGTAAACTAATTTACCAAGTACCTCGCGTAACTCGAAGTAAGGGACGAGATCCAACCGTAGCGTCCCTTGGAAGCTTCGCCTCTATTCGCGTCCACGCCGAGTTCTCTTCGGGATGACTTCACAAAGTCACGAGTTTTGTGCCAACGAGAACTACTAGATTCTCGGAAGGCACAACTAGAAGGACAAGAGAAATAATGGAAAAACTAACCGATGAAATAACGGAATCAAATTCCGAGAAGAGAGGAGTCGCTATCCGCTTCTTCTTCTTCGTCTTCGGGTTCTTCTCCTTCTTGAAACCTCACGGCAAACACCCTTGTTGGTGTTGTGGTTGGGCGCCGGCCCTAGAGAGGCTAGGGTGCGCCGACCCTAAGGGAGGAAGAAGAGGTGGAGGAGAGGAGATTAAGAGAAAGAGAGAGGGAGTAATTAATCTCTTAATTGTGTGGAATAAGGGCTAGCCTTTGGTTCCTTTATATAGTAGCAACTCCTTTGCTAAGTCTCCCTCTAAACCGAATTAACGGAATTAACGGAATTAGTTATAAGAAATTTATCTTATAAATTTTCTTATTGCTTATTCCGTTTAAGCCTAGTCTTATTATAAACAATTTATAATAAAACAAATTAGTTATCATAAGAGATTTATCCTATAAATTCTCTTATGAATTTTATTATAACTAACTTTATAATAAAACTAATTATTTATCATAAGAAATTTATCCTATAAATTCTTATGAATTAATTTTGTTTAAACCAAGTCTTTATTATAAACTAATTTATAATAAAAACTAATTCTTCTTCTCTTTAAATTATAGAATAAATTTTATAAGAAATTTATAAACTTTCTTATTATGGAAAAATCAATTCATAATTGATTTTATAAAATTAAAATAAACCCAATTCATGGATTATTTTAATCTTCCATAAAAGAATAAATTTCTATAAATTTTATTTATATAAATTTCTTTATACAAATTTATTTATCCATAATTTATAAAATAAATCGTACTAAATTTATTTAATTAATTAAACCAATTAAATTGGTTTATTCTCCTCTATTTGGCCGGCCACCAAAGAAGGGTTTGGCACCCTCTTTGGCTGGCCAAACCAACCCGGACCGCCGCGAATTAAACTCATTTAATTTGCCCAAAAAGCCTTCAAAAGACTTAGCCATTTTTAGCTTCCATTGCGCCTCTGACTAACTCAGATTCGACTTATTTCTCTTGATCGGAAAATCCAATTTTCAACTCGTTTTAAATCCCTCAGATTACTCGTAGTGCGTGTGACTAAATAGGCTTTCGATTTATGTTGGCCGTCTATAATTAACTGATTATAGAACGATCATGAGTGGCACCTAGTAGTACATCATGATCCCCAATTAATCGAAAGATCAACGGTTTGACCTCAGAAGAAATTATTCTGAAACCCTTCAGCAGCTCTAATGAATCGTGCCCCATTCCCTTCACCACCTTATACCCACTTGGTTCAGGACACGGTCAATGGTGTCAGTCCCCACTAGGCTGACTACGTCACACCTAGCCCAAGTAATGTCTTACTCGTCCTTTGGATTTCTAATTACTCTCATGTATTTTAGAGACTCTCACTCTAAACATGATATGCTCTGGCCAGAGGCTTTGAGTAACAATCCGACGATAGGCCTGGGTATACATCTCCTCGCAAGGAGTGGTGAATTCTTTGTAGGCTGTTCAAACATCTTCGGGCACTTCGGCTTACACCCGATCATCCTGGGTCCACACCTCCTTGGAGATGCTTGCTTAAGATGTCAAAGTATAAGTCTCCATGACCAAGATGACTTGAACACCGCAAGTCAAAGGAACATCGCACTTAAGCCGCAGTAAGATCTTCATTGACATATCTACATGTAGATTCCCATATGAAGTCTTACAGCTAGTCACTCCAATGAACTAGTTCCCTTAACTAGCATCCATGTTTATCTCCGGACATCCCAATGTCACCAGCCAGTGAGAATCAGCTGATTAGAGAATAACCCATGCTAGTCTCAACAGAATTGATAGTGTCCGTTTTTATCAATTCATCGACTAGGGATATTTTCAATACTTCACATTTGCGCATTTAGAGATAATCACTAGTTGTGATCCCATCACAAATTCTCTTATGCTGTGAGTTGTATTGCGGACATTCAGTAGATGAGTTTAAGATCCCAATCAAATACACTAATATGTATACTCAAATAGTGAATTATCATTTATTAAAATAAATGTTTACAATCATAAGGCGATTGCCTTAGGACACTTCTCTCATATCACTAACAATACGTACCTTAAAACATGAAAACCACTTTAGATTAATGTTCAATATGTGAGGATGGACACCATTGTATTCATATGGTCGAATTATATATGTGTCCAATGTACAAACAGCTCGTAAAACTCGCTTGAACCACTTGCTACAAGTGTACAATGAATGTTGAAATCGATCGACACATATTCGATGTCGTGTGTTGTGCCCAATGATTAGTAAGAACATAGCAACACCTTCTTCAACTGTAATTTTCTTTCCATCTTGCAATAGATTCATCTCTTTTAATGTCCTACAAAAATTCACAAACACATGTTTTGACATACGAAAATTGTCAAAGCAAACTTAGGGGTGCCCATCAAGTATTTCTTGAATATACGTCCTCCCAGTAAGAGATGAAGTTCGACACGGCATCCGATCAATATATCCAAGAAATAGAGTTATGTCATGAAAAAAATCATTTGCGAGACCCAAAACTATAAGTAAATTAATATCTAGGCCTAATTCATCATATTCTTCATCAGAGCTTAACGTAATCTGCGACAAAATGATATTAAAATCAACACACACATGCATAAAATTAATTATAGATTTATCTCAACACAGATTTCAAAATATCAAACATGTATTAAACATAGTCTTCAACATTAAATTTCAAAAAATAGTCTTCAACATTAAATTCCAAAATATCAAACATGTCTTAAATATTCAAGCCACAAAATCAAACAAACACCAATAATGAAATAGTCTTCAGCTAGGTAATAAAAGAAATCCCCATGAACTTGTCAACATATGACCCTACACACAATCAAGATTGAGGCAACCCAACCATTCAACCCTCCTATTTGATGGAATTTTCAGGAAAATTTCTCGTAGACCAGGCTTAAGGAAAGCTTCTATAGCTTTTGTGTATACTTGGGTAGATAAATTATCCATCTCATTTAAAATTTGCATGCACTTGTCTATAGAGTAAGGATCATTGAACACGCTAGTTCCAGAAGAACCAGATATATCTTGTTCACGTTCTAACTTAGCAGCCCTCAAATCCAGGTATTTTTGCCTAGCAATAGATTCTTCACTCAGTTGTTGCAAGGTATTACTTCACTTGTCAATACAAACCTCATATTTTTAAAATTTTTGAAAGTTTAGGATCTTTACGTCAATGATTATCGGATGATTCTGTACTACGACGCCTCCGATTATTAATTCTCCTCCAACATCCTCATTCTCGTCAACAACGACTTTGACATATAAGTTAATACCTCTATTAATGAATGCATCTTCGAGCTCTCTCTCTTCATCAAATGTGGGAGGCAATTGAGTAGATGCCCTATGCATATCATCTGTTGTAGTTGTCCCACTGAAAACTTCACTAAGAATGTGGAAATGATCACAACCTTCCTTTCGTATTGACTTGTACTCCTTTATATTTTTCTGTACAATTGATTACAAAAATTAGCATTTTATTAAATACAAACATACAATAAAAATATATATTTGAATGGATAAAAATATTTACCAGATAAAATTCTGCCCATACTTCCTCTGGAGCATTCACTTTATCGGTGTCTCGAACCATTGTAACACCAGTTGTGCAAGCAATGGAGCAAAAAGTCGATGTCTAGTGCGTAGACGATTCTATTTACCTTTGAGCCTCTCTACACCATAATTCCTCTTCGTAATTAGATATAATTCTTTGTTGATCTCGTCCCAAATCATATTAGTAAAGGTAGATGTTTGTAACTTGTTTTACTTCACTTTTTCATAAATGATCTCAACAAACATGGCAACATTAGCCTTTGACCACTCATATTTCTCCATTTCGACATTGGGATTATGCCCTCCCATACTGTATTCTCTAAAACATTACCTTAATATTTAGGGAATTTTAATGTAATTCAAGAGTAAACAAATCATACAAAAATACCAATATATTGTCAATGTAAATTGCAAAAAAACTGCGAAAGAGGAGGTAGGGCGATGGATATCGTCTGAGTGTATGACACTGCTAAGGAGGGATCAACAAATGAGCACACTGCGTCTGAAGGTGCTCGACACTGCTGAGCAACTGGTAAGCACACTGTGACAACTGAGCAACCGGCGAGCACACTGCTGAGCAATCGGCAGCGTGGAAACGAGAGTAGAGTGGTGGTGCGGTGGAAGGGGCGCCGAGCGATGAAGGGGCGAGGGCGAGCGATGAAGCGGCGGCGAAGAAGGGGCGAGGGCGAGCGATGAAGCGGCGGCGAAGAGGGGCGAGGGCGAGCAATGAAGGGGTGAGGTTGAGCGATGAAGCGGCGGTGAAGAAGGGTCTTGCGGCGAGATAGGGCACAAGAAAAGGGAATCGGGTTCGAGGAGGAATAAAAAGGAGATGCGGCGAGATAGGGCATGAGGAAACTTTTCAACGCCGTATTTTTCCATTTTCTACCGCATTTTCCCATTTCTCAGAAAATGACATTTTGGCATTTTCTATTTTCTTAGAAAATGACATCTCCTTTTCCAGAAAATAAAATTAGAAAATACAAAACAAACAACATTTTCTAGAAAATAAGAAAATGAAAATAGAAAATGCCTAAACCAAACGCCCCCTTATACTTTCAAAAATCACTATCATTTCAAAAATATTCTATTTTTGAAAATTCAATATTATCATTTTCCAAAACATATTTTGAAAAAACTTTTTCATCCTTTTGAACAGTTTTGAAAAACTTTTTCATCTTTTTGAAAATCGTTGAAAATCTTTGAAAAATTACATGAGTTTGGAAAAGTCTCTAAGACACATAGGAAAATTTTTCTTGTAGTTAACAAGATTTCCTAGGATTGTATCAGATTGGGGAGGAAACCAAATCAAGAAATTTATTATTCATCAAAAATTTAAAATGTATATTGAAAATACTTAATTTTGATTGGAAAATCCCTAAAACACATAGGAATTTTCTTGTGGTCAACAAGATTCCTAGGATTGTGTCAGATCTAGAGAAGTTTAAATTAATAAAGTAAATCTTATCTTTTCAAATTCTTTTTAAGTACTTAGTGCATTTTAAAATATTTTTTTGAAGAAAGTATTTAGTTTTTTTTTAAAAAAAGAGATTTTTGAAAATCATGTTTTTTTCATAAATTTTAAGTATTTTCAAAAATTTCTTTCACATTCATTGTTGGTGCAAATTTTTAAAATCCTTGTATTTCTTTTTGATGTCTGTCAAAAGGAGAGAGAGTACCTTAAGTTAGATTTTTTTTTTATTTATCCCAAGTTTTGACCTAGAACCCTGAGACCAAACCTAACTTAAGATTATTGTCAAACATAAAAAAGGGGAGATTGTTGGTGTAAAAAGCAGCAGACCTGAACAGTCAACCTCTAAGGTTTCGATGTTTGACGATATACCATGGTCTGGTCAAAGTGATCAAAGGTTAAACCAAACAGAACCTGATGTTTGGTAGGGTATACCCAGGTTTGATTAGTTTGACCAAAGGGTCAGCCAAACAGGACCTGATATTTGACAGAGTTATAAGAGCCCAGGGTTGGTCAGTTAACCAAGGGATTAAGCCGAACAAGACTTGATGTTTGGCAGAGAGATTATACTTATTTGGACTGAGCCAAACAGGGCTGATGTTTGGCAGAAAGAAGTCTAGTCAGGATTAAGATGACTAGCAAAGAAGTCCTTATCGAGGTATGAAATCCTGGTGAGTGAAGCTGGGCCCTAGTGAGTTAAGCTTGGTGGACAATGTCCTGGTGAGTGAAGCTGGGCAAGGAGACTTGGTTCGGGGGACTGAGCACGAAGTCCTAGTTCGGGGAATTGGGCACGAAGTCTTGGCTGAGGGTTGGGCATCGAAGTATTGGTTCAAGGGACTGAGCACGAAGTCCTGGTCAAGGATCGGGTAATGAAGACTTTGCCAAGCGAGGACTACGGATAGAAGTAGAGACGGGTCGAGGTTCGGACGTCTTAAGATCCAGGAGTCTCGGAGGCCGAGCACAAAGTCTTAGTCCAGGGGACCGAGCAGAAAACTTTATCGAGCGGGATCGCGGATAGAAGTAGACATGGATCAAGGAACGAACATCTCAAGATCCGAGTTCTTGGAGGCCGAGAAAAAGCCCAACCGGAGGTCCCGGTTGGCAAAAGATAGCTTCTCCAGATTGGAGTAGGTGAAAGACGCGTTCTTCAAAAAGTGGAACAGTAGGCGTCGGTTCGACCTAGGATTTCAAGTGAAATTCAAAAGTCAGAACCAGACAGCTCTAGCTGTCAATCAATTAAGGCTAAGGATTATCTTGTTTTTCTTGTGTTTGTTTGTCTTGCAGGAACCTAAAGTTGGAGGCAAGCTAGGAGAGCAAAGGCAAGAAAACATGGCCTGGGAAAAAACTTCCTAGACGCCTGAGTAGGGACTCAGGCGCCTGAATCCATCCCAGGCGCCAAGGATGCATTATTATCCCCTGCGCTGAGTTCGCTTGTTTGGATCAAGTTTGACCACTGTGAGGCGCCTGAATAGGCTTTAGGGGGCTTGGGAGCATGCTATAAATAGGGGTGTCATCCCCACAGTTGAAGTATCAAATTTTATATCTACTTACTCATTCCGTGCGAAGAAAAAGTGCTCAGACGAAGCTCTGCAACCAAGGAGGCTCCAGGAAGAAGTGTGCAATGCTTCAGAGGTCCAGATTGGTTGAGATCGTCTACTTGTTAGGTATGATTTTATTATAAGTTGTATTTCAGTTTATTTGCTTGTGCTTGTAAAAACAAACTGTAAGACGGGTTTTATAGTGGTGCTATAAATAGGGGTGTCAACCCCTCAGTTGAAGTATCAAGTTTTATATCTACTTACTCATTTCGTGCAAAGAAGAAGTGCTCAGACGAAACTCTGCAACCAAGGAGGCTCCAGGAAAAAGTGTGCGATGCTTCGGAGGTCTAGATTGGTCGAGATCATCTACTTGTTAGGTATGATTTTATTATAAGTTGTATTTCAGTTTATTTACTTGTGCTTGTAAAAACAAACTGTAACACGGGTTTTCTCCGTCTTCGAAAATTCTAGAAAGGAGACCATTAGTGGACTCACGCCGAGTACATAGGCCTTGGACGTATTGACCCTGGGGGGTTGGGAACCAAGTAAATAAATATCGCGTGTCTATTGTGTTTGTTATCTTTTACTTTTATTATTCCGCGGTGCTACTAACGATTTGATTACGAAGTTGAATGAATGAAAGACTCAAAGAAGAAACGAAGCAGGAGTCGATATACACCACTAGACCTCTGCGTGGAAGAATCATCAACATACACCCTCCATGTCTCCTCTGCCTCTGGAGCAGCAATGGTTTCCGCCATAAAATCAGCTAAGACTTGAGCATTTATGGCAATCCGAGGTTGATACTGGATATCATACTCACTGAGCTCAGTCATCCATTTGATTAACCATCCAGCGTTCTCCAGGTTAGTAAGGACTCGCCTGAGTGGACTATTGGTAAGGACTGTTGGGACCTTGTCGTTTAGCTAGAGGGGGCTGAATAACAACTTTTCGATTTTCTTCCTATACGTTGTTAGTGAGCAAGCGGAAATACAATTAAACTAAACCTAGCAACTACGAAGATAAACCAATTTATGTGGTTCGGAGATGAAGCTCTTACTCCACGGTTGTCCATAAGGTGGACGATCCCGATCCGTCGGTGAATGACTCCCCGAAAGACCTCCGGCTAGCTCGTGTAGCTCCTTGTGGGTGGAGAAACCTCGCTATAACCCGCAACACCTTCCTGATCTTAGACTACTAATTGGCCTTTAACCAAAGCCAAATTCGTCAAGAACTCTCAGCCAAAACTGAGCTCTCTTAAATAAGGCTCTTGGCTAAAATGACCGTTACCAGTCGACTGGTCCAAGGCCAGTCGACTGGTCCCACTTGAATTCGAATGTTACAGCCTAACGTTCGAATTTGAGCTGCCATCAGTCGACTGATCCAGGGGCAGTCGACTGATCTTTCTGTGGACTTCATCAGTCGGCTGATCCTGGATCAGTCGACTGGTCCACTTCTAAACCTAAGGTTTCCCTTCCCGAGTACATTTCTCTCAGCACTCGAACCCTAGGATTTCCTTTACGAGTACAATTCCCTCAGCACTCAACCCCTCACGACTCAGTTGACTCTCCATTCAGCAACCTCGACTTGTTGCCTCCAAGCCCTCTTCGACTTTGGCTCTCGTCCCTCTGATGCATGCAAGCCCGTGGCTTGTCTCCCATGCCACCCTTCACATATGCCTCGGAGTTCGCTTCCCTCAGCTCATCGTCCCTGCTCCAGCAGTCTCGATCTGTTACCTTTAAGCCCTCTTCGACTTTGGCTCTCGTCCCTCAAATGCATGCAAACCCACGTCTTGTCTCCTATGTCATCCTTCACGTATGTCTCGAAGTCCGCTTCTCTCGGCTCATCGTCCATGCTTTGTCCACGGTCCCTCGGATACATGTAAGCCCTCGGCTTATCTCCCATGACATCCTTCACCGGACCCGAAGACGTCCAACTAAGTCCATGTGTATCCTGCAAACCTGCATGTTGGTGAAGGAAGCACCATATCGAACCTTGTTTTGATATTGGCAAAGGATTCAAAGTTAAGTTTATTTGTGATCTAATAAAGTTACTCAAGTGTGTAGAGACAAAGCCCTAGCGAAGGACTGCTAGGCACTAGCGAAGGAATGTCAGGGTAAAAAGCCCTAGCGAAGGACTGCTAGGCACTAGCGAAGGAATGTCAGGGTAAAAAGCCCTAGCGAAGGACTGCTAGGCACCTGGCGAAGGACTGCCAGGATACAAAGCCCTAGCGAAGGACTGCTAGGCACCTGGCGAAGGACTGCCAGTATCCAAGCCCTAGAGAAGGACTGCTAGGCAACTGGCGAAGGACTGCCAGTATCCAAGCCCTAGCGAAGGACTGCTAGGCACCAGGCGAAGGACAACTTGGGACTGAAACCCTAGCGAAGGAATGCTAGGCACCAGGCGAAGGACAGCTCGGCATCCAAGACCTGGCGAAGGACCGCGAGGCAAAAGTCCAACCAGAGGAACGGTTGGCATCAGGTACATTCTCCCGAGAGGAGTAGGTGAGGACGCGTTCCCCGTCGAGGGAACAATAGGCGTCGGTTCGACCTAGGGTTCCATTTTGGAAACCCAAAGTCAGAACCAAGACAGCTAAGGCTGTATAAAACTAACAACTTACTGCTTTATGTTGTTTTCGGACTAACCCTGGATGCAGGACCAAAGGAACGAGTGTCTGCAACTCAGAGAGCCTCAATGGAGTGAGGCAGCAGCTGAGTAGGGCGCCCCCAAGGTGAAGATGAAACAAATGAAGCAAAAAGGAGCCTCGGTTGAATACTGGCCGGGGCGCCCCCAGCAGCCAGCGCGCCCTCAGCGCCCAGGGCGCCCCCAGCAGCCAAAGCGCCCCGCGCCTAAGCCAACGAAGCCAATCACCCTTATCCAGCCGAGACCCCCGCACGGAAGGAGTCAAGCAGGGCGCCCCCAGCGTCCAGGGCGCCCCCAGTGTCAAACCTCATCCCTATTCGAGTGGGATAGAGGTTGACCGAGCAAATCTCGGATCACGTGACACGTGGGGGGGGCACCCCCGACGTCCAGGGCGCCCCGAGGTGCTATAAATAGCACCCAACGCCCAGGCTTCCGACAATAACTCCAACACAATGCTTATACGCTCTTCTGCTCTCGCGCCTTGCTCCGGAAACTGCCCAAATCGAGCCGACGACGTCCCACTGCTCCGGAAAAGGCCAACCCACAATCGGACGTTGGTAAAAGAAGAGCCTTTTTAATTATTTAGTTTACTGTGCTGAATTTATAAATCAATCCTTGTAAACTATTATTACGTCTCATATAGAATTGCCCAAAGTAAACGGTCAACGACCGTGGGCCTTGGAGTAGGAGTCGACCCAGGCTGCGAACCAAGTAAAATCGATCGTGTCTCTGTGTGATTTTGTTTTCTTAATTTCCGCTGCGTACTTGCTCAAAGTTTTTCCGAAAAACGATTTCCGATATTCACCCCCCCTCTATCGGTTCTCTCGATCCAACACTGCACACTCAAATACACATATCAAATATAAGGGTGAACCTAACTTAAACCCTTTTCCCAAACATCAAAACACATGGTCACTCCGGATCATAGATTGCCCCAACAAGGACTACTATAGGATGAGATATGAAATATGATCTCAAGCGCCGAGCGGTCAACACTACTCCATGAGCCAACTTCTCAAGGATAGTATACCGACTCTCTGCATCTTTTAATAGATGACTAAAGAAGTAAATGGGGTATTGAGTGGTATCTTCTTCTCAAAGCAAGGCAAAGCCCACCGCTTGTTTAGCTGCCAAGCGACATAAATATAACGTTTCTCCAGCCAGGGGCTTATGTAAGATTCGAAGACCAACCAAATACTCCTTTAACTCTATGAAAGCACTATTGCATTTATTGTCCCACTCGAATTTGGCGGGTTTCCTTAGAACCTCAAAGAATGGGAGTGTGCGATTTGCCGATCAGGATATAAATCGCGAAAGGGCAGTTACTCAACCCACCAATCATTGAACTTCCTTCAAGTTACAGGGCGGCGGCATGTCTTTGATTACTTTCACCTTCTTGGAGTTAGCTTCAATCCCCCATTCAGTCACCATGTAACCAATGTAGCATCTGCTTTTTACTCAAAATAAGCATTTGTCGGTGTTTAATTTGAGTCCATGGGCTTTAAGAGGACCAAAGGTTTCCTCCAGATCAGCTATCAGATTTTCTCCTTGTTCAATTTTGAGGAGGATATGATCAACATATACTTGAACATTTCTACTGATCTAGCGTCGAAAAATCTTGTCCATCATCCGTTGATAAGTTGCGCTTGCATTCTTTAATCCGAACGACATAACATTATAACAGTATGCTCCATCTGAGGTGACGAAGCTAACCTTTTCTTGATTCTCTCGAGCTAGAGGTACTTGATGATACCCTTGATATGCATCCAACATGCAATAAAGTCGCATCCAGACGTGGAATCTACCATTTGATCTATCTGAGACAAGGGATAGCAATCTTTATGGCATGCTTTATTCAAGTCTTTGAAATCGATACATACCTATCATTTATCCCCGGCCTTGAGAACTAAGACAACTATTGCAAGCAAAGTCGGAAACTACACTTCCCGAACATGTCTTGCTTCAAGTAACTTGGTCACTTCCTCTCTAATGATTTGATTTTGCTCGGCTACGAAGTGCCTTCTTTTCTGCTTGACTGGCTGAGCTTCCGGAAAGATATTTAACTAGTGAGTCATCAAAGTCGAAGGTACTCCCTTGATCTCTTTAGCTGACCAAGCGAATATATCGTAGTGACTCAACAAACACTGGATCAGCTTCTCCCTTAGCTCAGGAGGCAGATAAGCGGCAATTCTGGTGACCTCATCTTTCTGTCGAGGGTGCATATGTGCCTCCTCCTACTTGTCCAACTACCTCTCTTGCTTGCTTCATCTGAGGCCCAGGGCCAGTTAGCTCGATCTAGAAGGTTTCTTGTACCCTCCTACTCTTGCGAACATCCGTTTTGATTGCATCAACATAACAATTCAGCAACGCTAGTTGGCATTCCCTTACCTCCCCGATCTGGTCTCTAACAGGGAACTTGATCTTCTGGTGATAGATGGAAACAAACGCCTAGAAGAGGCTCAATGCCAGTCGACCTAGGATAATGTTGTATGAAGAAGTCGTGTTGACTACGATGAATGGGGTCCTCTTAGTCTTCTCTAGCGTATCATCTCCCAGGAAAAGGAGAGGCACATCTGCCCGAGCAGCTGAACTCAGTGTCCCATGAAGCCAAATAGAAGAGTGACTATTAGGTGCAACTCATCTTCTTCTATCTGCATATGATCCAGCGCATCTTTGAAGATGATGTCGACTGAGCTGCCTATGTCAATGAAAATTCGCTTAATAGTATAGTTAGCTACAACAGCTTCAATTACCAGAGCATCTTCGTGGGAGTCTCTACTCCCTCTAAGTTCTCTAGCCTGAAAGATAGTATAGGACTCACCCGCCGCTTCTGACTGGTTCCGATAGAGTAGTACTCTAGGCGATGGGCATGAGGCTTTCTTACACTGTTGGAGTCTCCATCTGTTGGTCCACCCAAAATTATACCCACCATTCCTTTTAGAGGTCCCCAAGCGAGTGTTTTTCCTTTCATTGTATCCCAGGGTGACGAGCGTGTCCTCCATCCAAGTGATCCCCACCCTGAAGGGGAGCATGTCCGACTTCGGTGGGGCTCTTTCACTTTCGAGCAGCTGGCCCACGGCGAATGGTGACGATACTTAGGGGAGTACCTTGATTTGTGATACTTATGGGCATCGTCCATCTGAGGACGATGGAGAGCATGACATTCCTCCGTGGAGTGAGTGGAAGAATGATGGTATGTGCAATACCTCTCGCTCTTAGTAGCACCCAGCTTGGGAGGAGATTGTGGGATCGATGTGATCGATAGAGGGGGTGAATATCGATACGAGATTTCTCAAATTTAAAACGTGAGTAAACGCAACGGAATAATAAAAAGATCAAGTCAAAAACAACGCTAACACGCTTTGTATTTGTTGATGCAGTCTAGCCCTGATTGTTGTTTTGATGTTGACACCGATTTTAGTTTAGGTTGATTATGATTCTGATTATGATTAAGACTTAATCGGGGATTAGGCATGGGATGATTGAAGTCCTAACCGGGAGGGTTAGGTGTTGGAAATCCCGGTGAGTGAAGCCGGGTCCTGGTGAGTGAAGCCAGGTGGTGAAAAGTCATAATTCGAAAGGTTGGGTGAAAAGTCCTATCTTGGAGGGCTAGGTGAAAAGTCCTAGCTTGGAGGGCTAGGTGAAAAGTCCTAACTTGGAGGGTTAGGTGAAAAATCCCAACTGGAGGGTTAGGTGAAAAATCCTAGCTTGGAGGGCTAGGTGTGGAAAAGGTCTAACTCGGAAGGGTTGGGTGAAAAGTCCTAGCTTGGAGGGCTAGGTGAAAAGTCCTAGCTTGGAGAGCTAGGTGAAAAGTTCTAATTTGGAGGGTTAGGTGAAAAGTCCCAACTTGGAGGGTTAGATGGAAAAATCCTAGCTTGGAAAGCTAGGTTTGCGTCCCTGGATCGGTTTGGTGATCGATCAGGGAGGTTGGCACGCTGCTCCTTAGTGGATCGGTCTGGTGACCGATCCAGCGATAACTGATCGGTCTGGTGACCGATCAGGGAGCAGGCTGTTGCCTTGTTGCTTGGCTCCTGATCGGTCTGGTGATCGATCAGGGAGCAGGCAGTTTCCTCACTGCCTTACTCCTGATCGGTCTGGTGACCGATCAGGGAGTGAACAGTGAGTTGAGTTCCCCCGCGGATCAGCTCCTGAACGGTCTGGTGTCCGATCAGAGACTTAGGATCTGATTTTCGAGATTACTGTTCATCGGGCTTGATCGGTTTGAGTGGCCGATCAGGCATCACTCTGATCAGTCTGGTGACCGATCAGGCTTCACTCTGATCGGTCTGGTGATCGATCAGGCTTGTGTTGCCGCGAAAGCTGGGAGTCCCAGCGAAGCGGTGGATCGGTCAGGTGACCGGCCCACGAGTCATGGATCGGTCCGGTGACCGATCACTTTAATTCAAATTACATTGTCAGACGCTCTGATCATGTCTGAGCATATCAGATACACTGCGCCTGATCTCTGATCTTTGATTTCTTGCTTGATATGCTGCTCTAACCCACTGATTAAGCTGTAGGTGACGGGGAAGGATTCAAACACTCAAGGAGAGTCAATGGTGGTCTTTCTTTGGAGCAGGTTTGTCTGTTTTCCATCCCAGGTTGCAACGGACGCTGGCGCTAGCTGGAGCTGCAGTCTGGGGCCGGTGGTTGCAGAAGGGCTTAGTGGTGGCTGGTGGATACAGAAGAGCAGTTGGAGGCTGCTGTGGGATGGTGACCTGGAGCGGTGTGGAGAAGACTTAAGCGCTGGTTGTGAGAAGTCTTCAACAACTCTGCGAATCAATATTGCTGTAAACTTCTTGTGGCTTGCTGCGTGCTTGTGATCTTGCTGTTCCATCATTCCTGAGCAAGCCGTTGAGATCTGAGAAGCAACCACTCCTTGCTTGAGAACTTGGAGGAAGGAACAAGAGGCTTGAAGTCCAATAGCGAGAAGACATGGAGAAAGGGATTCTTGCGTGAGATCGTCGCTGGGTGGAGCTTGGAGAAGCCTGCTGTGTTCCTGTCTTTGTTAAGTGCTAAGTAAGATCTTTCTTGTGTTTCATTGAGCTTAAATATATATCTGTGATTGAAACGCTGTGGAGAGGTTTCTCCACCGAGAAGGAGGTTGCTTACTATCCGGTGTTAACCGGGGCTTGATCTGCCGACGATCAAGGGATCGCCCACCTTAAGGGCACGCCAAGGAGTAGGGGCAAGTTATCTCCGAACCTTGTAAACCTTCCTTGTTAGCGATCCAGCTAGTTGTGGTTGTTTGCTTTCGTTTTCTGTTTTTGTTTTCTGCACTTATCTGTTTCCATTGTTTCTTCCGCTATGCTACTGATAAATTTGAGTGCAGAAATTCTATAAGTCGTTAAGTCCAAGTGATTGGCTATATTCACCCCCCCTCTCTAGCCATCCGGGTTCCAACAAGTGGTATCAGAGCTTGGGGCTCTGTTTTTGCGGATTACCAACCGAGAGTTATCATCCATGGCGTTGAGAGAAGGATTTTCCACCACCCGACCTCCTTTCTTTGATGGCGCTGATTTCCAATATTGGAGATCAAAGATGGAGTATTATTTGAAGATGGACATCAACACTTGGTTTGCTGTGAAGGAGGGATTCACCCCTCCAAAGGATGATGAAGGCAAGGAACTTGAATCATGGCGATGGACAGCCGAACAAACTCAGAAGAGTGAAGCCGACGCGAAGGCGGTTGTCACTCTACAATGCGGCATGAACAAAGACCAACTCATCAAGGTTGGTCCTTTCACAAGTTCAAAGGACTTGTGGAACAAGCTCATTGAACTCCACGAGGGCACCCAAGACTCAAGAATTGCCAAGAGGGATTTGTTTCTCAACCAATTACAAAATCTCTCCATGAAGGAAAATGAATCGGTAAGTGAGCTTCATAGCCGGTTCAAGGAAGTCCTCAATGGGCTTCATTCGATTGATGAAAAGGTCGAGAATTGCGACCTTGTGAGGTATGTACTAAAAGCATTTCCAAGGAATGCTTTGTGGTCATCCATGGTGGATGCCTACAAAGTATCCAAGAACTTATCAATTGATAAGCTAGATGATTTATTTTATGAAATGGAATTGCATGAAATGGCTAACAAAGGCCCCAAGGAGAAGGAGATTGCTTTAGTGGCAGGGGACTGATCGAACAAGAAGAAGAAGGAGAAGAAGAAGGAGAAGGAAGTCACTTCATCTTCATCCTCTTCCGAATCCGAGTCCGATTCCGAAAGATGGTAGCGGCTCCTCATCCTCCGAGATGGCGAACTTTGTAAGAAGGATGATGAGAAGGGGTCGGCGCTTCAAGGGTAAAGGTAATCCTAGTGAAGCTAAACTTGATAAGACTAATGC
>JAGFNQ010010618.1:913690-1140081 GCA_024364735.1 Boesenbergia rotunda | reverse complement strand
ATTGTTGTTTTGATGTTGACATCCGATTTTAGTTTAGGTTGATTATGATTCTGATTATGATTAAGACCTGATCGGGGATTAGGCATGGGATGATTGAAGTCCTAACCTGGAGGGTTAGGTGTTGGAAATCCCGGTGAGTGAAGCCGGGTCCTGGTGAGTGAAGCCAGGTGGTGAAAAGTCATAATTCGAAAGGTTGGGTGAAAAGTCCTATCTTGGAGGGCTAGGTGAAAAGTCCTAGCTTGGAGGCTAGGTGAAAAGTCCTAACTTGGAGGGTTAGGTGAAAAATCCCAACTGGAGGGTTAGGTGAAAAATCCTAGCTTGGAGGGCTAGGTGTGGAAAAGGTCTAAACTCGGAAGGGTTGGGTGAAAAGTCCTAGCTTGGAGGGCTAGGTGAAAAGTCCTAGCTTGGAGAGCTAGGTGAAAAGTTCTAATTTGGAGGGTTAGGTGAAAGTCCAATTGGAGGGTTAGATGGAAAAATCCTAGCTTGGAAAGCTAGGTTTGCGTCCCTGGATCGGTTTGGTGATCGATCAGGGAGGTTGGCACGCTGCTCCTTTAGTGGATCGGTCTGGTGACCGATCCAGCCGATAACTGATCGGTCTGGGTGACCGATCAGGGAGCAGGCTGTTGCCTTGTTGCTTGGCTCCTGATCGGTCTGGTGATCGATCAGGGAGCAGGCAGTTTCCTCACTGCCTTACTCCTGATCGGTCTGGTGACCGATCAGGGAGTGAACAGTGAGTTGAGTTCCCCCGCGGATCAGCTCCTGAACGGTCTGGTGTCCGATCAGAGACTTAGGATCTGATTTTCGAGATTACTGTTCATCGGGCTTGATCGGTTTGAGTGGCCGATCAGGCATCACTCTGATCAGTCTGGTGACCGATCAGGCTTCACTCTGATCGGTCTGGTGATCGATCAGGCTTGTGTTGCCGCGAAAGCTGGGAGTCCCAGCGAAGCGGTGGATCGGTCAGGTGACCGGCCCACGAGTCATGGATCGGTCCGGTGACCGATCACTTTAATTCAAATTACATTGTCAGACGCTCTGATCAGTCTGAGCATATCAGATACACTGCGCCTGATCTCTGATCTTTGATTTCTTGCTTGATATGCTGCTCTAACCCACTGATTAAGCTGTAGGTGACGGGGAAGGATTCAAACACTCAAGGAGAGTCAATGGTGGTCTTTCTTTGGAGCAGGTTTGTCTGTTTTCCATCCCAGGTTGCAACGGACTGGCGCTAGCTGGAGCTGCAGTCTGGGGCCGGTGGTTGCAGAAGGGCTTAGTGGTGGCTGGTGGATACAGAAGAGCAGTGGAGGCTGCTGTGGGATGGTGACCTGGAGCGGTGTGGAGAAGACTTAAGCGCTGGTTGTGAGAAGTCTTCAACAACTCTGCGAATCAATATTGCTGTAACTTCTTGTGGCTTGCTGCGTGCTTGTGATCTTGCTGTTCCATCATTCCTGAGCAAGCCGTTGAGATCTGAGAAGCAACCACTCCTTGCTTGAGAACTTGGAGGAAGGAACAAGAGGCTTGAAGTCCAATAGCGAGAAGACATGGAGAAAGGGATTCTTGCGTGAGATCGTCGCTGGGTGGAGCTTGGAGAAGCCTGCTGTGTTCCTGTCTTTGTTAAGTGCTAAGTAAGATCTTTCTTGTGTTTCATTGAGCTTAAATATATATCTGTGATTGAAACGCTGTGGAGAGGTTTCTCCACCGAGAAGGAGGTTGTTTTCTATCCGGTGTTAACCGGGGCTTAATCTGCCGACGATCAAGGGATCGCCCACCTTAAGGGCACGCCAAGGAGTAGGGGCAAGTTATCCCCGAACCTTGTAAACCCTCCTTGTTAGCGATCCTGCTAGTTGTGGTTGTTTGCTTTCATTTTCTGTTTCTGTTTTCTGCACTTATCTATTTCTATTGTTTCTTCCGCTGTGCTACTGATAAATTTGAGTGCAGAAATTCTATAAGTCGTTAAGTCCAAGTGATTGGCTATATTCACCCTCCCCTCTCTAGCCATCCGGTTTCCAACAAGTGGTATCAGAGCTTGGGGCTCTGTTTTTGCGGATTAACAACTAAGAGCTATCATCCATGGCGTTGAGAGAAGGATTTTCCACCACCCGACCTCCTTTCTTTGATGGCGCTGATTTCCAATATTGGAGATCAAAGATGGAGTATTATTTGAAGATGGACATCAACATTTGGTTTGCGGTGAAGGAGGGATTCACCCCTCCAAAGGATGATGAAGGGAAGGAACTTGAATCATGGCGGTGGACAGCCGAACAAACTCAGAAGAGTGAAGCTGACGCGAAGGCAGTTGTCACTCTACAATACGGCATGAACAAAGACCAACTCATCAAGGTTGGTCCTTTCACAAGTGCAAAGGACTTGTGGAACAAGCTCATCGAACTTCATGAGGGCACCCGGGACTCAAGAATTGCCAAGAGGGATTTGTTTCTCAACCAATTACAAAATCTCTCCATGAAGGAAAATGAATCGGTAAGTGAGCTTCATAGCCGGTTCAAGGAAGTCCTCAATGGGCTTCATTCGATTGATGAAAAGGTCGAGAATTGCGACCTTGTGAGGTATGTACTAAAAGCATTTCCAAGGAATGCTTTGTGGTCATCCATGGTGGATGCCTACAAAGTATCCAAGAACTTATCAATTGATAAGCTAGATGATTTATTTTATGAAATGGAATTGCATGAAATGGCTAACAAAGGCCCCAAGGAGAAGGAGATTGCTTTAGTGGCAGGGGACTGATCGAACAAGAAGAAGAAGGAGAAGAAGAAGGAGAAGGAAGTCACTTCATCTTCATCATCTTCCGAATCCGAGTCCGATTCTGAAAAAGATGGTAGCGGCTCCTCATCCTCCGAGATGGCGAACTTTGTAAGAAGGATGATGAAAAGGGGTCAACGCTTCAAGGGTAAAGGTAATCCTAGTGAAGCTAAACTTGACAAGACTAATGCTTCTTGCTATGAGTGTGGTAGGAAAGGGCATTTCAAGAATGAATGCCCGAAGCTAAAGAAGAAGGAGGAGAGATCCAAAAGGAAAGAAGAAAAATCCAAGAAGAAGAAGAAGGCCTTGAAGGCTACTTGGGATGAATCCTCCTCAAGCTCATCCGATGAAGAGAAGGAGGAGAAGAGCACAAGGCATGTGACACTCATGGCTCTTGGAGAGGAAAGCAGTGATGAATCATCCAACTCCTCAAACGCGGCTTCATCATCTTCGGATGATGAAGAGGTAACTTCTCCCGAACTTGAAAAGTGTTATAGAGCAATTGCATGTTTAACCAATATGTTAAAGAAGTCGAAAAATAAGGTTAAAGCATTTCAATTAGAAATTGATCAATTGAAATTATCTAGGGATGATAACATTGATGATTTGCATGTTGACATGTTAGAGATGGGATCAAATCATTAAAACTTGAGATTGACCAATTGAAATCCTCTAGGGTTGAAGATATATATGATTTGCATGATGAATTGCTAGTAGAAGAAAACAAATCATTAAAGAGTGAAGTTGAGAGACTCAAGAATATTCTTGAAAAGTTCTCAACTAGCTCTAAGACCCTAGACATGATCTTGAATGCCCAAAGGGCAGTCTATAATAGGGCCGGTATTGGTTACCGACCCAAAGAACCTTCATTTGTGTCCTTGATGTCTAGGACTGATATGAGACAATCTAGGACACCCAAGGTCCAAAAGAAAGTTGTCAAGACATGGGTGCCTAAGTCTTGTTTAGTTGATGCTTTAGGTCCCAAGGTTTGGGTACCTAAAACTTCTATTTTTTGAATTGTGTAGATTATGATTGAGGGGGAGCATCTATCAACTTGGTTTATTGATAGTGGATGCTCCAAACACATGATCGGGGATAGATCATTGTTTACCACACTTCACAAGAAAAGTAGAGGTAATGTTTCACTTGGTAACAATGGTAGTCTTAAGGTCATAGGAATAGGAGACATTCAAATATTCGAATGTCTTAGAATTTCAAATGTTCTTCTAGTCAAGGGGATGACATTTAATCTCCTAAGTGTCAGTAAATTGTGTGACACAGGTTACACAATTGATTTTCAACCAAGTCAATGTCTAGTTAGACAACATGACACCTTGGACACGGTACTAGTAGGAACAAGAGTAGACAACATTTATTAAGTTTCATTTAAAAGTGCTACTAATGTTTTTGCTAAGTGTCTCATGTCAAAAGAAGAAGAGTCCACCCTTTGGCACCGGAGGCTTGCACATGTGAACATGAAGAACATCCGGAAGTTGGCCAACAAGGGATTAGTTCGTGGCTTACCAAGCATCAAGTATGAAAAGGACAAACTTTGTGATGCATGTCAAATGGGTAAGCAAACGAAATCTACAGATAAAGGTAAAAGCGCTGTAAGTACTTCTACCACTTTAGATTTACTTCACATGGATCTATTTGATTGTAGTACTATCATATCATTGAATGGAAGTAGATATTGCTTTGTTATCATTGATGATTTTACTAGATATACATGGACTTACTTTTTAAAATATAAGGACCAAACCTTAGATGTTTTCATTTCTTTTTGTAGAAGAGTTGAAAATGAAAAATCATTAACCATTAAGACAATTAGAAGTGATCATGGAGGTGAATTTCAAAACCAACGATTTTTAGAATTTTGTCAAGATAGAGGTTATAGACATGAGTTCTCTACTCCTAGAACACCACAACAAAATGGTGTTGTAGAGAGGAAGAACCGTGTTCTACAAGAGGCTGCACGAAGCATGCTTAATGAGTACTCACTCCCGAGTTACTTATGGGCTGAAGCTGTAAATACAGCTTGCTATGTGCAAAACCGAGTTCTCATCCATAGGTTTTTAGGGAAGACTCCCCATGAACTTTGGTTTGGGAAACCACCTACGGTTAAACATCTTAGGGTGTTTGGTTGTAAGGTGTTCATCCTAAACACCAAGGATCATCTTGGGAAGTTCACGGCAAAGGCTGATGAAGGGATACTAGTCGGGTACTCCCTCGTTAGCAAAGCCTACCGAGTCTACAACAAGGAGTCTAGACTGGTTGAGGAGTCTTCTGATGTTGTCTTTGAAGAAATTCCAAAAGTCAATGGTCAACCAGAAGATGGAGCCCAATTCGAACTTAGGAGACTGAGTTTGAATGAGAGTCCAAATGCTGTTGATGGTGATGAATCCGATGACGGTGAGCCTAGACAACTCCTTGATCAGCCGGATCCTGAGGCTGAGCCGATGTCTAGTGAACTCATTCAAGAAGCACCACCAACACCAAGATAAACTAGATTAGCCTCTAGTCATCCCCAAGACCAAATTGTTGGAGACATCCATCATGGGGTTAGAACTATATCATTCTTCCGGAATGAGGCTAATGAAGTTGCTTTAATTTCCGAAATTGAACCTAGAAAAATTGATGAAGCATTAAGTGATCCCGATTGGATCATTGCAATGCAAGATGAACTAGGTCAATTCGAAAGGAGGTAAGTTTGTGACTTAGTCCCTAGACCTAAGAAGACCACCATCATTGGAACTAAATGGGTCTTCAAGAACAAATTGAATCATAAGGGAGAAATCATTAGAAATAAGGCACGCTTAGTAGCCAAGGGCTATAGTCAAGTTGAAGGCCTTGATTATGATGAGACCTATGCTCCCGTGGTGCGATTAGAGTCCATCCGATTGATGCTAACATTTGCAGCACACCGTGGTTTCAAATTATATCAAATGGACATCAAATCGGCTTTTCTAAATGGTTTAATTAGGGAAGAGGTCTATGTTGAACAACCTCCGGGGTTTGAGAGTACCGAATTCCCAAATCACGTGTTCAAGCTCAAAAATGCACTTTATGGTCTTAAACAAGCACCCCGAGCTTGGTACGAGCGGTTGTCGACATTCCTAATTGAGAAAGGTTTCGTTAGAGACCAAATAGACCCTACACTATTTCTACGAAGAGATGGTGACAATATTTTTGTGGCCCAAGTATATGTCGATGACATAATTTGTGGCTCAAATAACAAGGGCTATTTAAATGAATTCATTGGACCCATGGAAAGTGAATTTGAAATGAGTCTAGTGGGAGAGTTGACTTTCTTCCTTGGACTTGAAATCAAGCAAACTCGCGATGGTATCCATGTGCACCAATCAAAATATACACAAGAAATGCTTCGTAAATTCAATATGAGTGATTCAAAAGAGGTAACCACTCCCATGGCTACAAACACAAGATTAGACAATGATGAGAGTGGTAAACCCGTTGATTTGACTCAATATCGGAGCATGATAGGTAGTCTGCTATACCTCACAGCTAGTCGACCTGATATTCTTTTTGCTGTGGGTATGTGCGCTAGGTATCAAGTCCGTGCTAAGGAATCTCACTTAATCGCTGTCAAGAGAATTTTGAGATATCTTAAAGGCACAATAGGAGTTGGTCTTTGGTACCCCCGTACCGAATCTTTTGATTTAATTGGCTATACCGATTCCAACTACGCTGGATGTAAGTTGGATCGGAAAAGCACAAGTGGGGGCTGCAATTTCTAGGATCATCTTTAGTTAGTTGGTCAAGTCGGAAGCAACATTGTGTTGCTCTCTCCACGACCGAGGCAGAATATATCGTCATGGGAGAGAGTGTATCACAATTGTTGTGGATGATTCACACTTTGGAGGACTATGGATTAAGTTACAAAAGTGTGCAAGTGTTGTGTGACAACATTAGCACAATTAACCTAACCAAGAATACAGTCCATCATTCTAGGACTAAACATATTGAAGTACGCCACCACTTCATTAGGGATCATGTAGCTAAGGGAGATATTGTACTCTCACATGTAGAGTCCAAGTCAAACCTCGCTGATATTTTCACTAAACCACTTCCCGAAAACGAGTTTAGTTTCTTAAGAAGGGAGTTGGGAATGTGTCGCACTTCATAGTTTCCATAATGCATTCAAACCCTTCATGATTATTTCAAATTGTTGGGAAACAATTGGGTAACTTTGGGGACATCTCACACAAACTATAAGGTGTACCAAAATGTTTTTGTTTGCTAGAAATGGGGTGAGATGCTAGGATCAACTCAATTTCTCAAAATGTCAATGCATCCCTTGAGAAATTAAGTTGACGAGATAAAAATCACTTTGGTGACCAAGTATGGGGAAAACCAATGCATAACACATGTGTATTTGGCTCCATGATCATACTTGGACATTCTAATCACGGAAACTTGATTGGAAACTTGAATTTGGCACAATCTTGGTTAAAACTTGTTTGAATGATTGTTGATTGAGTTTGACTCCACTTGGGTGGAGCAAAGTGATTGTTGAACCTATAAGGACCTTTGATCCTTAGTTAGGGATCAATTTTAGTCATGAAATCATGACCAAGTTCGATAAACTTCAACAGATCTCATTGGAAATATTCTGAAAGGCTGAAACTGAATGTTTCAGATCGTATTAGGGAGTATCAGGAACCCTGATCGGTCACCGGACCGATCAGGCGTAGGGCTGATCGGTCCACAGACCGATCAGAGGGGTCACAGAATCTTCGCGAGATTTCTTAATTCTGGCCTAGCCTGGATCGGTCCCCAGACCGATCTGGCACACTATTGTGATCGGTCCATAGACCGATCAGGGGGCTTCCAGGATTTTATCCGACCCTACTGTTCGCTTCCTGATCGATTAGCCGATCGATCAGGAGCCTGCCTGATTGGTCACCCGACCGATCAGGATCAGGCCAATCCGATCAGGCTGGCGCCTGATCGGTCTGGGCGTTTCCAGATCGAACGGTGATCCGTTCAATCGCATTAAATTCAGGTTGGTGGACCGATCCACCAACTGATTAACTCCTCCAAAACTTTCATTGTCGAACCCTCTTCCTCCTCACTTGTGCGTGCGGTCTCTTCCTTCCTTGCTGTGTGATCGTCTCTGCGAGTACGATCATCTCCTCCTGCGTGAGACCTCTTGTCCTTGCTGTTGGTGGTGTTAGCAACTGCTAGCGTGCGATCCTCTCTTGCGCAAGGTTCAGAGAGGAGTTTACTCTCAACCTTCAAGAACTTCTTCCATGGCACCTAAGTAAGTTCTCCTTGGTTAGTTTTCTTTTTGACTCAGTTCATAGATTATGTTTTTGATCTTAACCATGTGTTGCTTGTTGTGTCGTGACCTCCTATTTTGGCCGTGACCTATCTTGCCATGTCTTACCTTTGATCAAACGTCTTACCCTATGATTATCACTCTATGATCAAATCTTGGATCCGTGATTAACCTGTGTTCTTGTGATCAACTCAATGTTGCCCACTTGATTATCCTGTGCCATGGTCAAATCTATCTTCATGATTTCTTCACATCTGTAGAAAGTCTTCAAAGGGCAAAGAAGCCGTTGAGGGCAGCTCAAAGGGGAAAGCCCCTTCATCATCTACCCCTCTTCCAAGGCCTCCACCACCTCCACATACTCGATTTCAGAATATTACTTTGGCTCTAAACTTTCAATGGCACAATTTCAAACTCATGCCATGTCGGATTGTAGACCAAACTTTTATCTACGAACATTGTCCGACAGTTCGACAAAGTATTGAATATTATAATTTCAACCCATTCTGTACCTTGAAAGGCCAATCAACCTTGATTTGGTCTCTGAATTTTATAACAACATGGTCAGTGGGGAGGGTACGGGGTGAAAAACCCGCGTTGCCAGTGTCGACCTTGATTTTAATCTATCTATTTTCACTGATTTCCTTGGCTGTCGTCGGTCAGAGAATCGTTTTTCTCTCTACCCTTATCCTCCTGATCCTCTTCCGGTTCCCTTTGATGGAGTCACTCCTGATTCCATCTACGAGTACTTTCTAGGCCATCCCAGGCTAAAGGGTTCCGGTGAGTGCACCCGTGATTTTCCCACATTTCCTGCTCTTCGCCTTTCCCCCGTTGAGTATGTCTTGTTTAAGATCATCACCAATTGTCTCCTTCCAACTACTTCAAAACACCTAGATGAGATTCACCCGTTCCACTGTCTGATGCTCTATGGATGCATCGGTAGTTAGACTTTGACCCGGTGGCTTCGATCTATTTCTCCATCATCGTCTATAGTATGCAGTCCGCCCAGACAGTCTACATGCCATTTGGCCATATCATCACTGCCTGGCTGGAGTCAGTTGGCATTGATGTTTCACAGGGCTGCATTATACCCATGGTTCGACAGGATTGTCGAATTGATCGTCGCATGATGGCCCAATCAGGCATTGTTGTCGGATCACAGGGGCTGCGGTGGAAGGTTCGACGACATGAGGGGGAGTTACCGAGAGCAGTCCCTGACCAGGAGCCGCCGGCTGATGCTGAGGATTTTGATGAGTGGGCTCCTGATTTACGCTGGCAGGTTGCGGAGTTAGAGCAGTTGATGCAGCGCGAGCTACACATTTCCGAGCACTGGCACCAGGAGGTCAGCTCAGAGTTTCAGTCTTTCGATCGCCGGCTCGACACTCTCACATCCGACATCTCTGAGATCAGCTCACTACAGGACACATGGTATGAGGAATGGTATCATCATACGTTTCCTGATGGTGCGTCCCCGAGCAGCCCTCCGCCAGGAGGTGTTATATATATTGCTGATTCTTCAGACGATGAGCATTGATGGCATTGACTGTTTTGATGAATGTTATATTTGGTTGTGCTCAGTTCCTTGTAGGGTGTATTGACTTTGTTGCTACTTGATGCACTGATATTTTGCGTGCTTCATCCTGTTTAGGATGTTGGCTTATATGAGTTCACATGATTACTACTTGGTTATATGCATCATTCATGCTTATGATGCCTTGTTCATATGATATATATGCTTGATTTATCATGCTCTATTTTTGTCATATGTGTTCATATGTTTATCAAAAATCAATCAAATCTTTATTGTTTTGGAATACCCCTAGGGTTGAGGGGGAGTATGATTAAATATAACAGCCCCTCTAGACCCTTTTCGGTGTTCGACAAAGGGGGAGAGTGTTGGTTGGTTAAGTTTAGGATGATTATATTGTAGGGGGAGGATCTTGATTCCCCTATGATTCTGAAAGTTGAGGAAATTGATTGAGAATCCCTAAACTTAAAATCGGGTTGTCAAACAACAAAAAGGGGGAGATTGTTGATGCAGTCTGGCCCTGATTGTTGTTTTGGTGTTGACACCGATTTTAGATTAGGTTGATTATGATTCTGATTATGATTAAGACCTGATCGGGGATTAGGCATGGGATGATTGAAGTCCTAACCGGGAGGGTTAGGTGTTGAAAATCCCGGTGAGTGAAGCCGGATCCTGGTGAGTGAAGCCAGGTGGTGAAAAGTCCTAATTTGAAAGGTTGGGTGAAAAGTCCTAGCTTAGAGGGCTAGGTGAAAAGTCCTAGCTTGGAGGGCTAGGTGAAAAGTCCTAGCTTGGAGGGCTAGGTGAAAAGTCCTAACTTGGAGGGTTAGGTGAAAAATCCCAACTGGAGGGTTAGGTGAAAAATCCTAGCTTGGAGGGCTAGGTGTGGAAAAGGTCTAACTCGGAAGGGTTGGGTGAAAAGTCCTAGCTTGGAGGGCTAGGTGAAAAGTCCTAGCTTGGAGGGCTAGGTGAAAAGTCCTAACTTGGAGGGTTAGGTGAAAAGTCCCAACTTGGAGGGTTAGATGGAAAAATCCTAGCTTGGAAAGCTAGGTCTGCGCCCCTGGATCGGTCTGGTGACCAATCAGGGAGGTTGGCACGCTGCTCCTTAGTGGATCGGTCTGGTGACCGATCCAGCGATGACTGATCAGTCTGGTGACCGATCAGGGAGCAGGCTATTGCCTTGTTGCTTGGCTCCTGATCGGTCCGGTGATCGATCAGGGATCAGGCAGCTTCCTCACTGCCTTACTCTTGATCGGTCTGGTGACCGATCAGGGAGTGAACAGTGAGTTGAGTTCCCCCGCGGATCAGCTCCTGAACGATCTGGTGTCCGATCAGAGACTTAGGATCTGATTTTCGGGATTACTGTTCATCGGACCTGATCGGTCTGGTGACCGATCAGGCTTCACTCTGATCGGTCCGATGACCGATCAGGCTTGTGTTATCGCGAGAGCTGGGAGTCCCGGCGAAGCAGTGGATCGGTCAGGTGACCGACCCACGAGTCATGGATCGGTCCGGTGACCGATCACTTTAATTCAAATTACATTGTCAGACGCTTTGATCGCGTCTGAGCATATCAGATACACTGCGGCTGATCTCTGATATTTGATTTCTTGCTTGATATGCTGCTCTACCCCACTGATTAAGCTGCAGGTGATAGGGAAGGATTCAAACACTCAAGGAGAGTCAATGGTGCTCTTTCTTTGGAGCAGGTTTGTCTGTTTTCCATCCCAGGTTGCAACGGGCGCTGGCGCTGACTGGAGCTGCTGTCTGGGGCCGGTCTGAGGGAAGCTCAGGAGGTCCAGAAGGGCTCAGTGGTGGCTGGTGGTTGCAAAAGAGCAGCTGGAGGCTGCTGTGGGATGGTGACCTGGAGCGGTGTGGAGAAGACTTAAGCGCTGGTTGTGAGAAGTCAACAACTCTGCGAATCAGTATTGCTATAAACTTCTTGTGGCTTGCTGCGTGCTTGTGATCTTGTTGTTCCATCATTCCTGAGCAAGCCGTTGAGATTTGAGAAGCAACCACTCCTTGCTTGAGCACTTGGAGGAAGGAACAAGAGGCTTGAAGTCCAACAGCGAGAAGACACGGAGAAAGGGATTCTTGCGTGAGATCGTCGCTGGGTGGAGCTTGGAGAAGCCTGCTGTGTTCCTGTCTTTGCTAAGTGCTAAGTAAGATCTTTCTTTGTTTCATTGAGCTTAAACCTATATATGTGATTGAAACGCTATGGAGAGGTTTCTCCACCGAGAAGGAGGTTGCTTAGTATCCGGTGTTAACCGGAGCTTGATCTGCCGACGATCAAGGGATCGCCCACCTTAAGGGCATGCCAAGGAGTAGGGGCAAGTTATCCCCGAACCTTGTAAACCCTCCTTGTTAGCGATCCTGCTAGTTGTGGTTGTTTGCTTTCGTTTTCTGTTTTTGTTTTCTGCACTTATCTGTTTCCATTGTTTCTTCCGCTGTGCTACTGATAAATTTGAGTGCAGAAATTCTATAAGTCGTTAAGTCCAAGTGATTGGCTATATTCACCCCCCCTCTCTAGCCATCCGGGTTCCAACAGTATTTACTTGGTTCGAAGTCAGTGATGCCTCCTACTCCAAGCCCCATGGTTCTTAACCGTTTTTGTTGGGCAATTCTATAATTCATAAAATATTACAAAATATGTAAGTGTAAGTACAAATAACAAATGTTAATCTATACCAACAACACGTGCTTAAAGAATGGCGAGGGTGTTTCATCATCGAAGCAATGTGTCGTCGATCTTGGACAGTTTTAGTGCGGCGAACATGAGCACGAAAAGCTAAAAAACTTGATTGCAGTGATTCTGAATGCTTGAATTGATGACAAAAATGAGTATTGAGACTTAGCTGGCGAAACCCCTTTTATATTGGCACTTGAGCGCCCGAGTGCGCATAGGGGCACCTCCATGTCGTCGATTCGGCCGCGTCGTCATTCGTTGACTCGGCCAAATTTTATCCTCTCTCGGGCGGTTGAGTGCTCTGGAGCACCTGAACACTGACGTGGCATGTCCAATCAACCGCCGCCAACTTAGTTTCGCCAACGCTGAGCAAATCCAACTGGGGCACCCGAGACCTCTCAAGTGCTTGTATACTCGGGCACCCAGGTACTCTCGGGCGCCCTCAAAGCAGCTGGGTCAACTTCTTGGGCTGCAAAACAGGTTTGTTCAAGTGCAATAAATAATATATGAAATATATGCATTTATAACAGCTAAAGCTGTCTGATCCTGACTTCGGATTTCAAAATGAAATCTTAGGTCGAGTCGACGCCCATTGTTCTCTCTTTCGGGAAACACATCCTCACCTACTCCACTATGGAGAAGATACCTTTTGCCAACTGGCACCTCCGGCTGGACTTTTGCTCGACCTCAAAGTTCTCGGATCTTGAGACGTCCATTCCTCAACTCGTCCCTACTTCTGTCCGTTGTTCTCGCTCGGCTAAGTCTTTTGCTCGATTTTCTGGATCAGGTCTTTGGTGCCTAGTCCTCGACCATGTCTTCGTGCCCAACAATCGGTTAAGTCTTTAGTGCCCAACCATCGGCTAGGACTTCGTGCTCAATCCTCGATCAGGACTTTGTACTCAACCCTACAGGTCAAGACTTCGTGCCTAGGTAAACTAGGACTTTCTTGCACACTTAGTCAACCATGTTAGATCACAAAACATACTTAATTTTAAACCCTTTACCATTATCAAAACTCGGTTCGAACTGGTGCTTCGGACACCAACAATCTTCTCCTCTTTTATTTATGGGAACCTAGTTCAAAAATTAAGTTAAAAAAATATATAAGCCAGTAAAGAAACAGAGTTAAACAATATTTTCAATATTAAAGTAATTTTTTCAAAGTTAAAAATATTTGAAAAAAACTTGTAAGTCTTCCATTGATAAGTAATCTCCCCATTAGGTTTTAAAACATTTGTAATTTGAAAAAAAAATCTTACAATATTGAAAGAATGCATAAAGCTCCCCCTTGATATAAAATTCTCCCCCTGAAGCTTTTGAAAAACATGTAATTTTTAATTTAAAAGATTTTTCAACTTCTTTAAAAAATTCTAAGTATTACTTTGAAAAGTTCATTACTTTGAAAAATTCCAAGTATCATTTTGAAAAAGTACTTTACAAATTCTAAGTGTTATATTTAAATTTTTCCCTTTGAAAAATGTAGTAAATTGAAATGTCTTCCGTTTGAAAAATAGAGTAAAAAAAACTTAAATTGAAATTTCTTCCCTTTGAAAAATAGAGTAAAAAAAATTTAAATTGAAATTTCTTCCTTTTGAAAAAAAATAGAGTAAAAAAAACATCCTTTTTGAAAACCTGAAAAACAAAGTTTTGAAAAAGTAAAATATTTGAAAAAACTTTTTTTAACTTCACTTTTCCTACACTCCCCTTTTACCATATATCAAAAAAAAATTGCAAGAAACATTTTTTGAAAAAAGAAATTACTTTTCCCTACTCTCCCCCTTTGTCAAATAGGAAAAAAAATTTGATTGAGGAGAGGGAAAAGAAGAAAGAAATTAAGTATTAGAGCCCGTGAATTTGAAAAACATAAGTAAATTTTGAAAAATAATTCTAAGTTAATAAGAAAAATGAATAATGTCAAGAATTATTATTATTTTTTAAAGGAAGCAAATAATATGTTCTAAGTAATAATTTTGAAATAGTTAAGCAATAAAAAAAGAACTAATACAGAAAAATAAAATATGAACCAAATTAATCTACACATTTGAGTCTAACCATGATTTGAGTCTAAGCAATCAAAAGTAAACATGCAATAATTTTGAAACATAATTTGAAAAATAAAAAAACAAACCCTTGGACCCCTGTTTAACCCAGTTTATTACTTACTAACTGTTATAAAATAGTAGCTTTTACTTGGATTTGTCGAGTTAAGTAGTTTTATCATGTTAGACTTTCCAAGCTTGATTATTTAACTTGATTAATGTTCAGTGGTATTTATTGCCTCAACTACTTTAGATGCACTGACTTAAAATATCTTGAGTTAAGGCATAGACCTAAGCATCTCAACTCAGTCTAAGTTAGCAATCAAAGTATCTCTAATGTGTTTGTGAGATGTTAGCTTCTAAGTCTATAGGAGCATGCAAACTAGGGTTAAATCCTAAGCTAAGTCCATAACGAAAAAATCCCTAATTTTGAGGGGGGGGGGAGTTTTTGAAAACTAAGTCAAAAAAGGGGGAAAATAAGTAAAAACTTTTAAGAAAAATATGTTTTTTAAAAAAAAATATGGATTTTTGAAAAGCAGTTAAAAATAATAATTTTTAAAAGATAACTAAAGAAAATAATTTTCCAAAATGATTTTTAAAATATTTTAATTAAGCAAAAATAAATAAATAAATTTATTCTACTGAGCACAGCAAGACAAGTCAATATAGGTCAACCAAAGTCAAACATGTCAAACAAAAAAATATGTCAAGAGTTAAGTCATGTCTAGATCCACCCACAGTCAAAATACAAATCAAGACTACGAAGAAAATGAGCCCGGATGCCACGATCGAAGCATAGCCATCATCTCTACGTGACGGGCCTAATCTGCGTCCATCCTCTCCACATGCTGGGCCTCCATCTCCTCCCAAAGACTGTGAACCTCCTGCTCAAGCCGGGTAAGACGCTGGTCCGTAGTCAAAGGAGGAGGAGATGTCGGTATGTGATCCAGCTCCGCCTCGAACTCGGCAACGAAGTCCTCGGCATCGAAATCCTAGTCCCCGTCGTCCTCAGAATCATCCTACGGTGGAGCTCCCTATCGTCTCCACGAGATGACCCCAGTGGTCAAGACGTCAATCGTGACTAAGGAGAAGTTCCTAATCCCTACTTCATCGAACTCCGTCATCCTGATAACCTCGCCAGCAAAAATATCGCGTCCGTAAGAATGGAAGAGTGCGGTCAAGATATGACAATAAGGTGTCCGAACTCTCGATCAGGTAGAGACACTAGATGCATAGATAATCGTCTGGAAAATATAGAGTCTGATGTCTATATCAAGACGGTGAATCATGGCATAAAGTAGGAAGGAATAAAAAGGTCGCATAACCGCTACATCTCAAGAAGTCAGTGGTAGAATGCAACGGACCAAAACTTGATAGAGTGCGTAATCCTGGATACGCAAGTCAATGGATCAGAAGTTAATCACCAGCAGAAGAGGGCTAGGGTTTGTGGAGATATGAAACTAGAGACAGAAGAAAAATGTTTAGTAGAGAAGAGTTGTTTCCGCTTTCAAGAAGAAGAAAATTATCATACATGAGGCCTATCCTTCCTAGTGTTTATATAGCTGTTAGAAGAGTGTTTCCACGTCTGATGTTGCACTCTCTCCTGTTTTTCTCGTATGAGTAAGTGAAGGAACTAGATCCGATAACCGTTAGCTACTTCTCTATTCATCGGGCGCCACATATTCAGAGGAAGGCAACTAAAAGACCAGATTTGATAATTGTTAGTTGGCTTTCCGTTCATCGAGCATCATGTATTCCAAAGGAAGGTAATCAGAAAACTAGATCTGACATCCACTTCAATCTTCTCTATTCAGAAAATATCACGTATCCATAAGTCGTAAACAATCATGGAGTTGAATTTGAATACCTAACCATCGACTGCTCGGTGGAACCTAAATTTGAGCACCGAGACTAGGTGCTCATCGTAATAAATATCTACCCTTGGGGCTATGGTACAGCGGTAGAGTGACTAGTCGCTATCTCAGGCATTTACGGTTTGATCCCTAGCTACGACGTATTTTGAAGGGATTTTTCCTCCAAATAGGGCGCGAACCTTGGGACGCTGGGCTTCTAGACCGCCCACCGCGAGCGCTTCCCGATTTATCCTAGTGACTGGTGGAAAATTTTTAAAGGGTCAAACCGATCATCTCAAATTCGTTTGTTATTTAATCCAACATTCGGTGTAACAAATATCTGAGTACCGAAACTGGGTGCTCATTGAAACAAATATTCAAAATGATGATTAATGAGGTTTTTTCAACCAACCTTGGGTAAATTGTAACAAATATTCAAGCACCAACTCGAGGTGCTCATCAAATAACCCGGTACTATCAAAATACATGAAGAAGTGCAAAACGCAAACATGGCAATTCAAAAGTGCAAAACTCTTACAAGGAAATTGTGCATTTTCTTTTGTTTGATTACTATTTTTGGCAAAAGTTAAAAGATATTTCAAATTATTAAAAGTAACATATATCAACAGTAGCTATTACATATTATAACAACTACTAAGTAATTACTATACAATAGTATTATATTAGTTATTAAAGTATTGTAGTAGCAATAACACCAGAACTTCTAGAAGTAAGAAGGAGAAGACAAAATGTCATTAGCCTCTTTGTTTATTACGTCTAAAAGTTGATAGTTTGGAATTATCTTTTATTCTCCTTTGACCCCAACTCAGTAGTAATACTAACTTTAACCACTTGTGTTCTGTTTTTCTTGAAAACTTTTAATCTCAAGCTTTGGAGTCAAATGCCAAATATCCCACAAAAGCTACAGGAACTGTGACTTCTCTGTTGCCAAGCTCAATGACACAGCATGAACTCTAAGAATGGCCTAGCAACAGAAGTTCCTGCAAGAACGATCCTAATTTCCGAGTATCATAAAAGCGACTAATTGTGGATTCAGATAGAGCAGTCAAAAATGGCGTTTTGGGGCGACGCTTGGCTAGCAATGAAGAATCGGTTCCTGCTTGAACTGTTCGTGTTTCACCCGATCAAAGAAGATGGATTGGAATCTGCGTTTGAACTGCGTCAGGGCACTTAAAAATCTCGCCTTTGGTGGGATTTTAATCTGTCGTCCTCTGTTCCGTCTCGGCGAAGGTCAAGTTCTAACCTTTGCCGGCTTTCCTTCTCCTTTTTCCGGTGAAGTCCCCTTTAATCCTTCTGCGAAGGGCTCCGCCAGAACCCCGCGCCGTAGAACCACGCCGACATCTCTTTCTCCAACGCTGCCAGCTCCGGAGAGTACATCATAGACGGCCACGCGTCCTCCGGCCACAGCGCTACCGGAATCCAGTCGGCTTTGACGGTGATGGCGGCGGCGGCGTCAAAGACGTCTTTTTTTGTCTGGATGCCTGCTCCCTTCTTCGAGAACCTGGCGCCGTGGCGCAGGGTTTGTCGGAAGAGGCCGGCCGGGAACTTCACGGCCGCCAGGTAGAGTAGGCTCGCCAGGCCGCAGGGGCAGCAGCAGAACACGGCCGCGCACCCTGCCGCGGTTTGCCCAGCCGACTCGGCGACACGCGCGCCCAGGTCCGGCTTCTGCTTGTCCTTCGAGATCACCGGACGCCGTCGATCCCGGAAGGTCGATCTCGCTCCGGATTCGGAAGGCATGATCGATCGCAGCAGGATCCGACGGCTTCTTCGCCGTCTTCGCTATCGATTTCGGAGATCAATAGGCATATAAAGGGGCAAGCAATCGAACGCGAATAACACGGCCGAATAGAATATGCAACGTCACCGTGCTCCAACCGGCTACCGAGCCGGATAGATAACGTTCGTTCTGCAGCTTCGGAGATATTCACCACGTGGGATTCGGCTATGTATCTAGTGAGAATCCAAGCTGTGGCGGCGGAGGTACATTTGAATGCTGAGCTGGACAAGCCGCCATGGTGGACTTTGGAATGATATATCTCCACGTGTGCCATGTCATGCTATCATATATTTCATATAAAAATACAATTTATTCATGTTAATCTTTATTTCACTTTAATAAAAAAATTAAATTTTATAAATATTACTATATTAAAATATTTCTTTATTAATTTATCAAAATTATTTAAATTTTATTAAAATTATTTTAAATAGATCAAATTATTTCAGATAGTTGTAGTTGAACTTTAAAATAAATTTTATATTCTAACGCACTGTAGCAACTATTTATAATGAGCTACTGTAACGTGAAAAAATTAAAATTACTTTATATTAAATATTATTATATTAAAATATTTTTTATCTACCTATTTAAATTTATCAAAATCATTTTCAACCGGGTATAACAATTACTTAATTAGCTATCTACCATAAGTGTTGTGGCGCAGTAGAAAGGTCTCCGAGGCTATGATGTAGCGGTAGGGTAATTAATCGTTATCCTAGATATTCGCGGTTCGATCCTCAGCTACGACGTATTTGTAGGAATTTTTCCTCCAAATGGGACGCGAACCCTGGGACACTGAGTTTCTAAATCGCCCACCACAAACACTTCTCGATTTATTTTGACAGCGGGTGGGAAACTTCCGTGAGGCCGGGCCGATCGTCCGAGATTGAAAAAATCTCGTTAATTATTTTTTCATGACGTAGTAGAAAGATGACTAATTATTACTTAAATATCTATAATTTAATCCTTAATCACAACGTATTATTTTATAAAAATATTCTAAATGAGACGCACTATCATAAAATACTAGACTTCTAGAACATCTATCAGAGCACTTTTCGATTTATCTTACGATGGATGAAAATTTATTATAAAATTAAGATCATCTCAGATTCGACTATCACATGATATATTATTTTTTATTTTTCCTTAACTATATACCACCTAGTCATAGCTGAATCTTAAATTTCAAGATTGGTAAAGTAATTATTATAATATGGAGTAGCTACTCATTAATTATTATAATATAAAAAATTGATTATTTTATTTAATCAAAATTAATATAAGGACTATTATATCAAAATTATTTTAAATTATTAATTTGATAAACTTATTTAAATTATTTTAAAGTCATCAAAATCATTTTCAAATAATATGATAGCAGCTAATTATATGTGATATAATTGTTGGCGTTACTGGCCTTCGACGTTACAAGCGTTACTGGCCTTCGGCGTTATAAGCGTTACTGGCTTTCATCTTCAATTGTTGGCGTTACTGGCCAGAGCATTGAAGACCTCCATTGATGGAGGTAAATGAAACGTCTGCTTCTCCCTATAATGATGGCGTCCAAATGCAATCCAAGAAAGGTAGTCGAAGAGGAATCGGAGCTTCAAATCTGAGTGGGTTTAGGTTTGTGAAATATCGGGATTTGTCCGTGGTGATTGTCTCATGACAGCAGGCAAGCAGAAGGAAAGGAAGAAGAAGGAGATCACTGTAAATCTTATTCATTTGCAATCCATTCATAAGATCTCATGCTATCAATCTAATATTGGTATCAGAGCGATTAGATTGTAAGAGCATGATTTACCTTTGTAATTAAATTCATTTGTGATGAACTCCTCGCTCTGTTGATGGATAAAATCATTGAAATCGCCTCTGAGTTCTTCAATCGCTGCGCGTTTTCACTCCCATGGCCGACGATCGCATCACGCGCGCGCAAGGGAGCCGTCGTCGTCGGCTGGATGTGTCGATGGAGGCGGCCATAGTGTTAGTGATGGCGGAGAAAAAAAAATGAGTCGGCTGGGTGGGGAAGAAGGATGCGCGGAGAAGAAGAAGAAGAGGCGGCTGCTTTGGCGTTGAGAGGCGGCTGCGTGCGTTGAGTTTGAGATTAGGTTTTGTGTTTTTTTTAAGGAGAAAAGTTGATTTTATTAAAAAAACAAAAAACAAAACCTGTCGAAACCTATTCAGCAGCGGAAAAATGTTGCTGCTAAAGGAGGTTCGAACTATTGACCTCCCAATTGAAGACAAACAGGCCCAACCAGAAGCTGTATTCGGTAGTTTATTTAGATTTGGTTCAATTTATTTAAATTAGATTCTAGTTTGGTTTAAAAAGATTAAGTTGGTCAAATCGGTTTTGGTTCAAACCATTAGTTGGTTTAACCAAACCAGTTTTGATCAAATAATCTGAACTAAACAGACTGATTTGATCATTATGTTGAATCCCAAATTTAAATAGGCTTAATTGTAGCTACAAACGTAAAGGAAACTTATATGCTTTTATCTATATGTGTGCTTCTTTCTATGCAAATGTGTGAATTGAAAAAAAAACTGATTTTGTTACTGGTTTTGTCAGTTTTGTACTGACTATGTCATTTTTCAATTCTAGATGTCGCATGAGATATGCACCAAAATTCGTTGCTATGAGCGAAGTCGTGAGATAATGGAGCAGATAGAAGAAGTTTACTATAGTCCCATTCTCGGGATCCAAGGCAATATAGGAAAATTGGATCGACTATTTTGAAAACTCGAGCAGGAAGAGTTTCCAATCTTGGATGACTATAGGATTGGAGCATTGATTCGTTCATTGCCAAATCGTGCGAGAGAAGTTGCACACCAGATATGGGGGCATCATGAATGTCGCATCTCATATGCTGAGTTATGTAAGCAACTACTTTGCCATGAGTTTCCAGAGGATCTAGAAGATTCTAAGGAGAACCCCGAGGAAGATCCCGAAATGTTCGATGATGATCCTGAAATGTTCGAGAATGATTCTGAAATGTTCGAGGATAATCCTGAAATGTTCGAGGAAGATCCCAAAATATTCGAGGAAGATCTTGAAATGCCTGGGGAAAACCCTGAAATATTTGAGGAAGATCCTGATATTGAAATGATCGAGGAAGATCCTGAAATATTTGAGGAAGATCCGATAGAATCTGTGGAAGATCCCGAGCCTGATCAGACTGGCCGATTAGAGATGAACGAGAGAGTGATAGCCACTGCCATAATATTTTTTATTATGGGAATGATGTCAACTTATTTAGTTCATTAAATTCTGTTTGTTGTACCAACTTATTAAGCCTATTAAATAAAGTTATGTTATGTGTTAACTGACTTGTCAATGATTAGTTCATATTCAAGACAAATGATTAGTTCATTTAATGGGATGTATGTAATATAATTGATCAATGTTAATTAGATTGGATGATGCGAATGATGAGTAAAAATGTAGTTATCACTTGATTTCGTAAACCAAGTCAAGTTTACATTGAGTCAATCAAAAATTATGTACAGATAATATACACTGAATTAATGAATAATATGTTTATTTATGATAGATCATGGCAACTAAGAACATCATAGCTGAACTGAACAAGAAAGAGAAATTGTATGAGGACAACTATAAAATATGGCATCTCAAGATACAATATGTTCTTGAGGAACAAGAAGTTCTGGAGGCTGTAAATCATTTCATGGTAGAACCTGCTGTTGGTTCAACTGCACAGTACAGACTTGATCTAGATGCCTATAGGGCATGGAAGAAAAATGACTCTACTGTAAAGGGGATATTGATTAGTTTAATGGTAGATGACCTGGTATTTGAGTATGAGCCACTACCATCAGCTCATGCTGTCTGGGTTGCCCTGAAAGAGAAATACAGTGGAGTTAGTGTTAGCAAGCTTCGTCAACTGGCAATCAAGTTTGACAGTTGTAAAAAGCACCCGAATGTGACGATGACCCAACATCTGAGAGAAATGGGTAATATGATTCGGGAGCTTAAGACTGCTGGTCATGAGTTGATCGACGAACAACAGGTTCAAGCAGTTATTGGTTCCCTTCCTGATTCTTGGGAAACAATGAAGCAGAACCTTACTCACAGTGAGAGTATCAAGACTTTCATTGATGTCTCACGCCATATTGAACTGGAGGCGGAGAGAATAGAATCCGCAAGGATTTCTAAGCAAGCTTTTGTAGCTGAAGGTTCTGGATCCAAGAATAAGAAAAAATGGTTTAAGAAAGGAAAGGGTAAAGGAAAAGAAGCTGGTGCTACTACTGTGCAAGACCCAATCAAGAAGAAAGGAAAGAAGAATGGAAAGAAACCTAAAGGCAAGCTAACTTACTACAACTATGTCAAGAAGGGCCATTTTGCTTGGGAGTGTACTGAGCCGAAAAAGGTAAATCTATGTTTGTCTTTTTTTCATAAGCTTTATGTTGCTAGTTCGGCGTTGTTAGCTGATTCTTATCCTTTGTGGATTATAGATTCAGGAGCAACGAACCATGTAGCTCGTGATCGAGCTATGTACGTGGAGTACTGTCGCGTACCAGTTGGCAATAAGTGGATATATGTGGGAAACAATGCAAGAATTGAAGTCAAAGGAATTGACACTTGCAAACTCAACCTTCGTGGTGGGCGTTGTTTCTGCATGATGTCTTGTATGCTCCTGAGATTCGACGGAATCTGGTTTCTGTGAATTATCTTCTTGAATTGGGTTATTGTATGAATTTTTTCAGTCGTCGTGTAGAACTTAAAATTAACTCTGTGTTAATTGGATATGGTTTTATATCAAACGGTTTCATGGTTCTTGATGTAGAACCAGATGTTAATTGTGGAAATAATGGTTGTTTTTCAAGCATTGCTCTTATTAGTGATGCTGATGTTAATGATGAAGTTTGGCATGCTAGATTGGGACATATAGGACAAGAAAGAATGAATAGATTAGCAAGAGAGGGTCTACTCGGCACTCGTGCTAAAGTTGACTTGTCTATATGTGAGCACTGTCTTGCTGGAAAAGCAACTAGGAAACCGTTTGGTAAGGCTATTAGGGCTGATTCACCATTGCAATTGATTCATTCGGATATTTGTGGTCCAATGAACATGAAGGCTAGAAATGGTAGTTCATATTTCATTACATTTATTGATGACTTCACGCGTTTTGATCATATGTATTTGATTTCTCATAAATCTGAAGCATTAGATTGCTTTAATTGTTATTTGAACGAAATTGAGAATCAATCTGAACGTAAGGTTAAAACCTTACGCACTGACCGTGGAGGTGAATACTTGTCTGATCAGTTCAACACAATATGTAATGAGAAAGGGATTATTAGACAGTTAACTATCCCTGGAACTTCACAGCAAAATGGAGTTGCTGAAAGAAGAAATCGAACTCTTCTTGAAATGGTTAGGTCGATGATGGCTCAAACTAATTTGCCTATTTCCTATTGGGGAGATGCATTATTGGATGCAACCTACATAATTAACCGGGTGTCTTCTAAATCTGTTCCATCTACTCCATATGAACTTTGGACAGGCAGAAAACCAGATTTGAGTAATCTGAGACCATGGGGGTCAGCTGCTTATATTCATGACAAGACTCACAAATATGGAAAATTAGGACCTAGAGGTAAGAAGTGTATCTTTGTAAGATATTCTGATACCTCTAAGGGTTATGTCTTTATTGGTGAGCAGCAAGATGGAACCATCTCTGAAATTGAGTCAAGAGATGCTACTTTTCTCGAAACTGAGTTCCCAACAAGAGGTGAAGTTGATAAATCAACTCCTCTATTTGCAATAGAGGAGGAGGATACTGTTCCTCCATTAACAAATCAGGAATCACAGGGGATACCTGAATCTAGTCAACCTAGTAGGAGTAAATTGCCTATAAGTGAATTAGTTTCTCAACAGTCAAACCTGCGAAGAAGTAATCGTAAGATTATTCCTCGGAGAAGGTTTGACATTGAAAATGAGGCATTAATGATTCTCCCAGTTGACGATGAAGAACCTCGAACGGTTGAGGAAGCATTAAGATGCTCAGTTAGAGAAAAATGGAGAATTGCAATGGATGAAGAAATGGAGTCTATGAGAAAGAATCAGGTTTGGGATTTAGTCGATCTTCCTCCAGGCCGAAGGGCTATTGGGAATAAATGGATTCTCAAAATCAAGAGGAAGGCAGATGGATTGATTAATAAATACAAAGCTCGTCTGGTTGCAAAAGGATATACCCAAATGGAGGGTATTGATTTTGAAGAGACATTTTTCTCTGTTGTGAAGTTTGTGTCAATACGTGTCATTTTAGCTATAGTAGCACATTATGACTTGGAATTACATCAGATGGATGTAAAAACGTCTTTCCTTAATGGTAATCTTGACGAGGAAATCTATATGGCACAACCAGAAAGTTATATTGCTGATGGCCAAGAGGAAAAAGTATGTAGACTTAAAAAGTATATATATGAGCTAAAGTAAGCGTCGAGACAATGGAACATAAGATTCAATGAAGTCATTTTATCTTATGGTTTCGAAATGATCAATGAGGATCATTGTGTTTACCTAAGAAAGGATAAAGGAAAGTTGGTCATTTTATCATTATATGTTGATGATATGCTGATAGCTGGAAGCGATTTAAAAGTTGTGATTGTTGGATCGATAGAACCGATAGAGGGGGGGTGAATATCGGTATTCGTTTTTCGGAAAATTAAGAGCAGGTGCACAGCGGAAAATAAGAAACAATAATAACACAGAGACGCAGTCATTTTTACTTGGTTCGGAGCCTGGGTCGACTCCTACTCCAAGGCCCACGGTCGTTGACCGTTTACTTTGGGCAATTCTATATCAGGCGCAAAGTCGTTTACAAAAGATTACAGAATTAGAATTAAGTACAGTAAATGTTAAAATAACTCTTTTACCGACGTCCGGGGTGAATCGACTTTTTCTAAGCAGCGGGACGTCGTCGGCACGAGTTGGAATGACTCCGAGGCGAGGCGCGAGTGCAGAAGAGCATAGAAGAGTTGATTCAGAAGTTGTGTTCAGAAGCTTGGGCGTTGGGGGCTATTTATAGCACCTAGGGGCGCCCTGCCACGTGTCAAGCGATCCGCACTTTGCTCGGTCAAGCTTTATCCCACCCGAATAGGGATGAGGTTTGACCCTGGGGGCGCCCTGGTCGCTGAGGGCGCCTTGCTTGACTTTTTCCGCGCGGTCTTCTCGGCTGGATAGAGTTGATCGGCTTCGCTGGCATAGGTGCGGGCGCTTTGCTGCTGAGGGCGCCCTGGGTGCTGAGGGCGCCCTGGCTGCTGATGGCGCCCTGGCTGCTGAGGGCGCCCCGGCCAGTAGTCAGCCGAAGCTCCTTCTTGCTTCTCTTGTTTCTTGTTCACCTTGGGGGTGCCCTGGACACTCAGGGCGCCCTACTCAGCTGCTGCCTCACTCCTTTGAGGCTCTCTGAGCTGCAGACACACGTTCCTTTGGTCATGCATCCAGGGTTAGTCCGAAAACAATATAAAGCATTAATCTGTTAGTTTATACAGCCTTTGCTGTCTTGGTTCTGACTTTGGGTCTCCAAAATGGAGCCCTAGGTCGAACCGACGCCTACTGTTCCCTCGACGGGGAACGCGTCCTCACCTACTCCTCTCGGGAGAATTTACCTGATGCCAACCGTTCCTTTGGTTGGACTTTTGCCTGACGGTCCTTTGTCAGGTCTTGGATGCTGGCAGTCCTTCGCCAGTTGCCTAGCAGTCCTTCGCTAGGGCTTTGATACTGGCAGTCCTTCGCCAGTTGCCTAGCAGTCCTTCGCTAGGGCTTGGATACTGGCAGTCCTTCGCCAGTTGCATAGCAGTCCTTCGCTAGGGCTTGGATATTGGCAGTCCTTCGCCAGGTGCCTAGCAGTCCTTCGCTAGGGCTTTGTATCCTGGCAGTCCTTCGCTAGGGCTTTGTATCCTGGCATTCCTTCGCTAGGTGTCTAGCATTCCTTCGCTAGGACTTTTTAGCCTGGCATTCCTTTGCCAGTGCCTAGCAGTCCTTCGCTAGGGCTTTGTATCTGCACACTTGAGTAACAACATTAGATCACACACAATACTTAACTTTGAATCCTTTGCCAATATCAAAACAAGGTTCGATATGGTGCTTCCTGCACCAACAGTGATGTCAAGTCTTGGCTTTCATCACAATTTGACATAATTGACATCGGAGAAGCTGAGTATATCTTAGGAGTACGGATCATTCGTGATCGATCAAAAAGACTTTTGGGTTTGTCCCAAGAAGCTTACATTACTAAGATACTACAACACTTCAATATGTTTGATTGCAACGTTGAACAAACACCTACAGCGAAAGGTGTTGTTTTGAGCAAAAGTATGTCTCCCAAGACTCCTAAAGAGATAGCCGAGATGAAGAAAAGACCATATGCTAGTGCCATTGGTAGTTTGATGTACACTATGTTGTGTACTCGCCCTGATATAAGCTATGTTGTTGGCTTAGTTAGTCGTTTCCAGTCAAACCCAGGATCGAGACACTGAAAAGCGGTAAAAAGGATATTCAGATATCTCAAAGGGACGGCAGATTATTGTCTCTGCTTCCAAGGATCAAAGCAGAGCTTGAAGGGCTACGCAGATGCAGATTGGGCAGGGGACCTTGACGATAGAAAATCCACATCTGGCTATATTTTTTGCTGAATGGAGGTGTCATTTCATGGAACAGCAAGAAACTGGCTTGTGTAGCACTGTCGACAATGGAGGCTGAGTATGTGGCTTGTGAGCGGCTGTACAAGAAGCTGTCTGGTTGAGAAGGTTTCTAAAGCATCTAAAGATTGTTGAGGACAGTGGGAGCCCTGTTACAGTGTGTTGTGACAATCAAGCTGCTATAGCTTTTTTCAAGGATCCTAAATATCACAGCAAAGGCAAGCATATAGAAATTAAATACAATTTTGTAAGGGATATTGTTGACAAGAAAAAGATAATTCTTGAGTACATCTCTACCCGAGCAATACTTGCAGATCCTTTTACTAAGTCGTTGACTAAAGAGTCGTTTTATGAACATGCGAAGTCTTTGGGACTACACAAGATGTAACAAATTGTAAAGACTGTTGTATAAATGAAATGTCATGATCTATTCAGTGTAAATGTATTATTTGTTACATTTGGTAAAAGCCTCGATGAGCATGTTGGCAGGCTAAGATTGGTCCTCTCACATGGACAATATTCGTCTCTATGTGTTGAGTATAAATAGAGGTAAGACCATTACTTATGAGACAACTTATGTAGTTGTGAAGAGAGACATACTCATAAGTTGAGGTCGCCTTGATTTTGTATCAAGATGAGATCATTTATGTAATGATCATAGTAAATGCACCCACCATTTACTAAACCTGTTTAAAGCCAGATTGGAATTCATAAGTTGAATTCGGATTAGACGTTAGGTATGTCTAGATCGAAATCTGTACGATGTTAAATATTTGAGAAAAACATGCACTCTTTTTGGCAAAGAGAAAAACATCGTAGCATGTGATTCATACCACATGTGCTATAGCGACAATAAGGGTAGTAGGAGAATGGATCCCTGCTTCTCTACTATGTGAGTCCCTTGAGATTATCAGTTAATCTCAATCTTACCCTAAGTGACTATTTAGCTGTCTACTTGAAGTTTTAATTAGTGTTTGCTACTTTAGTGTGTGTCCTATTGATTATGGATGATTCAGTCTATGGAGCATAACTAGGAAAGCGACTGATTAGAATGAATAGATTCTAGCTGAAAAGGAAGATTAAAATTGGTTTACATCTGTAATACTTATTCACTGGTCGACCAGTTACATTTTTTTGTTAAGTACTTAAAAATGTGATTGTGAATAAATGTATTGATTTAAGATGTCGAACATGCTCTTGACATAGATGTCATATGAGGGATTAGAGATGTTTATATTGATGTAAATATTTAATCTGGGATAAAGGCAAGTTATTGATGTCTCTGATTAATTCTATAGAGCAGCTAAGTTAAGTGTAACAACTTTCTTAGCATTAATTGCTCAGTGTGCTTGCTGTCGCACGAACCATTTTCCCTGAAGTATGAATTGAATGCTCCTATATGGTCTTTGTGACTTCCTTACATAGTCTTAGTGACTAGATGACCTATATGGATAGAATTGGGCGAGTGGGAGATGTTGGCGTTACAGGCGTTACTGGCCTTCGGCGTTACAAGCGTTACTGGCCTTCATCTTCAATCGTTGGCGTTACTGGCCAGAGCATTGAAGACCTCCATTGATGGAGGTAAATGAAACGTCTGCTTCTCCCTATAAAGATGGCGTCCAAATGCAATCCAAGAAAGGTAGTCGAAGAGGAATCGGAGCTTCAAATCTGAGTGGGTTTAGGTTTGTGAAATATCGGGATTTGTCCGTGGTGATTGTCTCGTGACAGCAGGCAAGCAGAAGGAAAGGAAGAAGAAGGAGATCACTGTAAGTCTTATTCATTTGCAATCCATTCATAAGATCTCATGCTATCAATCTAATAACAATAACGCTAAAAGTGTCCTCAGAACTCTGGCGGATCGGAAAAATGACTAGGTATTATTTTAAATACTCACAATTAAATTCTCAACTACGATGTATTTTATAAGTTTTTTTTTCAAATGAAGTGCGAACTCTGGAGCGCTATGCTTTTGGACTGCTCGCCGCGAGCGTTTCCTGATTTATCTTAGCGGTCGGTGGAAAATCTCTGTGGGATCGGGTCGATCATTTGAGGTTCGACGTTACTCGATCTCATTAATCATTTACAATAATGCCAAAGTAAGGTTGTCACAACGTTATGGTACACATTGGGGTAGTTAATCGGAGCTAGAATAAGGATGACAATGAATCAGATTCAGATAGAATTCTATATCCTCCGTATTCATATCCATCAGATATCCATACTCATACTCATTAAAAAATCATTATCTTTCATATTCATAAATTTTTTTATTTCTATTCACCTATTATTATTAAAAAATATATATTAAAATTAATATCATATTAAATATATATATATATATAATTAAAAAATAAATTAAATATCTATATGACATGAACATAAAAAAAAGTTAATTAGTTTAGAAAGAGAATTATATATATATATATATATATATATATATATATATATATATATATATATATATATATATATAATTTAATTGGTTATTTAGATTGGATATCAAGTATTAATAGTCCCTTCATATTCTTTTCCATTTGAGTCGGAACTGGAAGGGTAATCTCGGGATAAAATATATGACAGCCAGTCTATTTGCAAATTTTTAAAAAAAAAAAAAACGTACGCTTAAATGTGAAATATTTAGGATCCATCAGCAACAAAACTAGTTTTGGAGATTAATCACTCGTTCTTTATAAATTGATCCTTCAAACAATTCCTTACATCTGCTGTTACTCGTCTCTTGTGCCAAAAATACTAAAACAATCTCAACCTTCTTGATCGATCATTTCCTTTTATTTGCTCAGGCACCATGAAGCTTCATCCTTCTGAGGGAGATGTACGCCAAGAGTCGGTAGCCGAAAATCATCACCACCATAGCTCCAACTTCTGCAACGCCATTGCCGAGCTTGCTCACATTCACTGAAGGCGGTGCTTTGCCATACTGCACCTTCAGCAGCAGTCTGTAGGTGTGGTAGTTGAAGGACAAGTAGCGGACCCAGGATATGAACACTGGAACTCTCTGCAAATTAAACGACACTCGAATCGATCTCTCTGTCCATGGTAATTCAAGCTGTTTAATTTCTCTTACTTACGTACCTTCACAAAGAATCCACCGGCGAGCATGAAAGTCATTACGGTAACTGAAGCCAAAGTCGTCGCCTTCCTCACGTCCATCAGCGAGGCACCAATAGCCAACCCTAATCCCTGAGCTGCGATGATGCTGAGAAATACAGTAAGCATGGTGAGAGCGAAGGCTTCGACGCTCTGTCTCAGTCCTGCCATGAAATACACAATCACCAAGAATATTATGGGCAGGAACAGATCCAGTGGCAAATCGCTCGTCGTTCGGGCTATGAAATATGCACTCAGTCTGTACATGTTGACTGATCTTTCCTTCTTCAACATTGCTCTTTCTTGAGGAAATGTGAATATTGCTGTGAAGACAGGGAAGAAGCCCCAAAACACAGCTATGAAGAACAATAGTCCTGCCTGCATATCAGATTTACAGGACATACATTATTAGAACAGAAATAAGCTGGAGCTAGCTAGATCTCGATAATGAATTAATGGCTTTTAATTTACCTGATCTTGCAGGCCTTTTGGTGTTGTGACATCAGTGTGCCACCATAGCAAACCGAGGATTATCGCGGTGGCCATAACTTGAGTGATCCTCATCCAGCTAAGGTAGTCGTGTCTTCGTTCTTTCAATCCTCTCCATGAGAGAATGGAGTACTGTTGCATCCAATTTGCTCCCCAGTCTCTCCTCTTAGCCGACATAGTCGCCTTCATGTCCTCATTCACCGGAAGAGGTGCCATGAGCTTTTTCTTTTCCTTGTCGGCGAATCTACTCTCATATGCCTCCACCAGATACTGAAAAACGACTGATTATGTTGAGTGATTTTGAGATGAGAAAGTAAACTCCTTTGCAAATCAGGGAAAGTAAGTAAGTTCACCTCGTGTACATCGGTGGTAGATGGTTTGTCGTTGTTCCTTAGATCGCTACCGAGATATTCTATCTGTACTTTATCCTCTAAATCTGAAGGCATTGTGACATCGTTTAAGTTACCATTTGCAAGATCAAGAAGGAATTCTGCGGGGTTCATTGATATGAGGGGAGAACAGCCAATTGATGAAAAATATACCATGGCCTCGGATGCCTTCCCAAAGTATAGCAAACTCCCCTTTCCCAGAAGGATCAGTTTATCGAATCGGTGATACAGTCTGCTAGATGGCTGATGAATTGTAGTTATCACTGTTTTTCCCGCCTGAAATAGGATAGAAATTGTGTCGGACGTTGGTGATCAGCAAATTAGATGTTTTGCTTGATAATGTTCGTTCAATATATATACAAGGCTAATTAAATGAATAACTTGTTAAACCAAAATTGAATACATAAAATTTTGAACTGAAAGTTCAATAGTATCTAAAAAAAACCAAGCTCATTCTAAATCAAATTTAACTTCTCGAAAAAGAAATCAAGTGGTTGTACAAAACCTTTGCACCTTGTGATAGTTGTAATCTAAAATTTCAACTTAATTACCTCAGCTATGTCATGTAGAACTTGCACTATCCTTAGAGCTGTTGTTGAATCCAAACCAGAGGTGGGCTCGTCGAGAAGAAGCAGAGATGGGTTGATTATAATTTCGTTCCCAATTGATACCCTCTTCCTTTCACCTCCCGAAACTCCTCTTACAAACGATCCTCCGATCATCGTATCTTGGCACCTGTCAAGACCAAGCTCATAGATGACATCCATTGCTCTCTCTTCCTTATTCTGCCTGCTCATCGTTTTCGGAAGACGAAGAAGAGCCGCATAAGTTAATGTTTCTCTTACAGTAAGATGTGCAAAGAGAACATCATCCTGTGTCACAAATCCTATCCTGAGAGGTCATTGCAGTGTAAGCAATTAAGCTACTAAAGATCAATCAGAGTGAATGTATCTACTAGTTTTTAGTGTTGTTACCTGCTCTTTAGGGACTTGGTATACGGTTCATCATTGTAAGTAATCGAGCCTTCGATCAAATTACTAGCTATCCTTCCACCAAGAAGGTTAAGGAGGGATGTCTTCCCACTTCCTGAAGGCCCCATCAGGGCTAGAAGTTCTCCAGGGCTCGCTGAACCTGTAATTCCATTGATGATCTCTTTCTCAGTGGTCGTTGTTACACCTCTGAGGATTATCTTGTAGCTCAGCTCTGTAAACTGCATGATAAATGGAGCTACTGATCAAACCTGACTAAATTAAAGGCAGAATTAATCATGCATCTGTTTTGGGTTTACATACCTTTATATATATCGGCAACGTTGGCTCTGCTATGATCTTTCTCCCAGTCTTCCCTGCTTCTAGATCCTTTGCTGCAAGATGAGGATGTTTCACAGATTTTGTATAACGTTATGGCAGTTACGTTATTTGGTAGTTACCATTGTCGTCGTCGCTAAAGGTCGATAGATCGGCAACGATGTCCTCCGGCGGGGCTGTAAAGCCTGTGAACGAAAAGGAGAAGCCCAAGCTGGCGCTGGAGGCTCTGCTTAGGGCCGCCCCGCTGGTGACGTCCTCCGAGTGATCCAGCTTCAGCTGTGCGCTCCGGGACCTTCTACTGTGGTGGCTCGCGGCTTTCTTCCCCGGCGAGGTTCCCATTATTTTCCTTCCGAAGCTCGACTTCCCGGAAAAACTCGGCCCTCCGTTGCTGCCGTCGGCGTTCAGTACGGTTTCGGCTGACGCCGTTCGACTTATGGACTGGTTCGTCGAGACCTTCTCCAGCTGCTCTGACTTTGTCCTTGGGATCGCCGACGCAGAGGAGTCCATTTTCAGAGTGCCGTCGCCTTGCAATTACCTGCATTATATATATTACACAAACAATTCAGCCATTTTCAGAGCTTGAAGAAATTAAACAGTCTGAGTTAGTTTATGATCTGTATATACCTTGTTATGGAAATGGAGAAGAAATGGAAGAGCAGGTCGATCTTATCCCATTAGATTTCTTCTGCATTTATAAAGATGACACACCTCTCGTCGTCGACGCTGTCGTATGATCGAGGCAATTTAAGTTTACAGAAATGCCCCTAGCTAGTTCATCATTTATTGTGTGTGTGTGTGTGTTTTAATTTATAATTTTCACGTACGCACGTCGATAATTCTCAGCCGTCTGCGTCTTGTCCTTGTCCTAAGGAAGCTTCACCTTGAGATTGAAACAGGTTAAACAAACAACTTTGTCTGTGAAGTGAATTATATAGACATACATATAATATTGTTAAATATTAAAAGCCCATATATATCCTTATTCTGAATTAAACTGAGTGGCTGGGAATTAAGTTCGCAGCGCAGCTCCTGCGTCAGCGTCTACCTCATCCGTTTAGAAGGTTCAGGAATATATATATATTATATTATATTATATTATATATATATATATATATATATATATATATATATATATATATATAATATAATATAATATTATGATACATAACTTATGGTACATAACCATGAACACTTGTTTATGTGGCGAAATCTTGATAATTCATCTCTATCATGCATTTTTGATGAGTGATATGCAAGTTGCCACCTATGCAGGTGCCCATGGTTATGCACCATAAGTTGTGCACCATATCATTTCTCTCTCACTATATATATATATATATATATATATATATATATATATACACGGATTTGCTCTCCTGCGGACTGCGTGCGCGACCACGGCTGATCGGTCACCTACACCGACGGGTTCACTGCTGCTCCTAGGGTTCACCGTGCCGACGGGTTCACCGCTACCCCAAGGGTTCACCGCACCACTTAGGGGTTATAGTTTTGTTCGAGGGCGGCGGCCGAAGGCCGCCGATGGACTCGGAGCGCATGCCAGCGTGATCTATCAGGGAAGCCCCTAATCGGTCACGCGCCCCAGTCGCGCACAGGATCCGCACCGCGTGATCCGCAAGAGAGCAGTAAAAGAGATTAAAGATAATAAATTTATATTATTAGATATTTTCCTTATTAATCTGTTAATCGACAGACTCTTTATAAATCTGTTAATTAACAGATTCGTTATTAATTTTTCCTTATTAATCTGTTAATTGACAGATTTTTTATAAATCTGTTAATTAACAGATTCGTTATTAATTTTTCATTTGACTAGGTCTCCTAAAGTCTCTATAAATTGTGTATCTCATAGACAAGTTTTTTTAATGAAGAAAATTATTTTGTTATCTCTTTCTTTCTCTCTACCTCTCTTCTCTCTCTACTTCTTTTAATCTAATATGGTATCAAAGCCATAGCTCCTCATACCTTACGTGCCGCTATTTTTATGCAACGTCTTTCCTCTTCTTCATGTGACGCTTGCTATCACCATTTTTTCGAAAAAAAACTTCCTCTATTTTTTTCTCGTCATCCTCGTTCCTCGTTTTTATCACCCGCCAACTCATGACGAGAAAGTAGAGGAAAAGAGGAATAGTCTCCATACTTTTTGGCCCAAGCTACAACAATTTTTAATTCTTTATTAGTATTTTTGATGTCGAATATTTAGAGATGTCAAATTTATCTTCAATTTGGACACACTGATATTCAATGTCCTAAAAGACTTGACAGAACCTTCATCGGTGGTCCTTCAGCTTTTAGAAGATGTCAAATTTGTCTCCAAATTGGACATACTGGTATTCAATGTCCTAAAAGACTCGACAGAACCTTCATCGGTGGCCCTTCAGCTTTAAGAATATCTTTAACTTCACAAGTCCATCCTAAAGTTCTCTCATCTGTGCCTACTCATGGCAAACTTTCAAAATTTTTATCTACTGAATGGTATATTGACACTGGAACAACTCATCATGTCACATCAGACTACAATATCTTTACAGAAGTACAACCATACACTGGATCGGATACAGTACAAGTAGGTGATGACTCAGGTTTGCATATTACTAATCTTGGAAACGCATACATTCATTTATCTAATCGTACTTTTCACATGCGTAACATCTTTCATGTTCCATCCATTACTAAAAATTTACTCTTGGTACGTCAGTTTTCCCTTGATAACAATATCTTTTTTGAATTTCATCATGATCATTATCTTATAAAAGATAGAGGAACAAATACTACTATATTTCTTGGAAAAATAAAAAATGGTCTCTACTATCTTCAAAATTCTTTAATCAAAGCTTTTATTGGTGAACGCGCAAATAAACCAACCTGGCATGCTCGACTTGGTCATCCTTCCCTTCGTATTGTTCAGTCGATCATAAATAGGTATGATTTACCTACTTCCTCTACTTCATCTCCATCTCATTCATGTCAGGCATGCATGGAATCTAAAAGTCATAAGATACCTTTTTCTTCATCTGAACGCGTTTCCAATTTTCCACTTGAAATAATTCATTCTGATATTTGGGGTCCTGCACCTATCTTGTCTAACCAAAGTTTCTTATATTATGTTACCTTCATTGATCATTTTAGTAAATACACTTGGCTTTATCCTATGAAAAGAAAATCTGAGTTATTTGATATATTCTGTAATTTTCAAAAACAAGTTGAACGATATTTTAATCGCAAAATACTCTCTCTTCATTCTGATTGGGGAGGAGAATATCAAGCTCTTCATCGTCATCTTGTCTCTTGTGGGATTGTTCATCGAGTCTCTTGCCCTCACACTCCAGAACAAAATGGCTCTGCTGAGAGAAAACATAGACATATAGTTGAAACTGCCTTAGCTCTTCTTCATCATGCATCGGTTCCGTGTAAATTTTAGGATGAAGCTGTTTGTACTGCAGTATATCTCATAAATCGACTTCCTACTCCATTGCTCAATCATAAGTGTCCTTTGGAAAAACTTTATAATCAAACTCCTGAATACACCTTTCTTCAAATCTTTGGTTGCGCATGTTATCCATGGTTACGCCCCTACTCTAAACACAAACTTGACTCGCATTCATTATTATGTGTTTTCCTTGTTTATAGTAATATGCATCATGGGTATCGTTGCTTACATATACCAACTGGGCGGATATATAAATCACGACATGTTACTTTTGATGAATCTCTGTTCTCTTTTTCGACAGCCTCTTCAATCTCTTCTCCAGATACAGGTGGTACTTTCTTGATGTCACCCAACATTATCAGAAGAGATGACATCCTAGGTCCTGCTCCGGAGCTCCCTAATAACTCTCCTATTCCATCAGAATCGCCTCAAGTTGCTACTCCAATCGTAGAAGTCTCACCAGCCAAAGATAATATGCTCTCTAGCTCTGGATCCTCGGATAATACAGGTTCGGCAACAAACTCACCAAGCCAACCAACTTCCTCATCACCATCAACAAGTGATTCAGATGATAATGCTCTTCGTCGCATGCTTCCCTTAAGTGACATATATGCACGATGCCCACCAATGGCTACTCGATATCCTCTTCCTCGAGCTCTAGTGGTTTCCTCAAAAACCATTGAACCAACTTGCTTTACACAGGCAAACAAAGATCCAAATTGGCATAATGCAATGGCTACAAAATTTGATGCACTTCTTCGCAATGGAACATGGAGCCTAGTTCCGCGCACTCCGTCCATGAATGTTGTGGGCTCAAAATGGATATTCTGTCTTAAGCATCGAGCTGATGGTTCTCTTGAACGAGATAAAACTCGCCTTGTAGCCAAAGGATTTAGTCAACAACCAGGTATTGACTTCAATGACACCTTCAGCCCAGTGATCAAAATTACATCTGTCAGATTATTGTTATCAATAGCTATTAGTTCTAATTGGTCTATCCGACAATTAGACGTTACTAATGCATTTTTTCATGGTATTCTTGAGGAAACGGTTTTTATGGAGCAACCACCTGGGTTTATTCATCCATAATTTCCATCTCATGTTTGTCATCTCAAGAAATCTTTATATGGTCTTCGGCAAGCTCCTCGTGCATGGTTTCATCGATTATCTAAATGGTTACAGGCTCAAGGTTTTTCTGGATCAAAAACTGACTCCTCTCTATTCTATAAACATAATGATGGATCTATGATATTTTTTCTTATTTATGTGGATGACATTATATTAACTGGCAATAATCAAAAGGACATCTCAAATTTATTAAGTCTTCTCAATAAGGAATTTCCTATTCGAGATTTAGGAAATGCTCATTTTTTTCTTGGTATTGAACTTATTCCACATGATGAAGGTTATATCCTCTCTCAGAGTAAATATATTACTGGGCTTCTTCAAAGAGCTAAAATGGATGGAGCACGTCCGATCTCTACACATATTGCTTCAAATAATGTCTCTACACCTTCTTCCTCTTCAGTGATGGCTAATCCCCAGGTTTATCGAAGTATTGTTGGAGCTTTACAGTATGTTACTATCACGCGCCCTGATATTACATTTGCAGTAAATCGTGCTTGTCAGTTCATGCATACTCCTACTGAACAAAATTGAGAAGGTGTGAAGAGAATACTTTGTTATCTCAAAGGCACTATTCTACATGATCTTCTTTTATATTGACACTCATCTCGAGATTTACATGCCTATAGCGATACGGATTGGGCTAGTTCTCCTGAAGATAGATGCTCTACTGGTGGATATGAAATATTTCTTAGACGAAATCTTATTTCTTGGAATTCGAAAAAGCAACCTACAGTATCTCGTTCAAGCACTGAATTTGAATATAAAGCTATAGCCAATGAAACATCAGAAATTATTTGGCTTCAATCTCTTCTTTCGGAACTTCATCTTGCATCAGATATTGCACCTCAATCCCTTCTTTCGCATCATATATATATATATATATATATATATATATATAATTCCTCAGTTAAGGAATTCATAAGACCTCAGTTAAGGAATTCATAAGACAAGTTTACTCTGTCTTTAATTTCACTGTGATGGTCACTTTCACCTACTAATGCTATCAGAATTCAAGTTTGTTGACGTTTGTAGTACATCGAGAGAATAGAATAAGATTAGAGAAGGGGAATCATTTTGAATTAAAATTAATAAATTGTTGATTTATTTTTAATGTATTTATCTTTTATATTTGAATTTATTAATGTAAATTAAGAGTAATAAATTTGTAAATGAACGGTAAATTATTGAATCCCGTAAAAAAATTTTAGAAATATCTTTACTTAGAGTAATGATACGCACAGTGAAAGTGAATGCCTCAGTGAAAATTTTGACCGTCAATCGACGGCACGTCCGACGTTCGATCGTCGATCGGACACTACCGGCGGCCTTCGGCCGCCACCCCGAACCAAACTATACCCTGGGGGGCACGGTGAACCCGTCGGGGATCGCCACAATTGCGATCTCGCATCACTGACCGTCGATTTCGATGGGTTCACCGTTGCCGGCGATCCTGACGAGTTCACCGTCCTCCGAAGGTATAGTTTGATTCAGGACGGCAATCAGAGGCTGCCGGTGGTGTCCGATCGACGATCGAATATGTACACATTAACTGCACGTCATTCACTATAATTTTCACTCTCCCAAGTTCACTCTTCAAATCATTTCCCCTTTACTTAATTTTAAAATTATCAAATCATATATTTAATTTAATTTAATTTTTACCCATTCGAATCGATTTGGGTAAATTTTCGTAAACTCTCCACGTGTTATTTCAATTTTACATGCAATCTTCACACAAAATTTTCTTTACATGTAGTCCTGATGGGATTGACAAGACAATTTGGTAAGTATTATTTGAAGAAAACTGAGTATAAAAGTTAAGAAATTGAGTATGTAAGGTTGCATCCAACACATCAATAACTCGTGTACTCAATTTTCACTCTTTTATATTCAAATTTTACTCTTTTATATTCGATTTTCACTGATGTATACTTAATTTTCATTTTTTTTATACTCAATCAATCAGGAAGTAAATGTAAAGAAAAATTCAAATGGGCAGTACATGCAAAGATCAAGTAGTCATTAGAGAGTTTTATGCAATTTACCGAATCGATTACTATATTTGTAATAATAGATTAAAAATATTTTCAGATGTCCTAATATAGTAATTGATTAAAAACTATTTAAAATGATTAAAAAATTTATGATTAAAATATAGTTTCTTTTCCTATAATATATTGAATCAATATTTGACGGAATGAATAAGATCTAGTTTTATATTATTTAAAACTCTTAATATCTATTAATTAATTTTGATTTTGATCAAAATTAAATATTTGATTTTATAATTTTAAAATTAAAATGGATGATTTGAATACTTTGAAAATTTTTAAGGGTGCGTTTGGTTCAAGTTATCCGATATAATCTTAGATATGTAATTACTAAGTAATAATATAATCAAGGTAATGGGAAATGAAATATAACCTGAAGTTGTTTGGTTCAATTTAAGTAATCAAATAAAATCTTAGGGTGCGTTTGGTTTGTATTTTTCAGTCTGTTTTTTATTTTCATTTTTGGTAGAAAATGCTATTTTCTGGAAAATATGTTTGGTTTGTATTTTCCAGCTTTATTTTCCAAAAAAAATATAGCGTTTTCTGGAAAACTAGAGAATGAAAAAAAAAATCATTTTCCAGAAAACGAGAAAATACGGTTTTCTAAAAAATGAAAATGAAAAATGGAACAAACCAAATGCCCCCTTATTTGTTTGGAGGTAATAGTTTATGACATAATATAATATTTTACCGTATTACCCTTTAGTTAAATTTAAGTATAATAATATTATATGCTTATATATTTAAAATAAAAAAGTAAGATGATATTATGTACATATTCATACTCTTGGTCGTCAGCCGCTGGCGGTGGTCGCCGGGCGTTGGCGGTCGCCGGTCGCCGGCGGCGGTTGCCAGTCGTCTGTCGTCGGTGCCGGTCGCCAGTCGCCAATCGTCGGCGCCGGTCGCCTGTCGCCTGTTGCCGACGCCGGTCGCCGGCGCGGATCCGGTGGTGGTCGTCCGCCGTCGTTGTCGGTGGTTACCTGCGAATAATACCTCTTTTGCTATGGTAAATATAGAAAGATAACTTTGAAAAGATAAGTTTTATAATCTCAAAATCGAGAAAAAAAATCTTAGGGGCGTTTGGTAGGCGTGTTTTCTATTTTTATTTTTCGTAAAAAATATGATTTTTTTGAAAAACGTGTTTGGTTTGTATTTTCCAGTCTTATTTTTCTGAAAAAAGATATAGCGTTTTCTGAAAATCTAGAGAATGGAAGAAAATCATTTTATAGAAAATGGAGTAACCTTTAATTTTTAAAGATTTTTCGGGTTACATGTCCTTTTTATTGACGTATTACGCATCGATTATTATTTAAGAATCGTTAATTATTTAAATCAATTAAGATTTTTATTGATAATTTTGAATGAATAATTAAAATTATTAAGAATAATCCTAATAAAACACACCCAATAATGATTTAATAATTTATCGTTAAATGAATGTTATATGAATTGTTTAAGATGAAATGACACAATAATTGCTCCGGAAGATCTCGTGGAAGGGGCAGAGAATAATTTATGGGAGACACGGCAGCGGCCAGTGGCCGACAGGAGCAGACGGTCCATTCCTTTTCGGTAATTAACCGGCAACCGTGCTGGTGCCGCTTTGCACCGCCCTACAATTGAAGGCCTCTTGCTTGCACTGCCGTCGCCGGCATGAGAAGCGCATGGCCACGCGTGGCGGCCGCCGCGCCACGTGCAGGGCCAACGCGGTTTCCGACGTTGATTGCCCACTCCCACCACCTCAGCCCTCACGTCACCACGTCGGTGTGAGAAATAGATTCGGATCCGCTCCGACTCAGCGGATCGTTTTCTCTCTTCCTGAGCATCCACGTGGAGATTCTGTTCCCCTCAAAATCTGTTGGGTGCTTTCTTTTCGAGGCGTCCGTTACCCGGATGCTTCCTTCGAGAGCGAAAATACCGAGAATGCCCCCCGACATTGGAAATTAATGTTGATCGCGAAGTGATCGATCTTAATGTTCTTGCCAATTAATGTCGTTGTTATCCTCCTGAGGCATTTCTCGCCGTATATTCTACCAAGTGATGTGACAGCTGGCCTCGGGGTTACGGTAAAAAGTGTGATGGAGAATGAGAATTTAAAAAATTTATCCAGGATATACTAGATATATGAGAAGTTTAAAAATTTTAAGATGTTGGGTTTATCTTTGAATTTTGATTTATTTTGATGATTGATAAAAGTTTTATTGTAAGATCAAGATGGTCACCTCTAAGATTAGCATTAATTTGATACTTAGATTATCAAAAGAAAATGATGATATATATGATAAACGAGTCAAGTTGAATTAAATTTTATAATGTTTAAGTTTGTTTGATAAGATAGTCGAGTCGAGCCTAAAATGAATGTTAAAATAATTATTTAAGTTTGACTTGTTTTTTTTATGAACTTGAATTTGCTTCATTTGTTCATTTTGAATGTTTCTTTGTTTATTTAGCATATTAATAAAAATTTTATTGATAAATATGGTCCACAAACATTGTTCATAATTACATTATCTACAAATATGATTTATAAATATTAACGAATTAAATACATATATTCAAACTTTTAATTCATTTAATTTAACGAGTTATTCAAACTTATTTAATTGATTTTGTGTGTATTAAATGAAAAGAAACAAACTCTTATTAAGTCAAACATATTCACGAACATTTAGTTCATTTAAACCCCTAGCGATATTTATAAATGTCAAAGAGTCAAACTAGCAAGAGTGACATGGCATCAACTGGACACAAATCCAACAAACAAATATTCGCACTACGGCTTGCCCTCATGTGTATGTTACTTGTTTGTCCCCAAGGCGTAGCACCGTTGGTTGTAGTATAGTAGCACTATCAGAATGGGTAACGGTCAATTCCCGAGGGTTTCATCACCCTGAAGTATGTCCTCACATAGGGGGCTAGTGTATCTAATTTATTCCCTCCCAATGACGTGCGACAATCGTGGGGGTCTCTAAGTGATAGATTTCACCTTTTACTATAATATTCATAATAAATAAAAAAATATGGAACCACCATATTAGCGACCCCCTGCTGTAAGTATCTCGGGTTGTTTTTGATGTGGTCAACCAAGTCATGCTAGGTCCTATGGTATTTGATCCTTATGTCTAAATATGTAGGAGCTTAGGAGTACAAAAAGTCGAGCAGAAGACGTAGCGAACGAGAAAAATGTCACGAGAAAGGAGCCGACATGAGCTCAACTCCAGGCAACCAGAGTATCACCCAAGCAAGCAAAGTCCAAAAAGATAAACTCGAAGGCTGACCTTGAAGAGTCGAAGCGTCTTAATTGTGTCTGAGAGCGCCTTGGATGCAAAAGTTGGAGTTGTCGCTGAAAGGCGTGAGGGCACCGTAGTTATGATTGAGGGCACCCTAGTTTGTAACTAAGGCACCCTCGGTCAGAACCAAGGTACCCTAAGTGAACAATAGCCATTAGACTACCCTTGCTGCATGGATAAAACTTATCCATCCAGGGTGCCCTAATTCGCGTCTAAAGTATCCTAAATGCCATGTCAACAAACAGTTGTTGGTGCAATCGACCCAAGTTTGATCTGGTAGATCATGGGTTTTAATATGTGTGTCAATATGATTAAGTTAGGTTTTCATATTGGTTTGATGTGTGTAGTTGAGTCTTGCAGGACTTGGTGAACCACACATGAGGAACAATCGAGTGAAGCATCCGAGGGACGTAGCCGAAGGCAGAGGACTTCAAAGGGCGAGTTGAGGAAGTAGACTTCAAAAGCATACATGAAGGATGACATGGAGACAAGCCGAGAGGAAGCTGGAGAGGAAGCTCATTCGAGAAGAATGTCGGAGTTGGATTCGAGCGAGTTCAACTCCGGACAGTCGGAGCATCACCCAAGTAAGTAGAGTCGGAGGCTGACCTTGAAGACCTGAGGCACCTCAGTTGTGACTGAGGACGTCTGAGATGCAGAAGTTCGAGTTGTCGCTAAAAAGCGTGAGGGTGTCGTAGTCCCGACTAAGGGTGCTCTCGGTCCGAACTGTTGGGATCGAATGCCCAGCTAGAGGGAGGTGAATAGCCGATCGCCCACTAATCTTCGATTCTTCTTCTTATAAGTTAGTGTGCAAGCGGAATACAATTAAACTAAAACTAACTAGAAGAGAACAGACTGATTTACGTGATTCGGAGATGACACTCCTACTCCACAGCTGTCCGTAAGATGGACGATCCTGATCTTTCAACGAATGACTCCCTGGAAAACCTCCGACTATACTTGTGTCGATCCTTGTGGGTGAAGAAACTTCACCACAAACTCGCACAAGACCTCTGAGCACAAAGACTACTAATTAGCCTTTAACCAAGATCAATTTCGTCAACCCTAGCCAGCCAAACCGAGCTCCCTTAAATAGAGCTCGTGGCTGAACTAGCCGTTACCAGTCGACTGGTTCCAACACCAGTAGACCGATCCTGTTGAATCTGAACGTTATAGCCCAATGTTTGAATTCCCAGCCGACACCAATCTACTGCACAGAAGATCAGTCAACTGATCTTTTTATGACCTCTATCAGTCGACTGATCTCATAACAGTCGACCGATACAACCCTAATCAAGGGTTTCTCATCCCGAGTACAGTTCACTCACACTCGGACCCTCACGACTCACTTGACTCTTCCTTTGTAGCTTTGACTCTTGCCTTCAAGTCTTCTTCGACTTTGGCTCTCGTCCCTTGGATGCATACAAGCCCGCAACTTGTCTCCACATGTCATCCTTCATGTATGTCTTGAAGTTCGCTTCCCTTGGCTCATTATTACTGCCTTGTCCACGGTCCCCCGGTTGCACCATCAAGCTAAGTCTATGTTGTTGATGCAGCCTGGCCTTGATTGTTGTTTTGGTGTTGACACCGATTTTAATTTAGGTTGATTATGTTGATTATGATGATTATGATTAAGTCCTGGTCGGGGATCAGGCATGGTATGGAAAATCCTAGCTTGGAGGGCTAGGTGTTGGAAAATCCTAACCTGGAGGGTTAGGTGTTGAAAATCCTAGCTTGGAGGGCTAGGTGTGTGAAAAGTCCTAATTCGGAAAAGGTGGGTGAAAAGTCCTAGCTTGGAGGGCTAGGTGAAAAGTCCTAACTTGGAGGGTTAGGTGCATATTCCCATCTTGGAGAATTAGGTGAAAAAGCCCTGGCTTGGAGGGTCAGGTCCTAGCTTGGAGGGCTAGGTTTGGAAAGTCCTAATCCGGAAGAGTTGGGTGAAAAGTCCTATCTTGGAGGGCTAGGTGAAAAGTCCTAACTTGGAGGGTTAGGTGCAAATTCCCAACTTGGAGGGTTAGGTGAAAAATCCTTAGCTTGGAGGGCTAAGGTGGATGAACCCTAGCTGGAGGGCTGGGTTGGAGCCCTGGATCGGTCTGGTGACCGATCAGGGATATTGACAGCTGCTCCTTCGTGGATCGGTCGGGTGACCGATCCAGCAATGACTGATCGGTCTGGTGACCGATCAGGCAGCAGGTGTTGCCCTGTTGCTTGGCTTCCTGATCGGTCTGGTGACCGATCAGGGAGCAAGCAACTTCCTCACTGCCCTACTCCTGATCGGTCTGGTGACCGATCAGGGAGTGAACAGTGAGTTGAGTTCCCCTTTAGATCAGCTTCTGAACGGTCCGGTGACCGATCAGAGACTTAGGATTGATTTCCGGATTACTGTTCATCGAACCTGATCGGTCTGGGTGATCGATCAGGAACCATTCTGATCGGTCTGGTGACCGATCAGGCTTCACTCTGATCGGTCTGGTGACCGATCAGGCTTCACTCTGATCGGTCCGGTGACCGATCAGGCTTGTGTTGCCATGAGGTGGGGAGTCCCAGCAAAACGGTGGATCGGTCCGGTGACCGACCCAAATCTCTGGATCGGTCTGGTGACCGATCACTTTAATTCAAATTGTCTGTCAGACGCTCTGATCGCATCTGACCACACCCGATTCTCTGCGCTTAGCTTCTGATTCTTGATTTACTGGTTGATATGCTGCTCTAACAGTCTGATTAAGCTGCAGGTGACAGGGGAGGATTCAAACACTCAAGGAGAGTCAATGGAGAACTTTCCTTGGAGCAGGTTTGTCCGTTTTTCCATCTCAGGTTGCAACGGCCGAGCTGCAGACTGGAGCTGAGACTGGAGCTTGGCTGAGGGAAGCTCAGGGAGTCCAGGGATAGCTCAGTGGTAGCTGGCGTTGGCAGATGAGCAGCTGGGAGCTGCAGGGATGGTGTCATCTGATGCTTGGTGGAGAAACAAAAGAGAGAAGAAGACTTCGGTTGAAGCAGAGTTCAGAGTTCGAGTTCGACAGTTCCAAGTGTTCGAGCTTGCTGAAGTTCTTGCTGCGATTTTGTGTTCTCCACACTTGACTTGCTGTGTGCGTGTGCTGTTGATTCTTTGAGCAAGTCATTGAGATCTGAGGAGCAACCAACTCTTACGTGAGTGCTGGGAGGAAGGAACAAGGAGCTTGGAGTCCAACAGTGAGAAGACACGAAGGAGGGAGTCCTTGCGTGAGATCGTCGCTGGGTGGAGCTCGGGATAAGCTTGCTGTGTTCTTGTCCTTGCTAAGTGCTGAGTAAGAGTTTTCTTTGTGTTTCATTAAGCTTAAATCTATATCCTTGTTTGAAACGCTGTGGAGAGGTTTCTCCACCGAGAAGGAGGTTGCTTTATATCCGGTGAACACCGGGGCTTGATCTGCCGACGATCAAGGGATCGCCCACCTTAAGGGCACGCCAAGGAGTAGGGGCAAGTTATCCCCGAACCTTGTAAACCCTCCGTGTTAGCGTTCTTGCTAGTTGTGTCTGTTTGCATTCGTTTTCTGTTTTGGTTTCTGCACTGCTTTGTTTCCATTCGTTTCTTCCGCTGTGCTACTGATAAGGTTGAGTGCAGAAATTTCATAAGTGCCAAAGGTTTCAAGTGTTTGGCTATATTCACCCCCCCTCTCTAGCCATCCGGGTTCCAACAAGTGGTATCAGAGCTTGGGGCTCTGCTTCGGATTAACAACCGAGAGCTATCACATGGCATTGAGGAAGGTTTTTCCACCACCCGACCTCCATTCTTCGATGGCGTTTCAATATTGGAGATCAAGATGGAATATTATTTGAAGATGGACATCAATACTTGGTTCGCGGTGAAGGAGGGATTCACCCCTCCTAAGGATGATGAAGGCAAAGAACTCGAATCATGGCGGTGGACTGCCGAACAAACTCGGAAGAGTGAAGCCGACGCGAAGGCGGTTGTCACTCTACAATGTGGCATGAACAAAGACCAACTCATCAAGGTTGGTCCTTTCACAAGTGCAAAGGACTTGTGGAACAAACTCATTGAGCTTCACGAGGGCACCCGAGATTCAAGAATCGCAAAGAGGGATTTGTTCCTCAATCAACTCCAAAATCTCTCCATGAAGGAGAATGAATCGGTAAGTGAGCTTCATAGCCGGTTCAAGGAAGTCCTCAATGGGCTTCATTCGATTGATGAAAAGGTCGAGAATCGCGACCTTGTGAGGTATGTCTTGAAAGCCTTTCCAAGGAATGCTTTGTGGTCATCCATGGTGGATGCCTACAAAGTTTCCAAGGATCTATCTATTGTAAAGTTAGATGATTATTTTTGAGATGGAATTGCATGAAATGGCTAACAAAGGCCCCAAGGAGAAGGGGATTGCTTTAGTTGCAGGGGACCGGTCAAACAAGAAGAAGAAGGAGAAGAAGAAGGAGGTCTCTTCATCTTCATCCTCTTCCGAATCCGAGTCCGATTCCGAAGAAGATGGCAGCGGCTCCTCATCCTCTGAGATGGCGAACTTTGTGAGAAGGATGATGAGAAGGGGTCGACGCTTCAAGAGTAGAGGTAACTCTAGTGAAGCTAAACTTGATAAGACTAATGCATCTTGCTTTGAGTGTGGTAGGAAAGGGCATTTCAAGAATGAATGTCCGAAACTAAAGAAGAAGGAGGAGAAATCCAAAAAGAAAGAAGAAAAATTCAAGAAGAAGAAGAAGGCCTTGAAGGCCACTTGGGATGAGTCATCCTCAAGCTCATCCGATGAAGAGAAGGAGGAGAAGAGCACAAGGCATGTGACACTCATGGCATTGGGAGATCAAGAGAGCAGTGATGAATCTTCCAACTCATCAAACGCGGCTTCATCATCTTCGGATGATGAAGAGGTAACTTCTCCCGAACTTGAAAAGTGACCGAAGATGATGAAGGCGCGGTTGAGGAGCTTGATTCGTTATCACTTTCTTCTCTTGAATCCTCTAGTGCCATGAATGCCATGTGACAGTGAGTGTTGTTCTCCTCCTTCTTCTTCTTCTTGTCACCTGCAACTAAAGCAATCCCTTTCTCTTTGGGACTTTGGTTAGAAATCTCATGTAATTCCATCTCACAAAAGAAATCCTCTAACTTAAGAAAAGATAAATCCTTGGAAACCTTGTAAGCATCCACCATGGATGACCACAAGGCATTCATAGGAAATGATTTAAGGACATACCTCACTAGGTCTCGGTTTTCTACCTCTTCACCAATGGAGTGGAGACCATTCAATACTTCTTTGAATCGACAATGAAGCATACTTACAGTTTCATTTTCTCCCATTGTCAACTTCTGGAGTTGGCTGTGAAGGAGATCCTTCTTGGCTGTCTGGGTGTCTTGAGTTCCTTCATGGAGCTCAAGGAGTTTGTTCCACAAGTCTCTGGCAGAGGTGAAGGGACCAATCTTGATCAATTGCTCTTTGGTCATCCCACATTGTAAGGTGACCACAGCTTTGGCATTTGCTTCACCCTTCCGGATTTGCTCAGCCGACCACTTGGAAAACTCAAGCTCCTTTCCTTCATTATCCTTTGGAAGGGAAAACCCCTCCTTGACAGCGAACCACAAACTCATATTTGTCTTTAAGTAAAACTCTATTCTTGACTTCCAATATGAAAAATCAATGTCGTCGAGGAATGGAGGTTGGTTTGTGATCAATCCTTCTCTTCCAGCCATCTTGTTGTAAGCTCTCGGATGTTAAGCCGTAAACAGAGCCCCAAGCTCTGATACCACTTGTTGGAAACGGATGGCTAGAGAGGGGGGGGGGGTGAATCTAGTCGGACACAAAGCTTTTGAAACTATTCTGCACTACAGAGTTAGGCAGCGGAAGCAAATGCAGAAACAGAAAACTAAAAACAACAACCCAAAGCACAGGAAAGCAAACCGACGCTAACACCTCGATATACAAGGTTCGGGGATAACTTGCCCCTACTCCTTGGCGTGCCCGTAAGGTGGGCGATCCCTTGATCGTCGGCAGATCAAGCCCCGGTGAACCAGGATAAGATAGAGCCTCCTTCTCGGTGGAGAAACCTCTCCACAGATCTCACGGATGATATAATTTGAGTACAGGAGATCACACAAGAAGGAACACTCACAAAGCTCTCACAGGAATGCAACAAGATCGCTTAAGCACAAAGCAACAGAGAGCACGAACACAGCCCAGCCAAACTTCCCAAGTTTCTGCCTTGTTCGCCTCCCGCTCCTCTGCTTCTAGCTTCGTCACTTAAGCTCTGCTCACCATCACAAGCTTCATCAGCATCCACTGAGCTAGCCTGAACCCACTGACCTCCCTGAGCACTCAGTCCACTGAAGACCTCCTCTCCAGCTGAGCCTCCGTCAGTCGCCAGCTGCGTCAGTTGCCCGTTGAAACCTGAGAATGAGAAACAGCCAAACCTGCTCAACGGAAAGTCTCCCATTGACCCTCCTTGAGTGTTTGAATCACCTGCTATCACCTGCACACTCCAACAGAGGCTTAGTAATGCATATCAAAACATATCAGCAGTGTATCAGAGAATCGGCAGTGAAGACAGACTTCTGACAGCGTATTTGAATTAAAGTGATCGGTCACCGGACCGATCCAGGGCTTGTGGGTCGGTCACTAGACCGATTCACTGCTTCACTGGGATTCCCAGCTCTCGCGGCTATACACGCCTGATCGGTCACCCGACCGATCAGAGTGAAGCCTGATCGGTCACTCAGACCGATCAGGACAGATGAACAGTGATTTTTTAATCAGATCCTAAGTCCCTGATCGGTCACCGGACCGATCAGGACTTGATCAGCAAGGGAACTCACTCACTATCTGCTCCCTGATCGGTCACCAGACCGATCAGGGGCAAGGCAGCGAGGAAGCAGCTTGCTCCCTGATCGGTCACCGGACCGATCAGGAGCCACACAGTAGGTTCCCAACCTCACTGTGCGCTCCCTGATCGGTCACCAGTCCGATCAGACATCGCTGGATCGGTCACCAGACCGATCCACGAAGGAGCAGCGTGCCAATGTCCCTGATCGGTCACCAGACCGATCCAGGGACTCAAACCTAGCCCTCCAAGCTAGGGTTTCATTCACCTTAGCCCTCCAAGCTAATGATTTTTCCATCTAACTCTCCAAGTTGGGAATTTGCACCTAACCCTCCAAGTTAGGACTTTTCACCTAGCCCTCCAAGCTAGGACTTTTCACCTAGCCCACCAAGCTAGGACTTTTCACCCAACCCTTCCGAGTTAGAACTTCATCCAACCTAGCCCCCCAAGCTAGGCACCTGACCCTCCAAGTCAGGACTTTTCACCTAATTCTCCAGGATGGGAATTTGCACCTAACCCTCCAAGTTAGGACTTTTCACCTAGCCCTCCAAGCTAGGACTTTTCACCCAACCCTTCCGAATTAGGACTTTTCCAAACCTAGCCCTCCAAGCTAGGACCTGACCCTCCAAGCCAGGACTTTTTCACCTAATTCTCCAAGATGGGAATTTGCACCTAACCCTCCAAGTTAGGACTTTTCACCTAGCCCTCCAAGCTAGGACTTTTCACCCACCTCTTCCGAATTAGGACTTTTCCAACACCTGGCTTCACTCACCAGGACCCGGCTTCACTCACCGAGATTTCCATCACCTGGCTTCACTCACCAAGACCCGGCTTCACTCACCGAGATTTCAACCTAGCTTCACAAGCTAGGACCTGGCTTCACTCACCAGGGTTTCATGCCCAGTCCCCGACCAGGACTTTAACCCAAATTCGCTCAACCAAACTTAAATCATTATCAAACACCAAAATAACAACCGGGCCAGACTGCATCAACACAAAGGGCTTCTCAAAGGCCCTCACAAGCGGCTAGTCAAGGGCCTCAAGGCCCGGAGCTAGTGGCACATCGGCCTTCTGGAGGACAAGGAAGGCCCGCCCCGCTTGAGGGCGGCTCGACACCTCCCCCTGTAGTCGTCCCCCAAGGCCAAGGTGACGAGGCCCATTCTGTGTCAGCAGAAGCCTCAATGTCTAACCTGGTGCGTGGAAGGCGACTAGACAAGGGAAAGGCCCCGACTGACCCTGCTTCAGCTGTCCTGGTACGTAGTCCCTTTGCCCTCTAGGTTTTTGAGGACCCGGTTCCCCGTCACCTCCGTTTCTTTACCATCCCAGAGTATGCGGGAGCCACGGATCCGGAGGAACACTTGATGAAGTTCGAGAGCGCGGTTCTGCTTCATCAATACCCGGAAGGCGTCAAGTGCCGAGCCTTCCTGACGACCCTCTCCAGCACAGCCCAGAGGTGGTTCGACCGACTCCCCGAGGGGTCGATCACGAGCTTTGAGGAGCTCAAAAGAGTATTCCTGCAGCACTTTGCTAGCAGTCGCCGGTACCACAGGACGAGCCTTAATCTGTTCGCCCTGAAACAAGGTCCTAAGGAAACCCTCCGGGCCTACATCAAAAGCTTCAATGGTGTGGCGATAGACGTGCCGACCGCCACACCTGAAGTCATGGTCAGCGCTTTCTCCTAGGGCTTGCAGGATGGGGAGTTTTTTCGCTCGCTGATCATGAAGCCCCCAAAGGACTTCGACAGCCTTCTCGGCAAGGCTATCAAATATATCAATGTGGAGGAAACACAGGCCGCCCGCAAGAAAGAGTCGGCCGCCCCAGCACCTCCAAACCCCGTACAGAATGCTAGACCCCCGGGTGGGCCTATTCGCAGCCCGCGCGGACCTACCGAGCGTGCAGGTGCGGAGCGGCGACATGTACAGCAGGTAGCTCAAGGGTGTTTCCCTGCCCGATGGCGGCCATACTGTACCTTCCATCAGAGCCATGACCACGCCACCGAGGAGTGCCGCCAAGCTGGTCGAGGCCGAGCCCCTGCCCCCAGGGGACGAGGACGACAGACACCTCTCGGGCGGGGTGCAGGCCGGGGCGGCCCGAATGTCAACCCAGTGGTCGAGGAGCTACGAGGAAACCCCCCAGCTGCCCGTAATCTTTTCCCTCAAGGGAACCGGGCTGGGGATGAGGAGATGGAGGAGGAGCAGGCCAACCAGCAGAATGTCGTTCGAGGAGGCGTGAATGTCATCTCGGGCGGACCTACGGGAGGAGACTCCAACCGCGCCAGGAAGGCGCAGGTGCGCCGGCTGGAGATTCACCAGGTCGGCACCAGTGCGACCCAGGCAGAGGGGCCCCAGATCAGTTTTGGGCCTCAAGATCTGCAGTGGCTGGAGGTCCCACACGATGACGCGCTGGTCATTACAGCCGTCATCATCAACTATCAAGTCCACCCACTATAGTGGACACTGGCATCTCGGTCAACATACTCTACAAGTGAGCGTTCGACCAGCTCCTGATCGAGAGGTCCCAGCTGGACCTGGTAGTAACCCCATTGTTCAGGTTCATGGGGAATCAAATGCAGCCTATTGGTCAGATTCGGCTGGCCATTTCCTTAGGTGAGGAGCCATTGAAGAGGACTCGATGGTCCACTTTCTTGGTGGTGGACGCTCCTTCGTCCCACAACGCCATTTTGGGTTGACCGGCCCTTAACGAATTCGGGGCCGTCGCCTCCACCTTTTACCTGAAGGTTAAGTTCCCGGTCGGGGACAAGGTGGGAGAAGTCAAAGGCGACCAAAGAGTGGCCCGGAGATGCTATGTGGACGACGCCCAGGTAGAGAGTCGCAAGGCTTCACACCCCTTCTCCGATTGCAACATGGTTCAAGCCTCCCCTTGGTTAGAGTTGCATGAGGACAAGGAGGAGGTGCAACTCCTTCCAGATCGGGAGGAATCCTGAGTCAAGGTCGCAGCAGGGTTGCCCGAGGAATTGAAGAAGCCCCTGTTGGAGTGCTTGGCTCGGAACTAAGACGTTTTCACCTGGTCGGTCAAAGAACTGAAAGGCGTTCGACCGGAGGTGGCAGAGCATCGCCTCCACGCCTACCCCCCACGCTCGGCCCGTGAAAGCAGAGGAAACGGGATTATAGCACCGAGCAAAATAAAGCGATCCGGGCTGAAGTCGAGAAGCTGCTGGAAGCCGGTCACATTCGGGAGGTGTAGTTCCCGGCTTGGTTAGACAATGTGGTGTTGGTGCCCAAGCCAGACAATAAGTGGCAGATTTGCATTGACTTTCGGGACCTCAACAGGGCCTACCCGAAGGATTGCTACCCCTTGCCTCGGATCGACCAAATGGTGGACTCGACAATTGGCAGCAAATTCATCTCCATGCTGGACGCTTACCAAGGGTATCATCAAGTACCCCTGACCGTCGAAGATCAGGAGAAGGTCAGCTTCATCACGGCAGATGGTACCTACTGCTACACACCGTCATGCCGTTCGGGCTGAAGAACGCTGGAGCCACCTACCAGCACATGATGAATTAAGTATTCCGATCTCAGATCGGAAGAAATGTCGAAGTATACGTAGACGACATCCTCATCAAGTCCGCCCGAGCCGGAGACTTGATACCGGATGTGGAGGGGACGTGCCAGACACTCCACAGGTATGGACTCAAGTTGAATCCGACCAAGTGTCTCTTCGGCGCCCGGAGTGGGAAATTTATGGGGTACATCGTGACCGAGAGGGGCATCAAGGCTAACCCTAGCAAGGTCAAAGAACTGCTGGAAATGCCCCCACCTCGAAACCTCCGAGAAGCACAGCGACTCACTGGGCGAATCACAGCTCTGTCCTAGTTCATCTCCCAATCGGCTGAGCAAGGGTTGCCTTTCTTCAAAACCCTCCGCAAGGCCACCAAATTCCAGTGGGACAGTGACTGCGACAATGCGTTTGAAGAATTGAAGGCTTATCTCGCTGAGCTGCCTGTGCTAGCCAAACCAAAGGTCGGGGAGGTCCTGTACGTCTATCTGGCCGCATCAGCTGACTCGGTTAGCATGGTCTTAGTCAAGCAGGAAGCAACTAAGCAGCATCCCGTGTATTTCTTTGCCCATCTACTAAAGGGAGCCAAGTGTCGCTATACGACACTCGAGAGATTGATGTATGTGTTGTTGTTGGGCGCTCGGAGACTCCAACCTTACTTCTTAACGCACCCCATCGTGGTGCTGACTAATAGCAACCTGGGCCGAGTGGCCTCTAATTTTGAAGCATCCGGGCGGCTGATCAAATGAACCACTGAACTAAGCGAGTATGACATCCAGTACCAACCTCAGCCCACCATCAATGCTCGGGCCCTTGCTGATTTCCTAAGTGAGCTGCATGCGGACGAGGTTGAAGAAGCATGGCAGATATATGTGGACGGCTCAGCGGCTCGGTCGGGTAGTGGGATTGGCATCCTGATGATCTCTCCGAAAGGGGAGCAGATGCACTTGTCAGTCCGGCTGGAGTATCGGGCCACGAACAATGAGGCTGAGTATGAGACCCTTATATCCGGACTGCAGGCTGCCAAGCATGTGGGGGCAATCCGGGTGATGCTTTATTCCGACTCCCAACTAGTCACACAGTAGGTGGCTGGACGATTTGAGGTCAACAGTGACCGGCTGCAGGCCTTCATCGAGGCCTATGAGAAATTGAAGGCCGAGTTCCAAGAAGTGCAGGTGCGGAAAATTCCCAGGGAGGATAACTTCAAGGCAGATGAATTGGCTAAGTTAGCCAGTTCAGTCGGCACTTGGGTGCTTCCTCAGCCAGGTGGCCCGGCGCTGCTGGTCATGCAGATAGAGAGGCAAGCTGACTTAGAGTTGGAATCCGACTGGCGGACCCCCGTCATTACCTACCTCACAAAGGGAGTCTTGCCAGCTGATCGAGAGGAAGCTCGGTGGCTCAAGAAATATGCAGCTCGGTACACCATAGTCGGTGATGTGTTATACAAAAGAGCATTCTCCCGACCCCAGCTCAAGTGATTAGGCGACAAAGACGCAGACTATGTGCTACGAGAAATTCACTTGGGGATCTGTGGAAACCATGCAGGAGCTCGCGCGACGGCTCGGAAGGCATTAATTTCAGGCTATTATTGGCCAACCTTGCAGAAAGACGCCAACGAGCTGGTCGCCACCTACCTATCTTGCCAAAAGCATCATTGCCTACCACATCGACCCATAGAGACAATGAAAGCGTTGGCGGTCTCTTGCCCCTTTGATCAGTGGGGCATGGACATTGTGGGACCGTTCCCAGTGGTCTCCGCCCAGAAGAAATATTTGCTGGTGGCCGTCGACTACTTCTCCAAGTGGATAGAGGCGGAGGCCCTATCGCGTAACACAGAGTAGGCAATGATGAAGTTCCTGTGGCTGGACATATTATGCCGATATGGAATCCCACACAAAATTGTCTCGGACAATGGAAGGTAGTTCCTGTTGGTGCAGTATGCACCCAAGTCAAACCTGTGTTTTGATATTGGCAAAAAGGTTCAAAAGTTAAGGGTTAATGGTTGTCTAACGAGTTTCTTGAGTGTACAGGAAAAGCCCTAGTGAAGGAATGCTAGGCACTGGCGAAGGACTGCCAGACAGGACAAGCCCTAGCAAAGGACTGCTAGGCACTGGCGAAGGACTGCCAGACAGGACAAGCCCTAGCGAAGGAATGCTAGGCACTGGCGAAGGGCTGCCAGAAGAAAAAAACCTAGCGAAGGGCTGCTAGGCACCAAGCGAAGGGAAGCTTGGTAACTCAAGACCTGGCGAAGGACTGCTGGGCAAAAGTCCAACTGGAGGATCCGGTTGGCACCAGGTAAAACTCTCCCGAGAGGAGTAGGTGAGGACGCGTTCCCCTCGAGGGAACATTAGGCGTCGGTTCGACCTAGGGCTCCATTTTGGAGATCCAAAGTCAGAACCAAGACAGCTAAGGCTGTTTTAACTAATTTATTATTTGCTGTTTTGGACTAACCCTGGATGCAGGACCGAAGGACTGTGTTTCTGCAGCTCAGAGAGCCTCAAAGGAGTGAGGCCGTAGCTGAGTAGGGCGCCCCGGATGTGTCGGGCGCCCCAGAGTCACCCCAAAGTCAGCAGAGAGGTAAACGCCCCGACAGCAGCGCAATTGGGGGCGCCCCGCGTGTGTCGGGCGCCCCGCATGTCGGGCGCCCCGCGTGTCTCGGGCGCCCACTGTGCCACGCCACTGAAGGCTGCTGCAGCTCACTCTCGCGAAGCCCTGAAGATGACGCTTTGACCGGTCAACCGGGCGCCCCGCGCGCGTCGAGCGCCCCGGTCAAAGCTGATCCCGAAGATGAAGAGATCAGCCTTGACCAGAGGGCTCGCCGGATCAAGAGCCACGTGGGGGGCGCCCCGAGCATGTCGGGCGCCCCTGCCCTATATAAAGAGGGCCTCGACCCTATTCTTCAACAATCAATTGCTTCGACACTTCTGCGCTCTTCTGCTTCCGCGACACGCTCCAGAAATCTCCCAACTCGAGCTGACGACGTCCCGCTGCTCCGAAACTTCGATCTACACCGGACGTCGGTAACGAAGAGCTGTATTTAAAGTTTACTAAACTGTTCTTGTTATAATCTTTCTTGTAAACTTTTATGAACATATAGAATTGCCCGCAGAAAACGGTCAACGACCGTGGGCCTTGGAGTAGGAGTCGACCCAGGCTCCGAACCAAGTAAACTGACTGTGTTTGCATTGCTCTGTTTTTCTTTTATTTCCGCTGCGCACCCGCTCTTTTTAAATCCGAACGAATTGCGACATTCACCCCCCCTCTCTCGCATTTCTCGATCCAACAAGTGGTATCAGAGCGGGGAAGTCAAACCTGGTGCAACCACCAGTTTGAATATTTTTCGGATTTTTTTTCTCATTTTTTTAAATAAATAAAAAAAAATCTTCGTTCGAGTTTTTATCTCAAGGTTGGTGCAACACCCCTTGAAATCTGTGTTTGATTATTTCTTCCTGCACTACTAATCCAAGACCAAGTCTTGGAAATATTTTTGTTGTTTACTTTTATTTCAGTAACAAATGTCTATCCAAGAAGGATTTAGCACCGCCAGACCTCCACTTTTCAGTGGAGAAGACTTTCCCTACTGGAAAAGTCGAATGGAGGTCCACCTGAAAACTCAGGTGGAAATGTGGATAATCATCCAGTCTGGACTGATGATTCCCACCAATGCTGAAGGTGTACCACAAGACTACTCAGAATGGGACACTGCCCTTAAACGAAAGATTGAAGCTGACGCCAAAGCAACCCAGACTCTATAATGTGGACTAACGAAAGAAGAGTTGAACCGCGTAGGACCCTTCAAAAGTGCAAAGGAACTATGGGCTAAATTGATTGAACTCCACGAAGGAACTTCAAATACAAGGATCAGCAAACGAGACTTGCTACTGAACAAGCTCTTCACTATCAAAATGGCAGATAACGAGACAGCAGCCCAGCTCCACGCCAGAATCCAGGAGCTAATGAATGGTCTTCATGCAATAGGTCACAAGGTTCAAAACCGTGATCTGATAAGGTACGCCCTAAACGCATTCCCTAGGACCACCTTGTGGGCATCTATGGTAGATGCATACAAGGTCTCTAGGGATCTTTCAAAAATTAAGCTAGATGAGTTATTTTCTGAACTTGAGCTGCATGAACAGACTAACTCCAATTTGGTCGAGAAAAGTATAGCCTTTTTTGCAGGGAAAACAGGGAAAATGACCAAGAAGAAAATTCAAGTTGAACCTGAATCTACCTCAGATTCAGAAATAGAAGATCAAGAAGAAGATCAATCAGAACTGGTCCGGCTAGCTCGAAGCTACTACAAAAAGTTGAAGAACCAAACTACCACACGGAGAACAAGCCGAAGAAAGGACGGACAAGATGAACCGGCAACTGACAAACAAAAGCCCAACGTAACCTGCTACGAATGCAAGAAGAAGGGCCACTACAAGACTGAATGTCCAAGTCTAAAGGAGTCCAAAAAGAACAGAAAGAAGAAGGCACTCCAAGCAACCTGGGACGAGTCTTCCTCAGAAGAAGAAGAAGAAGCACCTCAGTCCAATCTTCTAGCCCTGACCGCTTCGGATCAAATCGAGACTGACTCAGACTCGGAACGGGACGACGGCAAGCTGACATTCTCCGAAGATGGCGAAATAAAGGTAACGGGTTTTTCAAAATCGCAATTAAATTATCTTATTTCCTATCTATCCCGAGATTTGGCGAAAGCCAAACTCCGAATCGAGTCCCTCCGACAGGAAGTAAAACTCCTGAAAGAGGGAGCTGATTCTAATTCCTTAACTGAGAAAATTCAGGAAGAAACCCCTGATCAAGTTGAGAAACTTGAATCAGAGAATTTCTCCTTGAAAACTCAAGTCAAGGATTTAAGAACAGCTTTAGAACGATTCACTTCTGGTTCCAAGAATCTTGATATGATTCTGGGAAAACAGAAGTCTGTTCTAAACCGATCCGGACTTGGCTATAGAACCAAATCTCGGCAAAGATCTTACTTTGCTGTACTGAACCAGTCAAGACCTAAGGTTCAGGCATGGGTGCCAAAACTGTGCCTGACTAAACCAACTGGTTCAAATCAATTTTGGATCCCCAAGGACAAGATTCACCTCTTGCCTAACCCATATAGAGGCTATAGTCCAGGGGGAGCCAAAATCAAAACAATTTTTATAATTAGATAGTTTTTTTTAATTGATTGATTGTGTGTTTATTTAATTTCTTGCAAATTGCCATGCTTAGATTTAAGGAATTCTTAGATTTAAGGACTAAAATTACTTGAAAATTGAAAACATAGTATTGGGAGGAGGTGAGATGATAGTACGTTAGGGAAGCCAATTTGGCGGAACTAGCCGAAGCTACCGATCCAAGACCCAAGCTAGTTAGACCAGAAAATGACCTAATTTAATTTGAAAATGAAATTTCATTAAAAGGCTTTGTCAAGGAAAGGGTGGATGATCCCATAAGGCTTCGGCCAAAGAAGGCCTAGTGCCTCGCCAAGACCTGGAAGCCAATTTCTGAAATTCAAATTCAATTTAACTTTTGTCAAATTCGAATCTAACTCAAATTTCAAATAATTATAGATTCTAAACTGTTTTTCAAAACCTCTATTTTTCAAACTTATTATCTTTTTGAAAAACACTTAATCTGTTTTCAAAAGTAAATATCTTTTCAAAATAAATGAAAATTCCCTTTCAAAATTAATTTTTACCTTCAAACCTGTCTCACAAAAACCTTAAGGTTAACGTGATTGAAAACCCTAGATTCAGTGAGACAGGAAAATTAAGCTCAAATTAAACCACCTTGCTTGTGCTTTCATAATCATGGTCAAACTATGATTAACCTAGTCAAACATGGTCAAACACAGTCAAACGGAGTCAAACAGTCAAACCTGGTCAAAACAGTCAAAAGTCTGGTACCTAGGGCGCCCGTAACCTGTCGGGCGCCCCTGCCAACACTGAAAAGGTACCAGCTCCAGTCAAAGCAGCAAAAGCTGCATTTGACCGACTTGAGAAGGGCGCCTGTAACCTGTCGGGCGCCCCTATACGCTCCTGTCCCCCACGCTGATTAAAGCAGTCAAAAGCTGCAGACAAACAACTTTTGAGAAGGGCGCCCGTGACCCGTCGGGCGCCCCCCCATCAACCCCTATAAAAGGGACCCGAGACTCCCTCATTTCCCACACCACATCTCACACTCCTTCTTCCCTTTGCCTCATTCTTGTGGATCAAGTGAACCTAAGCCTTCCCTTGCCTCAAACATGCCTCCAAGGTATGAAATTTAGTTGTGCAATTAATTTTTCTTAAATTACAAATTTTTTTTGCACACTCCTTCTTTATCCTTAATCACTTATTTTTTCTACACTTAGAAAACGCCGAGCAGTTCAGTTGAACCCCGGTAATGAGCCCAGTCCCGACCCTAGATTTCCTAACCTAGCACTTTGTAACAAGTTCGCACAAACCACCTACATTCCGATTAAAACAAGCTACCTTAACCGTCATTTCTTCTCCCAATCCTGTCCAGTCGCAATATCCGCAATTAACTTCTATCAACTAGATAACCTCGTATTCTGCACACATTCAATCAACAACACCCTATGTGCAGAATTCTATAACAACATAGTTAGGCAAGACCACTTGAGCTTCGTCACTACCGTTCAAGGAATGCCCTTGAGCATCACTCCTACCCTACTGAACCGATTTTTGGGACTCCGACAATCTCAGTCCATCTTCTGTTGCTACCCTCCAAGGAACCTGCCCTTCGACGCCCCCTACTCTCATATTGACCTGAACACCTTATACAACTATTTCTTTGGGGAAGCCATGGACCCTGCAGGAGGGCAGTTCCACTCCACCCGACTCCCGATTCAGGACTACGCTCTCTACAGAGTAATTGTCCGTTGCATCCTTCCTTTGTCCACTAGGGACACAGCCACCATGAAACCCTTTCACACTTTTCTTCTCTATGCCCTTATCCACCATCTGGACATAGATATAGGCCTTCACCTCTTCCACTGTATCCTACATGCCTCTAGTGTATCCACTAAGGGGCGGATCCGCACTCCCTACTGCCACGTCATCACCTCTATCCTCCACCACCATGGCCGAAATATCGCTGACGGCGAGATTACTACGATGACCGAATTCGACGAGATAGGATTTAGAAACTTTTCTTTAGCCGGTATAGACGTCTCGGGCACCGGGGTTCTGACTTGGCGACGCCAACCAGCCGCACAGGACATTGCCGACGAGGAGGTCGAGGTCGACGTTGCCGACTTAGCAGCAGAGGTAGATCAGCCCGCTCCACCGACCTTGTACGAGAGAGTTACACGACTCGAGACGCACGTCCAGAGCTTCAGAGAAGAAGTGGAAGCGAACCATATTGAAGACCAAGAGACAAACTTAGGCTACTACAACAACATTATGAGTACCCTCACAGCCGATAGAGAAGCCTGGAATGCACAGTACCATGAGATCATGGCACGATTTGATGCATGGCAGCCGGGCCCATTTGATCCTCCTGGTCCCTCCTCTTAGATGACTTGGACATGTACCCATTTGACTACCCCTACTGAGTAGGGTTGACTTCTGTTGACTTGTACTAGACTTCTACTTGAACTATGCTAATCTTAGCTTGGCTTGTTTATTTTTTTTGACTAAATTAAGTTAGGGTTATGCTTAGTAGAATAGAATCATTTGGTTTTTGGATTTTCAATTTTAAATTGAACTTAAAATGTCTTTTAAAATGTTTTTTGTTAAAAATATTACTTTAACTTTAAAAAGTTTTTTTACTTAGTTTTATTTCAAAAACTACCCCTTTCAAAACTAGGGCTTTTTCGAAAATGGACTTAGCCTAGGCTCTAACCCTAGAACTGCATGCACCTATAGATCTAGAAGCCAGCATCTCACAAGCACCTTAGGGCACTTTTTGAATGATAACCTAGAAAGGGTTGAGATGCTTAGGTCTTTGCCTTAACTCAAGATGCTTTAAGTCAGTGCATCTGCAGCAGTTGGGGCACTAAATACAAACTGAACAGCAATCAAGTTAAGTGTCAAGTTTAGACAATCTAACTTGAACAGCTCACTTAACTTGACTAACCCTAGCCAAAACTACTGTTTATAACAGTTAGTAAGTAGCTAAGTGGGTTAGACAGGTCCCTAAAGGATTAACCAGACTTAGGTCTTATTTTGATTCAGTACAGCAAATGCTCTATTTAAGTATTGCAAATTTTGTTTCTTTTTTTTTCTGCATTCTTTTTGATATATGTCAAAGGGGGAGAGTTGGAAAGGAAACAGGAAACACAATTTTTTCTTTTCCATAGTCTTTTCAAAAAGTTGAACTGAAAAATTTGTATAATTTTATTTCTAAGCTCTGAACTATTTTTTGCTTAAAATGATTTTTACTTAATGTTTCTAAGTTTGAAATTTTTCCCAAAAACTGAAAATTTTCTAAAGTCTGAAATTTTTTTTCAAAAATGAAAATTTTCTAAAGGTTCCCAAACCAAGAATGTTTTTGAAAAACTTAGCAAAAACTGTAGAGATTTCCTAACTTATTATCAAAACATGAAATCTTCTAAGTACTTTATTCACACCACCTGTTTTTGAAAAACCTAGGGGGAGATTTCTTCTAGGGGGAGGGAATCTAACTTAGGATTTTAAATTCAGCATTTTTTTCCTTAACTTTTTGAACTAGGTTGCCATATATCAAAAAGGGGGAGATTGTTGGTGCAGTATGCACCCAAGTCAAATCTGTGTTTTGATATTGGCAAAAAGGTTCAAAAGTTAAGGGTTAATGGTTGTCTAACGAGTTTCTTGAGTGTACAGGAAAAGCCCTAGTGAAGGAATGCTAGGCACTGGCGAAGGACTGCCAGACAGGACAAGCCCTAGCAAAGGACTGCTAGGCACTGGCGAAGGACTGCCAGACAGGACAAGCCCTAGCGAAGGAATGCTAGGCACTGGCGAAGGGCTGCCAGAAGAAAAAAACCTAGCGAAGGGCTGCTAGGCACCAAGCGAAGGGAAGCTTGGTAACTCAAGACCTGGCGAAGGACTGCTGGGCAAAAGTCCAACTGGAGGATCCGGTTGGCACCAGGTAAAACTCTCCCGAGAGGAGTAGGTGAGGACGCGTTCCCCTCGAGGGAACATTAGGCGTCGGTTCGACCTAGGGCTCCATTTTGGAGATCCAAAGTCAGAACCAAGACAGCTAAGGCTGTTTTAACTAACTTATTATTTGCTGTTTTGGACTAACCCTGGATGCAGGACCGAAGGACTGTGTTTCTGCAGCTCAGAGAGCCTCAAAGGAGTGAGGCCGTAGCTGAGTAGGGCGCCCCGGATGTGTCGGGCGCCCCAGAGTCACCTCAAAGTCAGCAGAGAGGTAAACGCCCCGACAGCAGCGCAATTGGGGGCGCCCCGCGTGTGTCGGGCGCCCCGCATGTCGGGCGCCCCGCGTGTCTCGGGCGCCCACTGTGCCACGCCACTGAAGGCTGCTGCAGCTCACTCTCGCGAAGCCCTGAAGATGACGCTTTGACCGGTCAACCGGGCGCCCCGCGCGCGTCGAGCGCCCCGGTCAAAGCTGATCCCGAAGATGAAGAGATCAGCCTTGACCAGAGGGCTCGCCGGATCAAGAGCCACGTGGGGGGCGCCCCGAGCATGTCGGGCGCCCCTGCCCTATATAAAGAGGGCCTCGACCCTATTCTTCAACAATCAATTGCTTCGACACTTCTGCGCTCTTCTGCTTCCGCGACATGCTCCAGAAATCTCCCAACTCGAGCTGACGACGTCCCGCTGCTCCGAAACTTCGATCTACACCGGACGTCGGTAACGAAGAGCTGTATTTAAAGTTTACTAAACTGTTCTTGTTATAATCTTTCTTGTAAACTTTTACGAACATATAGAATTGCCCGCAGAAAACGGTCAACGACCGTGGGCCTTGGAGTAGGAGTCGACCCAGGCTCCGAACCAAGTAAACTGACTGTGTTTGCATTGCTCTGTTTTTCTTTTATTTCCGCTGCGCACCCGCTCTTTTTAAATCCGAACGAATTGCGACATTCACCCCTCCTCTCTCGCATTTCTCGATCCAACAGTTCCAAGGTCGAAGGATACAGGAGTGGTGCGCGAAGTATGGTATCAAGCAAGCCTTCACCTCGGTAGCCTATCCCCAGAGCAATGGCCCAGGCAGAAGTGGCCAACCGGGAAATCCTTAAAGGATTAAGCTGGATCATGTTGGCGGAACGTGGGTAGATGAGCTCCCAAGCATCCTATGGGCCCTGCGGACTACGTATAAAGAAACCACGGGATGCACACCCTTCCAGCTAGTCTATGGGAGCGAAGCGGTGATTCCGGTTGAGGTCGGGTGTGAATCGGATCGACGGGCAGCTTATGATGAGGCTAACTCGGAAAGGAGGCGGCTGGAGCTGGACCTGGTCGATGAAATTCGAGACAAAGCAGCCGCTCGAATGTTCGCATATCGATAGAAGATGAAGCAAAAGTATGATTGGAAGGTACTGCCGAGGACATTCCAAGTGAGGGACTTGGTCTGGAAGAGAATCAAGCCCGTCGGAGATATCAGCAAGCTGGAGCCACAGTGGGGAGGACCCTTCAAAGTTGTTCAGAAGATCGCTTCGGGGGCTTATTACTTAGAGAATGAGAAGGGGAAAAGGCTGGATCGACCCTGGAGTGCAATTCACTTTTAGCCGTATTGAGCTGACAAATGAGAAGATGTAATGTAAAACATCCATGATAGTGAAAAAACATAGTCCTCACTCCACTTGCAGGTACGCCAGACTCTCGTCTCCGAACGAGCTATTATCTCGCGGATCGGCCCTTAGGCGGACGCGTGGCGACTCACGCTCCCGAGTCTCACCCGACCGTGTGCGCCAAAACTATATCTATCCCGCGGATCGGCTCTCAGGCGGACGCGTGGCGGCCCATGCTCCCTGAGTCTTGCCCAACCATGTGCGCAAAACTCTTGCCTTGCCAGCAAGTTATAAGTGGACCAGCTTCCACGCCCCACTCGGTTCAGTGTCTTCGATCGGACGCGTGGCGGCCCATGCTCCTGAGAATCGGCCTGAATCAGTGTCCAGACTCTCGTCTCCGAACGAGCTATTATCCCGCGGATCGACCCTCAGGCGGACGCGTGGCGACCCATGCTCCCTGAGTCTCACCCGACCGTGTGCACCAAAACTATATCTATCCCGCGGATCGGCTCTTAGGCGGACGCGTGGCGGCCCACGCTCCCTGAGTCTTACCCGACCGTGTGCGCAAAACTCTTACCTCGCCAGCAAGTTATAAGTGGACCAGCTTCCACGCCCCACTCGGTTCAGTGTCTCCGATCGGATGCGTGGCGACCCACGCTCCTGAGAATCGGCCTGAATTAGTGTCCAGACTCTCGTCTCCGAACGAGCTATTATCCCGCGGATCGGCCCTCAGGCGAAGGCGTGGTGACCCACGCTCCCTGAGTTTCACCTGACCGTGTGCGCCAAAACTATATCTATCCCGCGGATCGGCTCTCAGGTGGACGCGTGGCGGCCTACACTCCCTGAGTCTTGCCCGACCGTGTGCGCAAAACTCTTGCCTCGCCAGCAAGTTATAAGTGGACCAGCTTCCACGCCCCACTCGGTTCAATGTCTCCGATCGGACGCATGGCGGCCCACGCTCCTGAGAATCGGCCTGTATCAGTGTCCAGATTCTCGTCTCCGAATGAGCTATTATCCCGCGGATCGGCCCTCAGGCGAAGGCGTGGTGACCCACGCTCCCTGAGTCTTACCTGACCGTGTGCGCCAAAACTATATCTATCCGGCGGATCGGCTCTCAGGCGGAAGCGTGGCGGCCCACGCTCCCTGAGTCTTGCCCGACCGTGTGTGCAAAACTCTTGCCTCGCCAGCAAGTTATAAGTGGACCAGCTTCCACGCCCCACTCGGTTCAGTGTCTCCGATCGGACGCGTGGCGGCCCACACTCCTGAGAATCGTCCTGAATTAGTGTCCAGACTCTCGTCTCCGAACGAGCTATTATCCCGCGGATCAACCCTCAGGCGGACGTGTGGCGACCCACGCTCACTAAGTCTTACCCGAACGTGTGTGCCAAAACTATATCTATCCCGCGGATCGGCTCTCAGGCGGACGCGTGGCGGCCCACGCTCCCTGAGTCTTGCCCGACCGTGTGCGCAAAACTCTTGCCTCGCCAGCAAGTTATAAGTGGACCAGCTTCCACGCCCCACTCGATTCGGTGTCTCCGATCAGATGCATGGCGGCCCACACTCCTGAGAATTAGCCTGAATCAGTGTCCAGACTCTAGTCTTTGCACGAGTTACATTTATCCCTCGAATCGGGTCTCAGTCGGATGCGTGGCGACCCAGGCTCCCTGAGTCTTACCTGAACGAGTGTACAAAATTCCCGAAGTCATAAATCAGGAATAACATCTCCCGGACATCTCCTTGACTTGGCCACTGATGGACCCAAAAGAGGCTGTCACGAATGTGGGTCTCAAATTTAGATATTTGTAAAGCTGGAAACCCTTTTTGCTAACAAAGATAAAAAATGTAGTAAAGGGGCCACAGGTCGTATTTTTCCTAGGGCTAGTTAAGGTTGTTTGATTCAATCTCGAGTTTATGTGTCGTTGATTATTTTTGGGTTTCAAATAAAATGTGGGGTTGGTTTCAATTAGACATGAAAACTAAATGAAAAGAAAGAAACTTAACTAAGCAAACTTAAACTAGGTAAATGCAATTAAAGACTCAACCAATTATGAACTTAGTCAAACCAAGGTAGATTTTCAGATTTGGAGAATGAAACTAATAGCAAATGCAATTATCACACTAAAGGTCGTGCTTAATTTCAAAAACTAAGACTCAAAACAACCGAATATTAAGCAATCTATGAGCAAACTTATACAAAGTCAATGTGAAACTTCACTTGAGACAAAATGCAAGCTACTGAAAAAAAAACTGATATGCAGAATTGAAGCTTGAAGTTCAGAAATAAGCTGGACGAAAAACCATCTGTTTCAAACACAATAACACACTTAAAAGTTGCATTTAACTTGATTCCAATCAATGCCTACACTGCTCTTGATACAAAGTGAAGAATTGAAACAATCTTGATGCTAAGAGAAGGAAACTTATATGCTAAAAGGAACTGATACTAAGTGTCAAAGATCTAACTGACAATTCAGAATTTACACTGATCAATGTAGCTTGAAGACAAGGTTATAGCGAAGTAATACGCAGGACTGAAGGAATTCGGAAGCAAATAACTGATCAATCAAAAACAAACCGAGAGCAGAGATGAAATGCAGGAAGGCAGAAATTGTGTGCAAAAATGCAGGAATGAAATGCAGTATTTCAGAAACTGAATTGGATGCAAAACCAAACAAAGCAACAGAAATCGAGTACTCCAAGCTAATGTTCACATAAGATTCATAAGAGCTAAAATTCACTTGATACAAATTCAGGAACTGAAGACTGAAACATTGCAAAACTGAAACTGAAACTGCTAAACCGATTGGAAACTGATATGCAACTAGCTAAGACTAAATGCAGAAATGAAACTAATGCGAAGCAAGCTTAGAAATGCATTAGCACACCAAATGTAATCTTTAATCTCAGGAATTAAAACTAGACACAGATTGAATTCAAAGAAGGCTGCAAAATTCAGAACTAAGCTGATACACAAGGAAAGGAGTAGAGAATTGATACGCAGGAATTGAAACATGAATCAAACTGTAATTAAATGGAATTGTTCACTAACAAGAAATATATCTAGTTAACTTGCAGAACTGAAACCTAATTAAGGCAGAAACGATTCAGAAAAGAAAACTAAGGCAGCTGATACAAAGTTCAGAAATGGAAATGGCTAGCAGAAATTGAAATTACAGCTAATAACAGAAATGCATTAAGAAAACTATCATCGATCCCTTTCCTTAGCTCAAGATCTCCTTGCCGTCACACAAGAGTGAGCCTCGAACCCCTTAGCTCCACAGATCGCTAGAAATCAAACTCTGCGAATCGATACAACTCAAACTCTGCTCAAATCTGAAGAATCCATCCGATCTCCTCGATCTCGTTGTGTCGGGTTGCGGTGATGGCTTGGGGATGATCAGAGCACTCCAGAGGACCCTCCAGAAAGCTCAGATGGATGAAAACGGCACACAAACGAGAACCAACCAATCAAATGACAGATCTAAAGAAACCCTCATTCAGCTCTGTTCTTGGCCGAGTTGGAGCAGAAAATCTCACGGCGAAATCTTCCCAACGATCTAGAACTTGATCTAAGATCCAAATCGATGTGGTCACGCTCTTAGATGAAGAAATTTGAAGCACAAACGAAGAACAATGGAGAAAATGCGAAGAAGACGAAGACTATGGCGAAGACGCGACAAGCCGATCTGAGCAGAGCAGTAGTTAATATAGTTTTAGAAATGAACGATCGAGATTCACTTAACTCCATCCAACGGCTAGATATCTTCAGATTTGAATCAAACTTCCCAGATCTTGATCAAGGGTCAGGATCTGCCTCTCAGTAGCTCGGATCTTCCATATTTGCAATGGATGGCTCAGATCAACCTGATCTTTGAATGGATGGTCTAGATCCCTCTGATCTTGATCCAAGGCTAGATGATCTCTGATTTGGATGAAAACTTCATATATTGATCCAAGTGCTCGATTAACCTTAACCCCAGCTTGGATTACCTCAAAGTTCTCAGATGGCTTAGATCTAACTATTTTTGAATCGGACGACCCATATTAGTCTATGCTTGATCACTCGATCCGGGTCCACTTCTGACTCAAGTTTGACCCAGCATGACCTAAGTCCATGATCCTTCCAAACCTACAAAAGTAGATCAACAATTTAGTAGCAAAATAATTCAAATGTATCAAGATTTACAATAAAGCCCAAAATAGAATAGATTCATGAAACCTAGGCTAAATTCAATATTAAGCAAGTAAAATATGAGTCAAACATGGATTTAAGAATCTGAAATGATCAATAAAATAACACTTATCAGCCACCCCCCAAGCTGGGCCCAAGCGGAGACACCAGGGTGAGCCTTTACGAGACCCATGACTCGGCAAGAGCACCATTGATTGCCCAAGTCGGCAACATCATGCGATTAACTCTGATGAGCTCTCCAAATACTGGATCACTCGCTTTCGCTTGAGCTGCTATTATGCTTAAGTGTTTCACTCCGGCAATCGCAAAGTAAGGATTATTCCTACCCGAGCGGCCAACACGAGGGGAAGACATTGTACTCACGAGTTTCGCATACACATTCAGCAAGGCGGATCTGGGCCGGGGTATTCTCACTCAGTTAGTAACGCCGCTCGGATTCCGGACGCTTAAGCATCACAAAGACACAAGGAATAGGTAAAAGTTGGCATTCTTAATATTAAAGCTATTACAAAAACGAGGCATAGCCTCTCTTCAGCAAAAGAAAATAAAGAGAACATTCTTCATAACAACTACTCCTAGTTCACGGGGCTCGGCGGTTCTCCTTCTGGGACTTGCCCTGGAGTAGGGAGTCGGCATATCCTTTAAGGCGCTGTATGCGCCGCTGAATTGCCTTCAGCACGGATGCTTGGACTTCGTGTTTTTGCTGAATCTTACTAAGCTCCGCAGCGCAAGCGGCCCGCTCTTCCTCCTTGGCCTTCAGGTCGACCTGGAGAATGGAGATGGCGCGGTGTGCTTCAAAAACTTGGGTCTTGAGCATGATCAGTTCCTCGAGGTCCCAAACTGGTCGCGCCACCTGTCAAAGAAAGACAGCAAGTGTCAGAAGCAAAGGAAGGAAAAACGGAAGGAACATCTTTCATAGCCTGAGGCCCCTTGAGTCGGCCTCTGCGCTCTCGCCTGAGCAGAGTTTCCAGGCTCTCGCCTGGATAGGGCATCAGACTCCTTGCCCAGACCGCTCCTTGAACACGAGTCCCTAGCTAGGGGCCCGCGAGTGGTGGCACTCGGAAAGATTGGCTGAGGGGAGCTAACAACAGCGTCGTCACCAGCAAAGGCCTATAGTCTAGGAGAGGTTGGGGAGAATGCCATAAAAGGGGCTCCCCGAGCTGGCATTGGCAAGGGTAGGGGTTGTGTGATAGTAGCCCCTCCAGCATTAGCCGAGCCAGCATTGCCAGCCGGTCGGCATACAGGACTGCCTTGGGTTGTGTAGGAGCACTCGCTGCAGGGGACGAGGTAGAAGAAGAGGAAGTCCCAGAAGCTGCAGCGCCCAGGGAAGCTCCCGACTGAGGAAGGCCGACCTCTCCAGATGAGGTTGGTGAGAATGCAATCAGAGGGGGCCCTCCAGTGTAGCGGGGTGGATGGGCCGTCAGACCCGGGAAGGCTGGAATGAAAGCTCCCGGTTGGAGCGCGGTGGAGGAGGTATCGCGAGTCGGCGGAGGAAGAGATTCCTCGTGCCCGGGCGGAGAATGGGTGAGCTCCAGAGGGGAGGTCACACGGGAAAAAGAAGGAGCCGCGGCAGCAGGTTCTGCAGAAGCCGACACCTTGGCTTGATTCGCGGCGCGGAGACTGGCGGCAGTGCCAGGTGAAGACGAAGATTTGGCCGACCAAAGCAGATGACGTCGGGTCTTCAAGGGTAGGTCGTCCATGGTGGTGACTTCCATACTGGAAGCTGGCTTTTCACCGGTCGGTTCCTTCCCCTTACGGGAAGTAACTTCGCAAGGGGAAGTGGTGGTCGGAAACATCCTCGTCGAAAGCGGGGAATCCGGGGGAAGCATCATCTCCAGGAGCTCTCTATCTACATCCTCCGAGGAAGACAGATACGAGTCCTCATCCGAGAGATTATAAGACCTTTTGATGGAAAACGGTTCCTCTGAAGAGGTGGTGGACATATGGAGAGCTGGCGGAAAAACGGAAAAGGGGCACAAAATATTGGTTTCGCTGAGGTGGTCCCTGTAGTCACCGCCTATATATAAGAGAAGGCAATCGATCCCATCCATCCATAGAACACCTCGGTAAAACGCAGGATCGAACGGGCACCCTCCGCTGCATCATGGGGGAATACCGAGGATTAACTAGACAAAAGCATGAGGGCAGTGTAAGGCGATTTGTCGCCCGAGGTACTCCGGACCAATGATTGACGTTTCGCTGCCCGATACGTCATTCATCCATTGATACGTTCGATCACCAGTTAATACAGCCGTCAGAAATTGGGATACGAATCAGTCTGATGTGACAATCGAAAGGAGGTAGGCGGGTCGGTCAAGCGGTTGAGTCGGAAAGGGCTGACTCGATTGATGCCCTCGTTAGACCATAAATCCCTTGGTTCAGGTCCCGGTCGGACGCGTGGCTACCCACGCTCCCCGGACTTCGACTTAACCGAGTGGCCAAATCTTCACAGACGGGCCAATTCCCGCAAATCCCTTGGTTCAGGTTCCGGTTGGACGCGTGGCGACCCACGCTCCCCAGACCCCGACTTGACTAAGCGGCTAAATCTCCCTAGGCGGGACAGCTCTAGGTCGGACGCGTGGCAACCCACGCTCCCTGAGCACTATCCGATAAAAAAGCTTATCCCTCGAGACGGCTAGGCAGTAAGCGGGCTTAGGATATTTCATCAGATGGTGGCCCAGCTCCCAGTCGGTTGGCCCGAGAGACCTACAACTTGTAATTGCCATTCCCGAGCGTACCGCTCGAGCACTCGTAAAGCCTGGCCGGTCGGGCACACTCTTTCCCGCACATCCAGCGTTTGGAGGTTGGTGGTCCTTAACCTCTCGGCTCGGTAGCTTATGCGGCAGAGGCGTCTCTTGAGCCAAGTGCTCAAGCGACTCTCACTTGGATCATTAACACTTGGCAAATAAGAGCAGTGATGAGAAGCCCGGGTGGAAAGGAAAAATTTCATTCGGCTGAGCAAGGATGTTACATAATCAGGGGTCGATCGCCCCCCTACGTGCAAAAAGGAGAAAGACAAAAGGCCCGACTCTCACTTAAAAGACTCTTGGTTATGTCGGATAAGTCTTTGCACATATCCTGAAGTCGAACGGCTGTGGGAGGCATATCGGGAGGCAGGTATCCGCCAAGTTTGAGCTGCCGGATGATGCTAACTCTCTGGCCCATTATCACATCCATAAATCGCTAGGAGATTTTATCGGTATGGGCTGGGGCGTTGATGCACTCGAGCCTATGCTCCTCCAATCGTGTAGCTACGGTTTCCCTATAGAAACGGAGCTCTGCCAGTTCTGCTCGAGCCGCCTCCCACTCAGATCTCTCCTTCATCAGCTGCTCAAGCTCCTCCTTCCGATCTTGTAACAATTGCTCCTTGCAAGAGAGCTCGGCTGACAGCTCGGCCATCCACTGTGTCTACGTCAAGGCCTTGGCGTCTTTGGCCTCTAGTTGGGCCCGAAGAGAGTCAGTGGCGGTAGACGCCTCCTGGAGTTCAATCCCTGCCTGGGTCAGCTCGTCCTGGGCCTTCGCTCGAAGACCCCAGGCCTTCTGCTCATTGTGCTTCAGAGTGGAGATCTGGAGGTTCGTGTGAGAAGCAACTGAGTTAGCGGCTTCGATCTGGCTGCGTGCAGCCTCTAGTTGCCCCTCAGAATGAGCCAATCTGCCTTGGAGAGCTTGTACCTCGGTTCGTAGGTTTGTCAAAGTGGGATCGCCGGAAACGAGCCGGGTATGCGCCAGTTGGGTCTTTAGACGCTCCACTTCCCTCTCGGCCTTAGCCCGAGCTGAGCTCTGGGCCATAAGCGACATAGAAAGGCTATGGCAAGCTCCCGCAAACTGTGAAACAGGTATCAATCTTAAGAATAGGAAACAGAATGCTCAATAGAGGACCAGGTTAATCTAAGCATACTTGAGTGGCCTTGAGAAAGAAGACGTCAGCTTTATTGCAAGGACCCTGAAAGTAGGATTCCTCGAGTCCTTGCGCATAGCGGTCGGCTACCGACCCGTACAGGCGAAGATCTTGATGTCGATCGGGTAGCTCTCTCGGGGGCATCTTCAGATGACAGTCGGACCGAGTGGGCACCAAGAGGTGCAGCATCGGATGCTCGATTAGCTCCTCGGCAGATGGAGTCCCCAACCCCTTGGGCATTGGCAGGGCAGAAGCATCGGAGGAAGCAGAGGGGTTGGCAGCCGGTGTGATGATGGGGGGATCGACAGCAGGGTCAACGTCGGGATCAGCTATAGGAGTAATGATCCGTGGGTGGACGATGGAGTCGTCAGCTGGATCTACCACAGGAGTAATGTCCGGTGGGTGAACAATGGAGGCCTCAGCAGGTATGATAGCGAGAGGATTAGCGGCAGAAGCCACAAAGGGAATAATGGCAGTGGAGGTAGAAGGGGCTCCTGAATCGGGAGCTGTTCTCTTCTTTTTTTTCTTCTTCTTCTCCAAATGTTTGCTAGAAGAAGGACGAGACGAGCCTCCTATTGGGGAGAGACTCGTCGATGCTTGGAAGGAGTACGTTGTTGGGCAGGCGGGAGTGACGCCGTCTTAGAAGCAAGGGGCGCTAACTCCTGGGCGGCCGGGGTCAGGTCCGTTGAGGCATCATTTGCTGAGGCAACTCCCCTCGCTGCCAATTCGGCCACGACCCGGGCTCGCAGCTTGGCCTCATCTAGTCTGAAGCCTTCCCTCATAGCCGTAGGCAGCAGCAAAGAAACTACGAGGATAAAATAAGCTCAGGCATAACTAAAAAGGGGGTAGGGAGGATACAGTAAGACTTGCCGACTACGGATAGCGAAGGGATCGGGCTGGGGCTGAGACCAAAGGCGGAAAGAATTCCTTCCTTCAGTAGATGTCCCCCATGAAAGTGCCTACCCTCTAGCTCGGCTGTGACATTCTAGTAGGTTGCGGATGTGCGATAGTGCCTGGGGAGGAGATCGGAAACAGGAAGTTCCTCGATCAAAGTTGTGTGCCAGCTCGGGGCCAAGATGGGCCCAATGAAAAAGTAACGCTCCTTCCATCCCTTGTTAGAAGAAGGAAGACTCAAGAGAAAGGAAGCTTTGGCTCGGGCTTGGAAGAAGAAGTCACCCGACTCCTGCTGTTTGGGATAGAAAAGGTAATGAAAATTCTCTGGTTCCAGGGGGATCTTGTATAATGAAAAGATGATGACCGAGCCACACATCAGGCATATGACGTTGGGAGCCAGTTGAGGCAGAGGAATTTGAAAATAGTCACAGACGGCTGAAAGGAAGGGATGAATGTGAAAGTGGAGACCAGCTTGTAGATGGTCTCGAGACAAAGTAAGATAGCCCAGGGGGGCAGAATCGGGTCGATCAGTCGACTTGGGAATGCGTAGTTGATGGTCGGAGGGGATCAAGAAGTCTGACCGGATTTACTCTAGGTCATGAGCAGTGAGATCCGATACCATGGCGGAGTACCAGGGCAGAGAAGGAGAGGAACACGAAGAGGGAGAAGTCATCAGATAAGAAGGAGAGAAGAAACTGACCAATGGAGAGAGTTGCCGGAGAAGAAAGCCGAGAAAGAAAAGCTGGCGGAGTCCCAGCAAGGCTCAAAGCGGCGGAAAGCGAAGTGCAGGTTCGAATGCAGTGATGGGCAGATGAAAGGCCTACTTATGGGAACCGACGAAGGACGTCGGCCGTTCGATGAAGAACGGGGAGAAACGTGTGACCCTGCCGGAGCTGTTTGATCAGACTCGGGCCATGTTCGAGATGGTAGAACACAGGTGTGAGTAGAACATTCGCGAAGGATAATGGCATGCCCTTCGGTATGCGGGCGCAAATGACTTAGGAACGTGAGTCCTAGGTCATTAAGGCAGTAATTAAAGAAGAGATACGCCAGGATTTCAAATGGTCCCAAGGGGACAGGCGGCCTACTAGATGGTTCCTCTATACAGAACCCGATCGCTCGGGTGCGCCAGGCTCGAGCCAGGATCGGGGTCCAGTCAGTTGGACTACGTGCCTCCTTCGACTAGACTTGAGGGGGATGCTTATGATCCCGGGCTAGCTTGCGTGTAGCCTGGCCCGGCAGCCTGGCGCCTAGTCAGAAAGAAGATGGTTAGGGGGCCGGAAAGGCCCGTCGGGTCGGAGTCGCGCGGGTCAGGGCCTTCGATCGGGTACGTGGCGACCCACGTCCCTCGAGGTCGATCCAGCCCCAGTTCAGGCTCTCCGGCTCTAACGCCCCTCCAGGTTTGGCTCCCAGCCGACGTGTGGCGGCCCACGCTCCTGGGGTAAGCCCAAACCAGAGGGGGAGTTATTCAACTCACTGGCATTCAGTGCCCCAGTCAGCACCCTCATAGGTCCTCAGCCGACCTCGCCATTCGGTGCCCCAGTCGGCACCCTCATAGGCCCTCAGCCGACCTCGCCATTCGGTGCCCCAGTCGGCACCCTCATAGGCCCTCAGCCGGTCCTAGCAAGCAACACAACCACTCCCTGGCATCGGACTACTAGAAGCTGTACGGGGTCGGCGCAGGACTGAGGTCATCCTGGTCTCAAACGACGGATATCACGCCGAAGTATTGATCTTCTTGCCATACCCTGTCCCCCTATACCGCGACCACCTACACTGGTGTCAGGTCGAGCGGCGCCAAAAAGTGCCAGCCATTAAGTTGACAGTGCCCCTTTCCTTAACCTGGTATGTGCTACTTTATCCTGCCACCTCTGGGCATGCATCACCTTGTCCTCGCTATATGGCAGCAGGTGGCAGGTGGGGCAGGAGCTATCAGCTTCCCCGGCTATATAAGCCTCCACACTCCGCATCTCTCAGGTACGCACGATAGTGCAATTCCATACTGTTCTATTGCTATCTATCGCCACCGTCGAGTACTGACTTGACCGTCGGAGTGCCTGACCGGGGACTTTTTCCGACGGGTTCTAACGGTCTCTGCCTTGCAGGCTAGAGGCGATCCAGCTCAGTAACCACTTCGGCGATCTCGCGCTCCCCGTAGGCCCATCCAGCTATAGAGGTGTCCAATTCGCTTCGCGATAGGATCACTCATATAACATATTAAGTCTACCTACTACTTGGTAGAATTTTTATTTAAATTTTAAAAGTTTCTTAAGAATTTCTCTCATCATCGGAGAAAATTTCTTTGCCTATTTAGAATTGACAGAAAGGAAGTGATTATGGCCATGAGTTTAGATCGAGGAGGCATATGAAGCCTTAGATCTTACGCTTGTCGTCTCATTTGAGATTTGAATCTTGATCCTTTTGCTTTGCACTAGTAGACGGAGAGACGGCCAGACCTTTGCATATACCTAGGATCGTCACAAAAGGGTTGGATATGGTGTACTGAATCAAATCAGGTGGAATGGGTGCATAATCCCCTGCACTAATACTCACAAAGGTGCTTAAGTCTGTCGTTATGGATTCGATATATAATCTGATCCTGTCGACAAGCGAAGACCGGTTCCCCCTCGGATGACTCGATCTAACCGAGCCGACTCGGTCTGCTGTAGCTTTGGAGGTCGGACCGAAGTTGGGCTGTCAATATGGTGGAGTGGTGGCAAAATGGCAGCGATCCCCTTTTTCTACAGTTCCAATGGGGTTTATATAGGGGGGGGAAGGGTCTCCCCACGTGCGAGCTGTCACATCTCATTAAGAGAAGATCGAGAGACAGATTATGATAGGGACAGCTACATTAATGTTGAGAGACTGTTACCGCCGCTCGACACCATACTGAAGCCGTCTTCTCTGTCCCTCTTTAATTAATGATGGCTGTGCCAGGCAATGGTTGCGTCAGAAGGGGTTACCCTCCGCATGTCTGATAAGGAAAGCTCACAGGATAAGAGAGGCTTGCGTTTGTCCGGATATCTCTGTGCAGTCGTAAATACCTGACCTCTATTAGTATGTTTCGAGAAGCTGACCTCGAACGACCTGCTTTGCTCATCCCAAACCTAGCTGATCTGTTCTGAATGTCCCGACCTCCGACGGCCGACCTCAAGTACCCCGACCTCCGAGGACTGACCTCGTGGGTCTAGACCTTAGAAGGTTGACCTCGAGGTTCCCGACCCTTAGCAGGTTGACCTTGAGGTTCCCGACCTTATAAGGCCAACCTCGAGGGTCCCGACCTTAGAAGGCTGACCTCGAGGGTCCCGTCCTCTAGGTAATCCTGGGTCCCGGTCCGTTTAACCCCAATTCAGATTCGGCAACCGAACCCGGCCGAGCTCTCCACCCTTCTATAAACCATACGCCCAGATCACAAGCCTCCCTCTCAAGTCTAGTCGAAGGAGGAGTGTAATCCGACTGACTAGGCTCCTTGCTCGGTCGGGTTTCCCTCCCGAGCGTCACTTCGTACGGTCGATCCTTCCACTCGATGCCGTGTCTTCCATCAAATCTCCCATTAAACCCTCATTAATGAGAGGGCGCGTGTCGCTTCCCGACGGGGTGCCTCGATAGGCGAAACGTCATCGGCATGGCTAGGGCGTCGTGCGGGCGAAACTTCGAAGTCTGGGAAATGACAGGGATCGGACGGCTAGGATTTAATCCCGCCATTTCCTTTTTCCTGATCGGACGGTCCTCCAAGATTTACCCAGGGTATAAATAGGCTTGCCCCCTCCCTCTCGCCTCTTTTTACTCTGACCTTCGCTTTCTCATCTGATTCTGGTCCGACCTCCGCCGCTCGACCTCCTTGATTCCGACGAACGGTGTTTCCGGCGAACCTCCTTTTCTAGGTATTCTTTCTTTTTGCCGAGCCCTTGTCGTGTCTCTTCTGATTTTATTTTGATGGCATCGTCTTCCGCACCTCCACCTGCTCCACCCGAGCCCTGGTACCTGAGTACTCGTTCTTCCCTTACCCTAGGTCAGCTAGAAACTTTACGCATAGATTACTTGATCCCCGAAGACCACTCGATAACTCAGCCCGACCGTCGAGGTCGGGCACACCGGCCTCCCTTAAGTCATTTCACCGTCTTTTCCGACCAGCTGTTAGCCGGCTTACGCTTTCCCCTACATCCTTTCTTTCGCGAGATCTGCCGTTATTTTCAAGTCTCTCTTTCCCAGTTAGCCCCGAACTCTATCCGAATCTTGTGCGGCGCTGTGATCATCTTCACCGCCCACAAAATCCCACTAGAGCCCCGGGTATTTCATTTTTTCTATTATCTTAAGAAACAAGAGCCCGGGAATTTCTACTTCCAGGCTCGTATCAACTCTGCTTTCCTGGAGAAGGTGCCCTCCTCCAATAAAGGTTGGAAATCTCATTTTTTCTATATCCAATCACTCCCCCGACCGAATTGGCCTACCACGTGGACAGAAAACTTGCCTGAACACCCACAGCTGCCCAAGAACCTCCGTTCAGAACCCAGCTACCGGTCGGCGGTCTCCAAGCTTGGGGGAGCTCGATATCACGCGGGCAAGCTGTTGATCGAGGGGATGCTGTATCTGTTCCAGCTGAGCCAAGTCCCGGCGGAGCTACCCGGCACCCTCGGTACGTTTCTTCCTGCTCGGTGAGCTTGTTAGTGCTAACTAAAGCTTTTTCTTTGGTGCAGCCGAAGTCATGTTCAGCGCTAGGGTTGACGCGGTGCTGGATCGGGAGGATGATGCCATGAGGGCTTTGGCCGCCCAGTTAGCGGCCGCTCGTGCAGCGGCCCGGGATAATATTGTTGCTCCCAATCCTGAGCCGCCGATAGTTGCTGCCAGCGACCTCGGGGAGGATTCCTCCGACTGAGGAGACGGGAGCGACAGCTCGGGTGGTTGTCGAGGGGACATCTGCCCAGGCCGAGGAAGCGGAAGAAGAAGAACCCGCTCGGGACGCTTCCCCTGGCCTGGCTCGAAAGCGACATCGGGTGGTTCTGAGCGTGGACATATCCTCATCTCCCGAGCCGACCGAGGAAGGTCAGGCCATGCTGCCCTCTCATCCTGATCAAGCTGCGGCCAGCCCTCAACTCCCGGCCTCGAGCTCAGCTTTGGCCCCTACGGTCCCCCACTCTGCCCCCCGGGCTTCAGCCCAGACAGCACCCCGGTTGACGGCCCGACCTCCTACTCCTGTGACACTACCTTCCGGCGCATCTACCTCGAGGTCTGCGCCGCATCCTCCAACCACTTGACTGAGCTCCGCCCCTACTGACGCAGCCGAAGCCCTCCTGTCCATGAGCTCCCCGCCGCGCTTAGTTGTGGATGTTCAAGTACCTTCGGCTATTGCTTTAGCCCCAACCGTCCAGCCTCAGCCCCTGAATTTGCATGATGGCTTAGTTGCGGGCTGGGAGGAGGGATGGAGGGCGTCCTTCTCGATGGATTCCGTCACCTTGGCCGACCACTTCTTCGCTGGCATGACTCAGGTACCTTCTTCTCTTCCTCGGTTATTCGTGTTTATATTTCTGACCTTTACCTTACTACGCAGCAATGGGCGCTGAGTCATGCGGCGAGCCAAGCGTTGGTGGACAACACCCGAGCGCGCCGGGAGGCTGAACGACGGGTGAGGGACTTGGAGGCCCGAGTGGCGCAGGGCAGTCTTCCTTCAGGTGATCCAAGTACGGATCAGCTGCGCTCGGAGATAGCCGCCCTGCGGTCTCATGTGTCCGAGTTGGAAGCTCGCTCAGTGGAAGAGCAAAAGCTGGCGGCTGAGTCAGCGGTAGAGACGGCCCGTCTGACCAGCCGGGTGGCCCATCTGGAGGGCGACAATAAGACCCTCAAGTCCAGGTACAAACGAGCCCACACTGACCTGGCTAAAATGACCACCGACGCTAAGGGACTCCAGCTGAAATTGAAGGAGTCGGCTGCGGCTCATCATCAGACTCAGCTTGCCCTGACAAACAAAGAAACAGAGCTGGCCGCTCTGCTAGAGACAATGCGGGGGTTGGAGATGCAGGTGGTGGGCAAAGAAACTCAGCTGGCTATTCGAGAAACCACCATCTCGGCCCAGGACGGTGAGCTTACCCGACTCAGGAAGGAACTGGAAGATTACAAGTCATGCGAGTCGGCTCGGATTGAAGCCGCCCGAGTGGCTTATCTTCAGTCAGACTCCTTCCTGAATCTTATTTCCGAACGGACTGGCGGCATGCTTAAGTATGGGGCCATAGGCGCCATCCAACAATTAACCGAGGCCGGCCATCTCCCCGAGGACCTCCCCCCAGATGCGGTGAAGCTGAGACAGATTAAGGCCTCGATTCCGGAAGATGCCTTCCCTCCTTTTACCTAGGTCAACTTTTTCGAACTTACTCAGTTTGCCGGCCCCGACCTTCTCTTTGCCCGAGATGGTGCTCGGTCCGTCTCCCTCTAATCCGTAGGTTTTTCAAATCTTTGTAATGATATTCGCTTTCCTGACTTTGGCCTTCAAGGCCTAATTTTGTAATGGCCTCGGGCCTTAGTTCGTTTCTGCAAACTTTTCTTCTTCTTTGTCTCGTCTAGCCGTTTACGACATGCGAGATTTTCGCTAAGTGTTGTTTGTTTGACGCGCTTGCCTACTCCGCCGAAGGCCGTTATTGCGAATCATACACCCACACTCTATCAAGTGCGGGTCGCTCGGGATACATAAATCATTATCGAAAAATGAACTCCCTTAGGTCGTTTCGAAAAATCGACTAAGTGTTAGAAGCTCGGGCGATTTGCGTTTCCATTCTCCCGATCCTGGCTTTTTCTTCCACTCGGGATCATAGCTCAGTTGGATCGGCACTTTGGCTCAGAAATGATGATCGGTCAGGCGTATAACCTGATCCAGTGATTTCGCTCGGTCAGGTTGTATACCCTGACTCGTCATATGTATTGTAGAGAGATGATGAATCAGGTTTGTCTTCGAGCAAGAGCCTGGACACCGTCCGACCTACCCTGACCGAGCGTGGATCGCCACGCCCGACCGGGCCCGACCGAACGTGGAATGCCACGCCCGATCGGCGCCGATCCGGTGGGTGCGTGAGAGCAAGCTCACTTATAACTTGCTTAGCAAGAGTCTGGACACCGTCCGACTTACCCTGGCCGAGCGTGGATCGCCACGCCCGACCGGGCCCGACCGAACGTGGAATGCCACGCCCGATCGGCGCCGATCCGGTGGGTGCGTGAGAGCAAGCTCACTTATAACTTGCCTTAGCAAGAGTCTGGACACCGTCCGACTTACCCTGGCCGAGCGTGGATCGCCACGCCCGACCGGGCCCGACCGAACGTGGAATGCCACGCCCGATCGGCGCCGATCCGGTGGGTGCGTGAGAGCAAGCCCACTTATAACTTGCCTTAGCAAGAGTCTGGACACCGTCCGACTTACCCTGACCGAGCGTGGATCGCCACGCCCGACCGGGCCCGACCGAACGTGGAATGCCACGCCCGATCGGCGCCGATCCGGTGGGTGCGTGAGAGCAAGCCCACTTATAACTTGCCTTAGCAAGAGTCTGGACACCGTCCGACTTACCCTGACCGAGCGTGGATCGCCACGCCCGACCGGGCCCGACCGAACGTGGAATGCCACGCCCGATCGGCGCCGATCCGGTGGGTGCGTGAGAGCAAGCCCACTTATAACTTGCCTTAGTTGTTTCTCGTGGAGAGTTGGAGTTGATCTTTATCGTCACTTTTTCTGAGTACAGTTACAAGAGTTATTCCCCTCCACTCTCCTCACGGTACAATTTTAAATGTACTGCACTCCAAGGTCTTCCGAGTCGCTTTCCTTGGCATCTTGTAGATAATAAGCTCCTGACCCCAGCACCTCGACCACCAGGAACGGACCACTCCATGGGGGCTCCAATTTGCCGACCTCTCCAACTGGCTTGACTCTCTTCCATACCTTGTCCCCCACTTGGAAATGTCGAGGTATGACCTGCTGGTTGTATCGGTTTCGCATCCTTTGCTGATAAGCGGCCATACGGACTGCAGCTTTAGCTCGGACCTCCTCAATCAGGTCCAGTTCGGCTCGCCTCTTTTCAGCATTATCTTCCCCATACAGTTGCCTTCTGTCTGATTCACAGCCGACCTCCATGGGGACTACTGCTTCATTCCCGTAGACTAACTGGAATGGGGTGCACCCGGACCCCTCTTTAGGTGTAGTTCGGAGGGCCCATAAGATACCTGGCAACTCATCCACCCAGGACCCACCTACTTGATCCAGCTTAGCTCTGAGCCCTCTTAAAATCTCTCTATTGGCCACTTCAGCCTGACCATTACTTTGAGGGTATGCCACAGAAGTGAAGGCTTGCTTGATCCCAAATTCTTTGCACCAATTTCTGATGATTCGACCTTGGAACTGCCGACCATTGTCGGATACTAGCTTATGAGGGATGCCGTACCTGCATAGAATATTTTGCCAAAGGAATTTCTTCACTGCCTGTTCGGTAATTCGGGCTAAGGCTTCCGCTTCAATCCACTTGGAGAAATAGTCCACTGCTACCAGCAAGAATTTCTTCTGGCCTACTGCTCGGGGGAAGGGTCCTACTATGTCCATGCCCCACTGATCAAAAGGACAGGATACAACGGACGTTCGCAACATCTCCACCGGTCGGTGTGACAGGTTTTGATATTTTTGGCAAGATAAGCAAGAAAGGGCTATCTTCTCCGCATCCTTTTGGAGGGTCGGCCAGAAATAACCGGCTAACAGGACCTTCCGAGCCATGGACCGACCTCCCGAATGATTTCCGCAGCACCCCAAGTGTACTTCTCTGAGTACATAATCCGCCTCTTCTTTACCAAGGCATCTGGCTAGAGGTCGGGAAAAGGCCCGCTTATACAACGCGTCTCCTATTAGGGTGAATCGGGCTGCTCTGATCTTCAATATCCGAGCTTGCTCGGGGTTGTCTGGGAGAATTCCTTCTTTCAGGTAGGCGATGAACGGAGCTCTCCAATCCCCCTCTATTTCTATTTCCGCTTCCCTCTCAACCTGAGCCACCAGCATGACCTGCGGTGAAGGTTTGGGGAAGACCCACGGTCGGACCGAGCTGGCCAGCCTGGCCAACTCATCTGCCTTGGCATTGTCTACTCGGGGGATCTGGATGATCTGGACCTCCTGAAACTCTGCTTGTAACTTCTGGTATGCTTCTACGTAGGCTTGCAACTTCTCATCATTCACTTCGAACCGCCCAGCCACCTGCTGAGTCACTAACTGAGAATCAGAATATAGGATGATTCGAGTGGCCCCGACCTGCCGAGCTGCTTGGAGGCCTGCCAAGAGAGCCTCATACTCTGCTTGATTATTGGTAGCTTGATATTCTAGCCGCACCGCGAGGTGAATGGGGTCTCCTTTAGGAGACATCATTAAAATGCCCAAGCCACTCCCCACCCGGGTGGCCGACCCGTCAACGTATATTTTCCAGATTCCATCCTCTTCCTTTGTATGAAGTTCACTCAAGAAATCTGCCAGAGCCTGAGCTTTGATCGCCGTTCTGGGCTGGTACTGGATGTCATACTCGCTTAATTCGGTTGTCCATTTGACCAACCGACCTGAGACTTCAGGATTGATCAAGACCTTCCCGAGTGTGCTATTGGTCAGCACTCGGATAGGATGTGCCAGGAAGTAGGGTCGCAGTCGCCGAGCCATCAATACCAGGATATAAGCTAATTTCTCGAGCGTAGTATACCTACACTCGGCCTCTTTGAATAAGTGCCCAAAGAAATAGACCGGTTGTTGTTCGGTCTGTTTCTGGGTTACAAGTACAGCGCTCGCAGCTCCCTCAGTAGAAGATAAGTAAACATACAGCGGTTCTCCTTCTTCCGGCTTGGCTAGCACCGGCAGACTAACCAAGTAAGCTTTCAATTCTTCGAAAGCTCGGTCACACTCGGCATCCCATTGAAACTTGGAGGCCTTGCGCAGGATCTTGAAGAATGGCAGGCTTCTGTCTGCCGACCGGGAGATAAATCGGGATAAGGCCGTGATCCTCCCAGTCAGGCGCTGAACTTCCCTTATGTTCTTTGGCGGAGGCATGTCCAGCAATGCTTTCACTTTTCCTGGATTAGCTTCTATTCCCCGCTCTGTCAAGATGTATCCCAGGAATTTCCCGCTTTTGGCTCCGAACAGACATTTGGCAGGATTGAGTTTAAGGTCGTACCTTCGCAAGGTGCGGCAGGTCTCCCGCACATCTGCTATGAGGTCGGCAGCTCGGGCAGATTTGATGAGGATGTCGTCGACGTACACTTCCACGTTTCTCCCGAGCTGTTCCTTAAAGACTTTATTCATCAGCCTCTGATAAGTTGCCCCGGCGTTTTTGAGTCCGAAGGGCATAACAGTGTAGCAGTAGGTGCCTTCGGCTGTAACAAAACTGACCTTCTCTTGGTCACCCGGGCACAATGGGACTTGATGATATCCCTGATAAGCGTCGAGCATGCAGATAAGCTCACTCCCGGCAGTAGAGTCCACCATCTGGTCTATTCGGGGGAGCGGGTAGCAATCTTTGGGGCAGGCCCTATTAAGGTCTCTAAAGTCGATACAGACCCTCCACTTGTCGCCCGGCTTGGAGACCAGCACCACATTGGCCAGCCAAGCTGGGAATTGGACTTCCCGGATATGCCCGGCCTCCAGCAGTCTTTCTACCTCTGCCTGAATGATCTTGTTCTGCTCAGGGCTAAAATCTCTTTTCTTCTGCTTCACAGGTCGGGCGTCAGGGTACACGTGCAGCTTATGCTCCATCACCTCAGGTCTGACCCCTTTATGATCTTGTTGGGACCAGGCGAACACCTCTCGGTTTTGGGTCAGACATTCTACCAGCTGTCGTCTGAGGTCGGGCGATAATCCGGGAGCTATCTTTACTTTAGTTTCTTCTCGGTCCGGCAAGAGCTGGACCTCTTCCTCTTCCTCCATCAACTCAGCCCATGGAGATGGCTGAGAGGAATGCACCATGTTACAATGGGTCGTTGCAGACCGGCGTGCTTTACTGACCTCCACCCGGACGTCATCTACATAACATCGACGAGCAGCCTTCTGGTCTCCTTTGACCTCGCCGACCTAATCTCCCACTGGAAATTTGACTTTCAAGTAGAAAGTGGACACCACCGCTCGGAACTCGTTCAACACCGGTCTGCCCAAGATGGCATTGTAGGCTGAGGGGGCGTCACTACTAGGAATGTAGCCCACCGAGTCCTCCTTAGAGGCTCTTCACCAAGCGAGATGGCCAATTTGATTGGCCCAAGGGCTGAACTTCATTTCCCGTGAAGCCAAACAGAGGTGTAGCTACGGGTCGAAGCTCAGCGGCCTCAATCTGCAATTGCTCAAAAGCTCTTAAGTACAGAATGTTTACCGAGCTCCCGTATCCACGATAGTCCTATGAATCTGATAATTGGCTATGATCGCCGTGATGACCAGCGCATCCTCATGAGGCACCTCTACTCCTTGTAAGTCTGAGGGACCAAAACTGATTTGCGGCCCTTGGGCTTGCGTGGAGCTGCAACCCACTTGGTAGACATCTAACCGCCGAGCCTGTGATTTTCGAGCTCTGTTGGAATCCCCGTAAGTGGGTCCGCCTGAGATGACGTTGATGGACCCGTGCACAGAGTTTTGTAGATTGGCCTGTTCTTCACTGGTGTTCCCCCGCTCGGGCGAGCCCGGAGTCGGGAACAGCTATCTGGCTGTAGGGGCGGCTAGTCGGTCCTGAGGTTCGGACTGGTTAGGCGACGCTCTCCCTCGGCCCCGACCACTCCCCTGATGGGCCCCTCTCGGGCTACCTCGGCCAGTTCGACCTCGACCTCGGCCGGCCTGCCAACAATCTTGCAGGTCATGGGTGTGGCTATTATGAAAAGAGCAGTAGGACTGCCATCTGGACGGGAAGCAACCCTGGGCTACTTGTTGCACTATTCCCCTTTCAGTTCCCTGTCGATGTCCCATGCCTCTGGGACTTCTTAGAGGTCCTCCGGGAGGCGCACTCCTCTGATGATGCTGGGGAACCTCGGGTGCTGGTCTGACCTCCGGTCGTCTGGCAGCTTGTGCCTCCTCTACATCCACGTATTTGCTGGCCTTGCCTAGGAGATCTTCGAAGTCCTTCGGGGGTTTTCGGATTAAGGCTCTAAAGAATTCTCCCTCCTGTAAGCCTTGCGCAAAGGCACTGACTAGCACCTCGGATGTGGCAGTGGGTACATCCAACGCGACTTGATTGAACCTTCGAATGTATGCCTTGAGGGGTTCCTTGGAGCCCCGCTTCAGGGTAAAAAGATTGAGGCTGGTCTTGTGGTGTCTCTTACTGCTCGCGAAATGTTGAAGGAACAATCTCTTGAAGTCAGCAAATTCCCTTACGGATCCCTCCGGCAGTCTGTCGAACCATCGTTGAGCCGATCCGGACAGGGTAGTCAGGAAAGCTCGGCACTTTACTCCATCGGAATATTGATGAAGTATTGAAGCGTTCTCGAACTTCAATAAATGCTCCTCGGGATCCGAGGCCCCCCCGTATTCAGCTATGGACGGGAGTCTGAAATGCTTGGGCAAGGGTTCCTGCAGGATTTGGGCGGAAAAGGGGAATCCCGTGCGCTCCACCGAGGTCGGCGCGAGGGGAGCCTTTCCCTTGTTAGCTCTGCTGCGGCTGGATGTAGCTTCGTGAGGGTCTGATTGCCCAGCTCCCTCGGCCGGGCCGAACAACGCCCGGTGGAAATGAGGGCTCTCCTCTTGTCGAGCCCCTCCCTCAGAACCCACTCGAGCAGTCTGCTCAGCCGGACCCGACTGAACGGGTTGGGCGACTGCTCGAGCAGCTACTTGCTGTGCTTCTGTCAATTTCCTGGCTCTGGCTTCTATTAGCAGCTCCAAGTCTTCCCGTGAAAGAGTAACAGTCACCTGGTTGGATTCACTCATCTTCGTCTTTCGATCAGGCTAGATTCCCACAGACGGCGCCAATTTTGATCCTGTCGACAAGCGAATATCGGTTCTTCCTTGGATGACTCGGTCTAACCAGGCCGACTTGGTTTGCTCTAGCTCGAGAGGTCGGACCGAAATGGGGCTCTCAATATGGTGGAGTGGTTGCAAAATGGCAGCGATCCTTTTTCTACAGTTCCAATGGGGTTTATATAGGGGGGAGGAAGGGTCTCCCCACGTGCGAGCTATCACATATCATTAAGAGAAGATCGAGCGACAGATTATGATAGTGACAGCTACATTAATGTTGAGAGACTGTTACCGCCGCTCGATACCATACTGAAGCTGTCTTCGCTGTCCCTCTTTAATTAATGATGGCTTTGCCAGGCAATGGTTGTGTCAGAAGGGGTTACCCTCCGAATGTCTGATAAGGAAAGCTCATGTGATAAGAGAGGCTCGCGTTTGTCCGGATATCTCCGTGCAATCGTAAATACCTGACCTCTATTAGTATATTTCGAGAGGCTGACCTCGAACGACCTGCCTTGATCATCCCAAACCTAGCTGGTCGGTTCTGAGTGCCCCGACCTCCGACGGCCGACCTCGAGTATCTCGACCTCAGAGGGCTGACCTCGAGGGTCTCGACCTTAGAAGGCTGACCTCGAGGGTCCCGACCTTAGAAAGCTGACCTCGAGGGTCCCGACCTTAGAAGGCTGACCTCGAGGGTCCCGACCTCAGAAAGCTGACCTCGAGGGTCCCGACCTTAGAAGGCTGACCTCGAGGCCCCCGACCTTAGAAGGGCTGACCTCGAGGCCCCCGACCTCAGAAGGCTGACCTCGAGGATCCCAACCTTAGTGGTCCCGGCTTCAGGGTAATCCTGGGTCCCGGTCCGCCTAACACCGGTTCAGATCGGCAACCGAACCCGGCCGAGCTCTCAACCCCTCTATAAATCATACGCCTGGATCAAAACTTATTCTAATAAATTTAGTTCATCAATAACTTTGACTGAAATTTATTGGTGACTAAAAATAATAACAAAAGAATTTTAACATTATTGGATTTAAGAGAGTATTAGAGGGAGGATTAAACTGATGACGGAATTGCTTCTAGTTCTCATGGATAACTTAAAATGTTTTGAAATTAAGAAATGTGAGTATTTTTAAACTTAGGAGAGTACCAAAAAGAGAATGTTTCATATTTAAAGTGATTCGAATGAATTTAGACCCATTAATAACTTTGAATGAATCTAGACCCATTAATAACTTTTGACTAATGTCGGATCAATATCTAAGAACTCTTGGAAAACAACTTAAAAACTTTCATTGGACTCAAAAGTTTCTTTACAAAATTAAATAATTGCAAATTGATGTAGTAAAGGGCAAACCAAAGAAGAATGATTTTCATAGTTAAAGAAGAAATCTTGTAAATTAAGTAGGATAAAAGAGTCGTTAACAGATGACAGGATCCTTGACCATAATAGAGAAATTTCTCCATTACTAAAACTAAAACTAAGAAATTAAATAACATAGGAACTAAAACTAAAAGGATATAACTAGATCCAGAGGAAATTTCTCTGTTACTAGTTTGGCTTTTTGTTCCCAAAGTAGCTTGTTCATCCGACTAGTCCAGTTCACACGCTCTCGAACTCCATAAACAGTCTTCAAATTAGTCATGATTTTTCATGAGACGACAAAGATGCAATGCTACGTTCATAATACTACAAAAATAACATGCAATAGCGACGGCAATAATCCATTGTTATTTCGTTGCAAAACAGTAATAGCGACGGATTAGCGACGGAATTGCCGCCGTCGGCTGAGAACCCGTCGCAGAGCTTGTTAGCTACGGCGATTTTTTGATCTCCGTCGCTATATTAGCGACGGACATTTAACCCCCCGTCGCAAACACCCAAAAAGTGGCCGGGGAAATAGTAGCGACGGATGGTCAAATATCCGTCGCAAACGTTATGGGGTAGCGACGGATATGGTCAAAGGTCGTCGCTAATATATCGTAATAGCGACGGATACGGTCAAAATCCGTCGCTATTACATCGTTTTAACGATGGTAAAGTCAAATATCCGTCGCTATTTGCGACGGATTTTTAAAATTATCCGTCGCTAAACTTGGAAATTTTTGCCAGGCAGTAGCTGTTTCTTCTACTTTTCCTGAATACATCAATAACGTAAACAAATATCAAACAGGAATCTATATTTCAACATCCAAATATTCACAATTACAATCTAAACATTCACAATTACAATTCAAACATTCAGAACAATCCAAATATTCACAATTACAATCCAAACATTTATAACAATCCAAACATTTACAACAATCCAAATTTTTGTTTCGAATTCAATCAGATCGAAACAATCATTTCGAAATGTGTAAATTCAATCCACTATTCATTCCAAAGTTTAATTTCCAAACTTTTACAATGGAAACTTTGAAACAAGAGGAAACTTATACAATCTAAACTTTCTAATCCAAAAAAGAGTAAACATATGATGTATCCAAATGTAACAGAGTAAACATATGTATCAAAACTTATACACTTTTCAAGCAATTAAATGTATATATGAAAAGAAAGTAAACATATATAAAAAATCAGAGTTTCGTAGAGAATTATTACGTACATGAATATCAGAGTGAATAATGGATGGAAAGGAAAAATATTCCTGCACAATAGAAGATAAAACAATAAGAAAGCAATCCAATACAGAAATAAATATGAATTGATAACAATAAGAAATAACAAATGAAGTAAGCATATATAATAAAAGATAACTCGATTTAATAGAAGAAAAACAACAAATAGAAGATAACTCTAATAATATGAAATATGTAAATGAAAACTAAACTATACCGGAGCAAGAGAAGAAATATTAAATATGTATTAAATATGTAACTCTAATACCTTTCAAGCAAGAGAAGAAATCTGAACTCAACTCTGATAATGTAGAATCTGTAAACATAAATGGATTAATAAGAAAACAAGTTATTATGGATATAATAACTTAATACCAGTTGTAATAATCTGGAACAAACTCATACCTGCCGATATGAGTTTTCACTGTATCTTCATCACGGAAAGTTGTATTTCTACATTTGCGTTGATTACATGGACACTTCAACTCTGTGCCATTCAAACACTCAGGATGACACTTTGCAAAGTTAACAAATTCTTCCACTCCAACAAAAAATTCGTCACGGATAAATCCATTGTCTAACCTATTATACATCCATGCCTTATTCGGATACATTGTATCTGAATTCAGATAAGACAATTTAATCAAACCACATATATTAAAATGTGATATTAATGGTATACTAAAAAAATAAATCTTATTAATCAAACATGATATAATTTGATTAATCTAAAACTAATCAAACAAGATCTAATTAATAGAACAAGTAATGAAAAAATTTATCAAAATAATTACACTAATCAAACAATTAATCATCTTAATAATCAAATTAATGAAACAATTAAACTAAAATAAATAAAATATTTGATAAATTAATTACACATTTAATGGTTTAACAAAGAAACTTATTATCTAAAATAATTAAATGATAATTAACTAATTAATTAACTGAATTCAATTAATTAATCTAATTGATTCAATTAATTCTAATTAATTCAATTAATTAATTAATTAATTTTTTTTACTGTGTCGGCCATAGCAGGGGCCGCCGGCCGGCCGCAGGCCCGTCGGCCGGCCGCACTGGGTCGCGACCGCAGCAGGCGGCGCGAGACCGCGGGAGGACGCGCGCGGCCGTGCCAAGAGCGGTGGCTGGCCGGAGAAGACGACGTCGGCGCGTGATCACAAAAAAACGATAATATACGGCAAATGGAGCTAACTCGCGTACCTGGGATCGGAGGAGAGTTCGCCGGAGGAGAATCGCGCGCTCCAGTCGGTCGCTAGGGTTTGCGTGGCCGCGGGGGAAGGGGAGCGTCGCCCTTTTTTAAGTAATTTTACGTCGCAAAATTAGCGACGGATTTGACTAACCCGTCGCTGAATTGAGGGGTTTGACTCGTCGCCTAACATTAGCGACGGATGTTTAAAAATATCCATCGCAATAGCGACGGACTTTGACCATGTCCGTCGCTATAATTAGGAGTTTGACTTGCCGCGCAACTTTGGCGACGGATACTATATATCCGTCGCTATTTGCGACAGTCGCAAAACCTCGTTATTTTTGTAGTGTAAAAAATCATAATTCAGCTGATTCGTTACTCTAGCTCATAGACAGATGATCAAAGTCTTGGCAGATAATAAAATTACTTTCTTAACCAAAACAAGAAGAAACTAAACATATTTTGTCGAGTTGTAAATTAAATAAAGCATGCAGCAGAGAGATCAAGAGGAGACGTCGAGCCTCGGTTCGAAGCAGAAGCCGCAGTACAATTGGGACATGTACTGCAACCGATCATTGTAAGAGCATTTCCACACCTTCTGCCTCATGTCGAAGGTCAGTAGCACTGGCCACATTAAGGAGTGCATGAAGAGGAAGTCGCAGGCGCCGCCGCAGATTAAATTCTTGCTGCGTAACTCCTTGTACATGGATATCGGCATTTGAGCCACCTCCCGCCATGTCTTATCCTCAAGTTCCAAAATCGCCGCTCCCTGGAGCGGGCAGTCGAGCAATCCGACCATGACCAATTTGTTCGACAGGTCGATCAATCCAGCATCGGCAAGAGGGTACGGCGTAGGAACCGATTCTTGAATCAGAGAGTGAATGCTAGTGGGAGGCTTGGTCAGGTCGAACGCCATTAAGCGGGAGGTCAGATGTGGATGACGGATGAAGTAGTAGAGCATGCCGTCGCATATGACGGCCTTGTTGCTGCCTATCCAGAGGCCGAGGTCTTGGGCGAAGGTAGCGGCCCACGATTTCGTCGTCGATTGGTAGATGTGGACGGATAAGTGCCATCGTATTGGGCCTCCTGCAAGCAGCTGGGTGCGGGCGCTCTTGGCGACGGCCACGGTGTAGCCGCGCGTGCGGCGGTCGAACGACAAGGCGAGCGCGTTGAAGTAGGAGGATGAGACACCGGGGATTTGAGGAAGCGGCTTCCAGTCCCTCTTGATGGGATTGCCGATCAATAAGTTTCCGTCGTTGGTGTTCATTAAGCAGACGAGGCCGCAGGAGGAGGACGTGCGCCAGACGCACTTTTCTAAGTGGGGGAAGTCGAATTTGCACCACCGGAGGAAGCAAGGGTCGTACACGCGGCTCGATATGCCGCAATCGAGTAAGCAGGTCCCGAAGAACAACGGCTTCTGTGGCGCCATCATCGCCCACGACAATGGGGGCCAGGAGTGCACCACCTGGTACCACCGTTTGCACACGATGCCCGATTTGAAGATGTCGGCGATGGGCAAAAAGGAGAGTATCTTCTGCAGGAGTTCGTCCAGTAGAATGGCGTCCCACGACAGCAATTTGTCCTTGCCGTCACTATGTCGAGGCATCGTCCTGCCCTAAATCCTGCCTCTCAAATTTCTGCGTACGTCGGAATTAATATACGTAAAGAGAAAACTTGCAACCTTCTATCTATCCATCTTTTCTTCTACCCTATATATACAATACAAGGCGTTCATTCCTTAAGAAATTTTAGATGAATTATTACTTTATTTAGATTAATATTTACGATTTGAACATGGTCGTCTTTTTATAGAATATAATAAATAAAAAAGTTAATATATAATTAATATAGGAAAAATAAAAGATATTTTTTTATATACCTTAATACATACCTGATACCCTTTGTCATTTAATTTCCATACATATATGACATTACTTAAATAAGGTTGAAATTTTTTTTTAATTTAATATAGGAGATAATAGAAATTTAAAAACTATTAAATGGACCTAATCGAATTTATTTAATAAAATAATAGATCATTAATAAGTAATAAATTTATAGCAATATGTAAAATTTATTAGAATTTTTCAAAAAAAATTGAAATTTAAAATAAATTTTTAAGATATTTTATTAATATAAATCTATTATAACCTAGAAAATATTGTCTAGATTACCTATTCACATGAGGAGTTGATTGAAACATAAGCCTAAGTTTAGAAATTGAAACCTAAGTTTGAATCATGTGGTCCTCTGTTCACGAGCACACACAGTTAATTGAAGTAAATTCCTTTCTACTTTCTCGTTAGAATTATGTTCAAACTCTAATGTTGATTGGACAGGTGACTCTACGGATCGTAAGTTTACTACTGACTTTTGTATTTTTCTTGGAGATTCACTTATCTCTTAGAAGAGTAAAAAGTGAGATGTTGTTTATAGATCTTCCGTAGAAGTTGAGTATCGTGCCATGACTACCACCACTTGTGAATTGTTTGGCTATGTTGATTGCTTACAGATATGAGAATTTTGATATTGAGATTGATTGTCATTTCATTCATCATCATCTCCAGTTTGACACTATCATGCTATCTTTTATTCCTTCCTCGCTGCAGATAGCTGATATGTTTAACAAAACTTATTCTGCTTGATGTTTTCATTTTTTGTTTGACATACTCTGAATACTTCTAGCTATACATTTTTAATTATATATATTATAATTATTTATTTATAATATATATAATCTAGCATCGTAATCACGATGATAAAAAGCGATTCGCATGCTTGCGCCTTCCACAATCATGTGCTACTTCCATTACTTGCAATCAAGATTGTCAGCAACTTCTTGTTCCTACTTCCTATCACATGTTTTCCACTTTTTGCTTTCTTGTAATCTTGCAGATAAGCTCATTGAATCTTTCTGGACATCTTTCGGCAGATCAGGCCAATGTGTCAGCAAATCAGACCGGATCATTCTCTGTGACACACATGACATGTCATTCAGATTGTGCCAGAACTTGAAGTGATCCCAACAGCATTTTGTTGAATCACAATATACATTCTTATTATAATATTTTTTTCTTATTTATGAAATTATTTTATTTTTTATTTTTTTTTATTTCCTTAAGGATTTCAATTGCAAGATCCTAGTGGTTTGATAAGACCAATAAATTTTTAGATCGTCCAATGCGGATATTAATTATAATTTTGAAAATTGTGGTCACTAATTTAATTTTCGATTAAAGGACAACACTGTATCTTTGCTTGTATATGAAAATTTGAGTTGTTAATCCAGATATTCACGGTTCGATCCTCAGTTATGGTGCATTTTGTAGAAATTTTTCTTCCAAATGGGGCGCGGACCCTGAGACGTTGTACTTCTAGACTGTCCACCGCGAGCGCTTCCTGATTTACCATGGTGACCGGTGGGAAACTTCCGTGGGGCCGGGCCAGTCACCCCAGGTTCAATTTGTCTGATGTCTGGTTCATCATTTTTTTGTATATGACATTATAAGATTCATGGATCAAAATTTAATAAAGACAGTGTGTCTGTCCTCTCCATATACTAGTCACAACATCCGGACTAGTAGTTCTCGTGATTTACCTCATTCGTGTTAGTCCTGAAATGGGTAGGCGGGGGCGCTAGGACCAGTGTTATGAAAATCGGACCTAACCGGCCGGTCGAATCGGTTGAACCGTCCAATCGAACCGGTTGAAATGGGAACCAGCTAGATTTCCAATCCGAGTTAACTCTGAAAACTGGCTACTCAAAACCGAATACAAACCGTTGAACTAGGCGAGAATCGGTGAACTAGACAAACCGGCTTGATTTATTTTATTTTTTAATTTTTAATTTTTTTTTCCTTTGCAGTTTTGTTTTCTTATTGATAAATAAAAATTAAAAAATAAAATATCAAAAACCTAGTTTACTTTCACCCAAAGTTTCCAACAAATAAACTTGTTGTTTGCTTGAACCTAATAGTTGTAAACTTGATTTTTTTTTTGAAACTAACTTTTTTTTTAAAATATAGTGCTGAGTTGCTGACAAAAAATATATCACATGCTCGTTCTAGTTGATTTAATCTTGAAAAAAAATAGTTGGGTAAGTTGTTATTTTCATATATTTATATAAATATATAGTTTATTATATACCAGTTATATCCCGGTTGGACTCCTAGTTAAATCGGTTGATCCTCTGAACCTCTAAACCCTTGCCCCAATAGGTTCAATATCCGGTCCGATTTTCAGAACCTTGGCTGGGACGAACAAATCACCTTTATGTCACCTTGTATATGAAAAACTACATTCCCACAGAATGGACTGAGACATTAACATCATGAAATTTGGTAGTCAAATTCTGAGAAAATTAGATACCTATCCTCCTTTAAGTGCTATTAATTATCCGAATTAGTAATCCGCATAATTTATCTCTTTCATATTATCCTGAATTAATTGGCAAGGGCGAGCACATATTCGTTTTTTTTTTTTGCCACTTGTAGGCGGGAAACTGCAATGTATGAAAATCATTATATATTAACGGATTTACCAATCATATTTGTAGTGTTTTATGATAAGTGATCTTGTCGCGAAGTAAGGTGGGTGTCCTAAGAGCGAGATATGATGGTCCTCCGAGAATCATGAACCGTTGAGGCTGGCTGTGAGACTCACTCCTAATCCGCAAGACAAAGACCGTTAGAGCACGCCGGGAAAAGTCCCCGGCAAGGCACTCTGATGGTCAAGTCAGTCCTTGAGAGTGGAAAGCAAAAGGCAATGCAACAGTAGTAAAATTACTATTTGCGCGTCTCTGGGGCGTGTGGAGTAGAGAGACTTATATAGCCGGGGAAGCTAACAGTTGCTGCCCAGTCTGCCACCTTTTGTCTCGTTGCGGGGACAGGGCAAGGCATACCCTGAGGTGGCAGGGTAAGGTGTCGCACACCGGAATAAGGAAAAGGGCACTGTCAACTTAATGGTTAGCGTCGTTGGGCGCCGCTCGGCCTGACACAGAGGTATGTGGTCGTGGTACGAGGGCTCAGGATGTGGCAGGAAGATCATGGCGTCAGCGAGATACTCGCGATTAGTGCCGGAATGATGCCCTACCTGCGTCGACCCCGTACTCCTTCTGTTAGTCCTGTGTTAGGGAGTGGTTGTTCTGGTGAGTCACGACGAATGCCGACTGGGGACACAGAATGAGGAGGCCGACTAAGGGCCTAGAGTAGCGGTGCCGACTGAGGGCACAAGATGAGGAGGCTGACTGAGGGCCTAGAGTATTGGTGCCGACTGAGGACCTAGAGTAGCGGTGTCGACTGAGGACACAGAATGAGGAGGCCGACTAAGAGCCTAGGGTGATAGCACGATTCAGTGACATATTAAGAAAAGCCCCCTCTGGCTCGGGCTTACCCCAGGAGCGTGGGCCGCCACGCGTCAACTGGGAGCCAAACCGAGAGGGGAGTGGGGACAGGCCCGCGCTTGTCTGGATGTTCGGTCAGGCCGATTCTGAGGAACGTGGGTCGCCACGCGCCTGATCATGGACACTTAGCCGAGTGATGTGTGAGCGTATAGCTGCATATATCTTCAAGATGCTTTGAGTTTGAGATTCCCCCGACCCGGGGGAACTGAGATTCAGTGACGCTGTAAATTGAGCCTTCTTAGACTCGGGCCTCCCAATCCAAGCATTTTTGGACCTGGGTGGCCTTTCGAGGGCTTCCGATCCCCTTAGTCGAGATGATTACCTTTTACCAGGGTCATCCCTTTTCGTTCTCGAGAGAACTAGGCCGAGCTGCCCATATAGGCCTTACATCTCATGGGCTCCCAAAACCCACAAATCTATCTCCTACTGACGAGGCGCCAGGCGGCCGGGCTAGGCTATATGCAAGCTGGCCCGGGATCATTCATATTCTCTTAAGAATATTTAATAGTTGAGGAAATCTTTTGCTTGACCCACTCAAATTATACATATTTTTTCTAAGCCTCTACAATCATCTCTAGAGTTATGGTGCAATGGAAGGATGACTAGTCGTCTTCCAAGTATCTACGGTTCGATCTCTAGCTATGATAAATTGTGTAGGAATTTTTTTTCCCAAACGAGGCGTGCAACCATGTGATATTAAGCTTCTGGATCGTCCATCGCGAACGCTTCCCCATTTAATTTTACTTTGGCAGTTGATGGAAACTTTTGTGGGACCGGATTGGTCGTCTCAGGTTGGACGTTACCAAACCTGATTAATCATTTTTTATTCCAACTCGCTGAGCTCTAACTCCTTTGTCTTTATCTCCGAGGCTATGGTGCAACAAAAGAATAATTAAATGTCACTCAAACACTTACAGTTCGATTCCTTGCTACAACGTATTTTCTAAAAAAAAATCTTCAAATAGGGCGTGCTACCATGGGCAGTTAAACTTTTAGACCATCTATTGTGAGTGCTTCATGATTTATCTTCTTGATTGCGTGTGTTTATATATATATATATATATATATATATATATATATATATATATATCAATTCAGTGAACCTTTCAATATAATCAAATAGATTAGTCCAAGGGCTTCATATTCTACGAGCCCAAACTATGTGATCGAATAAATCCTCCTCCATTTGTTGCAGGTTGATGTCTTCTTTCACTTCTTCAAACTCTGATTCGTATTTTTCATACGTTTGAATCATATATAACTTGTTCTTTGGTTAAGGGGGAATTAGGAATTTATTTGATAGGAGACAATAGTATTTTCCCTTGGAGATAGAAAATTCGTCCACCCGACTTTATAAATTTACAAACTAACTTTGAATGAATCTAGACCCATTAATAACTTTGAATGAATCTAGACCCATTAATAACTTTTGACAAATGTCGAATCAATATCTAAGAACTCTTGGAAAACAACTTTAAAACTTTCATTGGACTCAAAAGCTTCTTTACAAAATTAAATAATTGCAAATTGATGTAGTAAAGGGCAAACCAAAGAAGAATGATTTTCATAGTTAAAGAAGAAATCTTGTAAATTAAGTAGGATAAAAGAGTCGTTAAAAGATGACAGGATCCTTGACCATAATAGAGAAATTTCTCCATTACTAAAACTAAAACTAAGAAATTAAATAACACAGGAACTAAAACTAAAAGGATATAACTAGATCCAGAGGAAATTTCTCTGTTACTAGTTTGGCTTTTTGTTCCCAAAGTAGCTTGTTCATCCGACTAGTCCAGCTCAAACGCTCTTGAACTCCATAAACAGTCTTCAAATTAGTCATGATTTTTCATGAGACGACAAAGATGCAATGCTACGTTCATAATTCATAATTCAGCTGATTCGTTACTCTAGCTCATAGACAGATGATCAAAGTCTTGGCAGATAATAAAATTACTTTCTTAACCAAAACAAGAAGAAAGTAAACATATTTTGTCGATCGAGTTGTAAATTAAATGAAGCATGCAGCAGAGAGATCAAGAGGAGACGTCGAGCCTCGGTTCGAAGCAGAAGCCGTAGTACAATTGGGACATGTACTGCAACCGATCATTGTAAGAGCATTTCCACACCTTCTGCCTCATGTCGAAGGTCAGTAGCACTGGCCTCATTAAGGAGTGCATGAAGAGGAAGTCGCAGGCGCCGCCGCAGATTAAATTCTTGCTGCGTAACTCCTTGTACATGGATATCGGCATTTGAGCCACCTCCCGCCATGTCTTATCCTCAAGTTCCAAAATCGCCGCTCCCTGGAGCGGGCAGTCGAGCAATCCGACCATGACCAATTTGTTCGACAGGTCGATCAATCCAGCATCGGCAAGAGGGTACGGCGTAGGAACCGATTCTTGAATCAGAGAGTGAATGCTAGTGGGAGGCTTGGTGAGGTCGAACGCCATTAAGCGGGAGGTCAGATGTGGATGACGGATGAAGTAGTAGAGCATGCCGTCGCATATGACGGCCTTGTTGCTGCCTATCCAGAGGCCGAGGTCTTGGGCGAAGGTAGCGGCCCACGATTTCGTCGTCGATTGGTAGATGTGGACGGATAAGTGCCATCGTATTGGGCCTCCTGCAAGCAGCTGGGTGCGGGCGCTCTTGGCGACGGCCACGGTGTAGCCGCGCGTGCGGCGGTCGAACGACAAGGCGAGCGCGTTGATGTAGGAGGAAGAGACACCGGGGACTTGAGGAAGCGGCTTCCAGTCCCTCTTGATGGGATTGCCGATCAATAAGTTCCGTCGTTGGCGTTCATTAAGCAGACAAGGCCGCAGGAGGAGGACGTGCGCCAGACGCACTTTTCTAAGTGGGGGAAGTCGAAGTTGTACCACCGAAGGAAGCAAGGGTCGTACACGCGGCTCGATATGCCGCAATCGAGTAAGCAGGACCCGAAGAACAACGGCTTCTGTGGCGCCATCATCGCCCACGACAATGGGGGCCAGGAGTGCACCACCTGGTGCCACCGTTTGCACACGATGCCCGATTTGAAGATGTCGGCGATGGGCAAAAAGGAGAGTATCTTCTGCAGGAGTTCGTCCGGTAGAATGGCGTCCCACGACAGCAATTTTTCCTTGCCGTCACTATGTCGAGCCATCGTCCTGCCCTAAATCCTGCCTCTCAAATTTCTGCGTCGGAATATACGTAAAGAGAAAACTTGCAACCTTCTATCTATCCATCTTTTCTTCAACCCGCACGGGGCGCGCTGCGATAATATCAAAGGCGTCCTGTGTACCAAGTTCTCGGCCCAACTGTGTCCTAACTGTTTCGGTTACCGTGATTTACCTCCCTCGTCTTGGCTTAGGGGCAGGCTGTCGGGGGCGCTGGGGACGAGCGTAATCGCCTTTTGCATCTTTTCTTCTACCCTATATAAGGCGTTCCTTCCTTAAGAAATTTTAGATGAATTATTACTTTATTTAGATTAATATATACGATTTGTGCATGGTCGTCTTTTTATAGAATATAATAAATAAAAAAGTTAATATATAATTAATATAGGAAAAATAAAAGACATTTTTTTATATACCTTAAGACATACCTGATACCCCCTTTGCCATTTAATTTCCATACATATATGACATTACTTAAATAAGGTTGAAATCGGATTTTAATTTAATATAGGAGATAATAGAAATTTAAAACTATTAAAATAGACTTAATTGAATTTATTTAATAGAATAATAGATCATTAATAAGTAATAAATTTATAGGAATATGTAAAATTTATTAGAATTTTTCAAAAAAATTTGAAATTTAAAATAAATTTTTAAGATATTTCATTGAGATAAAACTTAGAAAATATTGTCTCGATTACCTATTTACATGAGGAGTTAGATTGAAACATAAACCTCCGAGATTTTGATGTAGTTGTAGGGCGACTAGTTACTATTTCATATATTCACGGTTTGATCCCCAGTTACGGTGTATTTGTAGAAATTTTTTTTCCAAATAGGGCACGAACCCTGGGACGTTGGGCTTTTAGACCGCCCACTGTGAGCGCTTCCCGATTTACTCTGGCGGCCGGTAGGAAACTTCCGTGAGGTCGGGCCGATCGCCCGAAATTGGAAAAACCTCGTTAATCATTTTTTTTATATGAAAAATTGCCATAAGGGGCTATGAAGTAGTGGAAAGGTAACTAGTCGTTATCTCAGACATCCACGGTTTAATCCCAGCTACGGTGTATTTACATGAATTTTTCCTCCAAATGGGGTGCGAACCCTGAGACGCTGGGTCTCTGGACTGCTCGTCGCGAACGCTTCCCAATTTACCTTGGCGGCCGATGGGAAATTTCCGTGTGGCCGGGCCGGTCGCCCAAGGTTGGAAAAACCTCGTTAATCGTTTTTATATATGAAAAATTGAGTCCTCCGAAATGGACTGATGGTATATGAGTGATCATCATAAGATCTGTGGATCAAAATCTGACGAAACCAGTATATTTGTCCTCCCCATACATTAGTCAGAGTATCCGGGTTAGTAATCCTCATGATTTACTTCCTTCGTGTTGCTCCTAGAATAGGTTGACGGGAGCGCTGGGATGAACAAATCACGCCATCTTGTATATGAAAAATTGCATTCCCACATAATGGATTGAGATATTATCATCATAAAATTTGAGAGTTAAATCTTAACGAAGTTAAATATCTATCCTCATTAATTTAAGTAATATTAATTATCTAAATCAATAATCCATATAATTTATCTTTCGATATTAATTATGAATTGATGGCGAGGGCGAGCAAATAATCGTCAGTTTTTTGTCACTTGTACGTGGGAAACTGTAATGTATGAAAATCGTTATATATTAACGGATTTATAACCATATTTAAAGGGTCATATGATAAGTTTTTTTAAAACAAACTAATTCAGTGATATATTTTTCTAATTAGATATTTAATTTTTCAAATTGATTAATTTTATAAATAATTAATCAATTCGATTCTTATAGATCATTGTAAATTAAAAATACTCATATTCTTAGATATGTTTCTCCAAAAATCTCTTGTTCAAATTTTAAATCTTTTAATTATTCGTGCAAAAAGTTAATCATTCTAAATTTCTTAATAACTCATTGAAAGGGTTAACTTTGTATCGCTGCCCATGTTGGGGCTTGACTAGCGTCAGGGGTGACACATGTCATTGCATCATATGCATACGTATTTCGTTTATGCATTTTCCTGTGATTGTTGCATTTATATAAGCTATAATTGTTGCACTTGATTGACATGCATGTATATCTTAGTTTTATTATTGTTGAGTTGTTTTATACATGCTTAGTTATTATTCGGATTTTATACCATGTCGTTTTACATATGTTATGCATGATTAGGTATTCTTATATTTCTTATGGACTGTACTCTATTGATTCTCTACTTAGTTATCCTTTATTATGTCATGCTTATTGTCTACTCGTATACCCGCAGAGTCCACTCGGACTCACCACCGCTACCTCTCATTTTTGTTTCAGGTAGCAGGTAGATATTTTTCTTGGAGTCAGGAGATGATCCAGTTGCCAGCCCCTCAGTCCCTCAGTTTCCACCGGGTTGTTTTATTTGGAGTTGTTTCAGAGTTGATTCTCCGTAGTTTCTCTATTTCCGCATTTTATTTTCTTATCTGGTATGGTTTTGACTAATTTGTAGTAATGTCTTATTGGTCGGGTTTGTTCGTTGTGGAGTTTCTCTTTGGTTGTGTTTTCTTTTATGCCTAAGGTGGCTGACCCACCCGTTATCTCTTTTGTTGACATAAAAACTGCGTGGTGATGTTTTTATTTCTGTTATGATGGCTGAGCCATCTTTTATGATTGGAGTGTATGTATATTTGTCCCAACTTGTCCGCCGTATAGGGATGTTGCCCGATTTTCGAGTAAGCATATGCCTCTGGGGTCGTGACACCCTTGGTTTGGAGGAAGAAGAATTTTGAAATTTCATCACATTATAAACCACTAAGTCAACTCCTGTAAATGTCTGTTGCACATAATAACCATGACTCTCGCTCATTTCACTTTGAAACTTCATCTATTTCTTTTTAGTGTACAACTTAACTATTTGGGTTTCCATTGGTCATGTGGTCATAGTCTTGGGTTGCTCATTCATATCAATATGATCTGCAACTAATTCATTATGTCTTTGATTTCTCAGTGCTCTATTAAAACGGGTGATAAAATCTATCAATGAATTCTTATTTGAGACATATCTCTTGAAAAAAACATGTTAACCTTCAGATCTTTGACTACTTGACATTCTAGCATAAAATATAGAACTAAAATACACTGGCACCCATCTATATTGCAATTTATACATCAAGGACAACCAATCATTATTCTCCAAATTAGCACACTTTATAGTCTTTTCCCATGACTTCTCAAAATCATTAGGTGTTGTAGAATTTACAATGACATTCTTTATGCTTTGATAGTGATTTCGAAAGTCAAAGTGGGTAATTTTTCTGGAAATTTATTCATTATGTGCCACAAAAAATATCTATGCATTGTGTGAGGAAAAACTTGTGCAATGACTTTTGTCATAGCAGGATCCTGATCAGTGATGATAACGTTTGGTGGACCTGTAGGCATGACTTCTATAAACTTGTTAAATAACCAAATAAAAGAATCAGTTTTCTCGTCACTTAGAAACCCACAACCAAAAAGAATTATTTGATGATGATGATTAACTCCTACAAATGGTGCAAAGATCAAACCATATTTGTTAGTGTTATATGTCGTATCAAATACAATTATATCATCAAATACACTGTATGCTCTCCTTGATATATAATCAGCCCAAAACCACCTAGTAAATCTGTTATCTGAATCAATCTCATAATCAAAGAAAAAAAGCTGAATTCTTCTCCTGCTCAGATATAAAAAACTCAATCAATATTTCAGCATCAATACACTTTTGTTCATCTCTTAGATTTCTTTCTAAATTTCTAATATCTTTTTCTGTGCAACCGACCCCCTCAGGCCCCTCATACTGTATCTTCAATAATCGTATTTGTTGACAAGTTGGTACATTTGCCTCTGAAAATTGTTTTGTCAATGTTTTCTTTGCTGTTGAAATATTACGATGCGAGCGTAGCAAATGCACCTTTGATGGAGTCAAAAGTGGATGATTATGAGTTTCTATGAAGTTACTGACAACTCAATTAGATCCAGTCTATTTCTTGACAAATGCAATATTGGACTTACAACCCGTTTTAACTGCACCACGTGCTCTTTCCCTTGTTACTTGATCAATTTTTTCATGTTTATTCCATCGCATTAGATCAGTATGCCCTTCTTTAAAGCATACAAATTCTTTCCAAGTCACTTCATTTGTCATCTTATTTTTCTTACTCATGTGGATCTTTGAACTAAATCCAGCTTCTCGTGCATATTGATTATAGAATGAATATGCCTCATTTAGTGATGTAAATTTCATTCCAATTTTTGGTTTTCGATCATCTGTAACTTGAGGAATATATTCCTGATCATCAACTCTTTGCCCTTCCATTTCTAGACGCCCTAAATAGAAATTGTCGGTATAACATAGATTCCACAAAATAGAAAATCAACATTGCATAATAAAACTTGCTTAATAACTGTATCAACAAAAAGAAGCATAAATCATAAAATGATGCATAAAATGAAGTATAAATCATAAAATGAAGCATACCTCAATAACCGTATCAGAATTGCTTAATAAAGATTTTATTGACAAAAAACAAGATTGCCTAAAATGAAGCATAAAATGAAGCATAGCTCATATAACAAAAAAACAAGCTATCAGGATTTTACATAAATCAAATACAGATTTTACATAAAAAAAAGAAGTTGTACCAGGATTGCTTAAATACAGATTTTACATAAACATGCTAACAAGTGTATCAGGATTGCTAAAACAAATACAGATTTGACATAAACAAAGAAGCATAACTTAATAACTGTGGCGAAAAAGAATCAGACCATATAACAAAATAAATACAGATTTTACATAAAACATGCTAACAAGTGTATCAGGATTGCTTAAATACAGAGATGATTCAAAGAAGTCTAGAAATTGAAAGGCGTGGGTATTACTAGTAAAGGAGCCTGTCTGCTGTAGAGATCTCGAAATTCAATGAAGGAGGTTGTGGCGAAACGAAGCTCTGCTGTAGAGATCTAGAAATTCAATGAAGGAGGTTGCGGCGTCTGGTAGAGATCGAGAGAGTGGGCGAAGCGAAGCTGTCATCGAGGGAGGGCGAAGCGATAGAGGGCGCTGCCAAAATCAGAATTTTATTGGTAAAATTTTGATTTTTACCAGAATTTGCTGGCAATAGTGTAAAATTTGCTAATAAAAATCAGAATTTTACCAGGAAAGATCTAGCAAGGTGTCCTCGTCGACAACGACCGTCGGATGGAGCAAGGTGTCCTCTCGGCAGCGACGCAGGGATGGAGCAAGGGTGCCCTCTTAGCAGCGACACAGGGATGTAGCAAGGTGTCCTCGTCGGCTAGAGACCGTCGGCCGAGGGAGAGGAAAGCAAGGGGGTTGCTGCGGCCTCGTCGCGAGGAGAGGAAAGCAACGGGGCTGCTGCGGCCTCGTCGGCTAGAGATTGCTGGCGAGGGTTGCGGGAGAGTGAGGGCGAGGGCCGCTGGGGGGGGGGGGGGGGAGTGAATCGCCGGCGCTTAGGGTTTCTGAGAGAGCTGCGGACGAGGGGAAAGTTTCTGCGGAGAGAGAAGTCTGTGGCTTGCTACGAGGGTTACGCGTATAAAAACAGAAGATCGGAGCAGAGGCGGACGCGGCTTGCCGTGTCCGCAGGTCTGCAGCGTCGCGTTTAGAGAAGTCCGCAGTGGAGCATAACTCTGTGTGTGTGCGCGTGCGCACTCGTCGAGAAATAAAAAACCTAAGAAATACTATATATGAAACACATTTAAAAATTTCCTGAAAACACACATACGCTTTCAAACATTCTAACATAGTATAAACATTCCTATGTAATCGGATAGAAACTAGAAACAATCTTCAACCATTTTGTTAAACACTGCATATGAAGATCGGATAGAAACCAGAAACAATCTTCAACCATTTTGTTAAACGTGCTTATGAAGATCGGGTAAAAATAGTCTTCAACCATTTTGTTAAAAGTGCATATGAAGATCTTCAACCACTTAACTGTCTTCTTCCTCAGAATCGTCTTCTTCGGCATCATCCTGCGATCGCAACCAAGTATTAGTTTAGAATCCAGCTCAGATAATTACTAGATTTCTTTTTGGCGTATCACCTGAACTTATGCATGAGCGTCTGTCATTGTAATCCATGAACACTGCATCCGAGTCGTAGATCTCAACGGTGAAAACCATATTGCCTTCGTAGGCGAAAATAAAGAAAAATCCAACAGCAAAGACATAAGCATCAGCAAATTCCTTCCAGCCATCGCTGCTAGATAAGGTAGAACCTTCACGATCTTTTTGGGCAAGCCATAAGTCCCTTCCAGGACCTTGAATGGCGGACATTAGGGGACTGTCAATTTCAGAAACATTTTCAGCAAATCTACGAGCGATCGACTGCAACAAAATAATTCAAACAATTTCAAAAAATCATTTAAGAAGAGTAGTTTGTTGTCGTTGCAACTCCGATCCTTAAAATTGCTCAAATAATTCCTTTTTGAAAAAGAATAAGAAACAAAATAAATCAAGAAAGTGAAGAATATATCAAATTTTCCAGGAATCCAGGCAAGAGCTGCTCGATGAACTGAGGCTTGGACATCCATTCTTCCTTGTTGTAGATCAAAGTTTCTCCAAGAAATAAGATGCTCCGGGTGAAATGTGGAAGGAAGAAAATCAGACTTTTATTATGGAGACCGGCGAAGAATTATTTCAACCTTTGTATTTGTGAAATATTGTGTTAGAACTAAAAATTTGGAGGGCTAAAGTGATTAAAACCGACACTTAGGAGTGTAGTTATAATTAACCAAACTAAAAGGAATGTCAGTCAAAACTCATATATTGCCCCAAATTTCTTCCTTTATACATTGTTTGGAAACCTTTTAAGTAAGGAATTGAAATTCAATTCCGGTCGGAATTGAATTCCATCCGGAATTGAATTCCAATTCCCATGTTTGGAATGAATTGTAAAACGATAATTGAATTCAATTCAATTATTATACTTTTACGATTTTATCCCGCGAGGAAAGAGCCGGAGCAACTTTGATTTGTTTTGTGAGGGAGCGATTTGGTAATTTAATTTGTTTAAGTGAAAGGAATTCAATTCCTTTCACAAATCACATGTGTTTAGGTGTGATTTGTTTTGAGGGGTTTGAAAGGAATTGGAATTCAATTCCTTAGCAATTCCTTCCTAAAAATTGCTACCAAACGATGGAATTGAATTTCAATTCCCATGGGAATTCCAATTCCTTCCTTTCCAAACAAGGTGTTATTGATTTCTCCTCTCATTTCTCTCCGACACCGACGTCGCACACATGCACGCGAGCGGTTTTCTCCTCAGCGCTCCAACCTTTCTCCTCTCTTTCTCATCGCCGACGCCGACCATTTCCCCTCTCATCGCGGCTTCTCCGCTTCCAAGTGAGCAGCGCCGACTTCCCTCACCCTCGCATGAACATGCCGACGCCGATCTACCGGCGGCAGCGGCGCATCTCAACAGGTAAGTTGTTCCTGGTGGATGTGGGATGTAGCTAGGTCTTGCGTTCTGATTTAGATAAATTCGTTTTTGTTTTTCTTGATCTGCCACGAGCCCTCCCCTGTTAATGTATCTGGTTTTAACTCGGATTCTTTTGGATGTAGATTCGATTCGGCTTGGAGTTGATTTGCTTCGGTTTGTGATAAAAGGATAAGCTGTGAAAGGTAGAATTTATGTTTTCGATTTGTTTCCTTGTCGTTCTGGGTTGTAGATGGTGTTTTGATGTTTCTTATATTGGACCTCTTAATACCTCTTTGCCATGAGTTTGTGTTGGCTGCAAGCTTAGATGGAGGGTTCTGTTAGATCAGTGATATGACAGTTGATTCCTAATCATAAAGTAGTTTTGTGATAGGAATTCTAAATTGATTTTGGGTTTCTAGTTTTAGCTGACTGTTTTGATTTGATTATAGACGGTGGAAATTTATATTTTTGGTGGTGATATTGTGTCGTGAGTTTGGAGAGGGAGGTAACTTTGAGCTAATGGTTTGGGATTGATCGTGGAGTTGATTGTGGTTGGATTAACTTCTAGGGTTGAACTTGATCATGTTTTGGGTGATCATTAGATGCTATGAATTCTGTCGTGAATGCTACTGATGGGATTTAGGTTGGTTTTGTTGCTTTCCTTGTGATTGTTGCCATGTATACTTTGGATTCGGTAGATATTAGATTCGAGGTTTTAGATTGTATTTGGACTTGTTCCTTGAGTTAAATTAGGTATTTGATCTTATAATCAAATTTTGATAAATTAGTTTAAGAAGAAATTTTATATGGTTTAAGATTTAATTAAACGGATGTTAAAACTAAGATTTGATTCTAATTATGCTTAGTAGTTAATTTAGCTGTTTTATTAATTATATAAATAGCTAAACTTTGTCTTTGATACATGACTTTGATTTTTGGATACACACATTCAATGTGAGGAAGTTTTCTCTGATTGATATACTACTTTACGAGGCGAATACTTATCCTTTGTATCATGTAGTTTATTGAACTTAAATGCATAACCTATTTTGTTTCTAAGTAGGACTACTTTACCTTATTCTTTATCTTTTAATATCATTCGTTGATACTTTCACTGTTTGATCTTTGAGCTAATCAAATTTATGTTCATATAGTCTCATCGTTGATTTCCTGATTTATAAAGTATTACTTATTTGTGAGTACTTAGGAATAATCATCAAACACAACTAGGGTTTGGTTAGCTTTAGAAATACCCTACCCAGTAAATTAGTTGCATGTTTATTGATTCTGGTATTTATTTTTCTTACTGTTGTATAGTTGTGACCTGGTTGATTGAGCATATTAGTATTATGCACCATATTTGCATAGTTGCATGGTGACCAATATCGGCTTCCTTATAGTTAAGCTTGTCGTCGGTCACTTAGTTTCTTTGCCCTCTCAACCACTCATGGATAATGGTAGTTGCTAGAATATGAGCAGTCGTCTTGTTGTACCACACTCAACCACTCATGGGTAGTGGATGTTAAAGTTGTAGGCAAGCAGTTGACACCCTCTCCGTTGTTTTCAAGAGATAGCAGAGATGTTGGTGGCTACCCCTTTTCCTGAGATTTTAGAGTAGCTGGCTCCCCAGCATCCTATCCACTCAATCACTTATAATAGTGGTAGTTGTTGGAGTGCGTATAGTTGTCACAACCCTATCCACTCGGCCTCACAGATGTAATGTGACGGCGGCTTGACTGGCGTCAGGAATGACACATGTCATTGCATCATATACATTTATTGCATCTTGCATTTTCTTGTGTTTGTTGTATTTGTATGAACTATGATTGTTGTATTTGGTTGACATACATATATGGTTTATTATTGCACGACCATTCAGTTTTACACATATCTATATGTTATTCTGTTTCGAGGATTTTATACTTTTATTTCTATTTGTTTATTATACCTTTTATTATGCCATGCATTTAACTACTTTTATATTCGTAGAGTTCGCCCGAACTTACCTTCCCTATCATCTAATTCTGTTTTAGGTAGCTGATAGATGCATTACTTGGAGCTACGAAAGGATCCAGTTGTCAGTCCCAGGAGAGGATCCAGTTGTCAGTCCCATATTATCGAGCGTATTGTAGTTTTTCGGCATTTACTTTATTTTTCGCATTGTCTTTATTTCCGCATTTACTTGATTAGACTGATATTTATCATTCCGGTAGACTTATATATAGTCTGGGTATATTTGTCGTTAGATTTCTTGGGAGTTTTAATTGGAATATATATGTGATTTCATTTATTATTATATTTTATACTATATAGTTGTAGAGTTTATTTTTATAATTGAGATGGCTGAGCAATATATTATGTGAAATTGTATGTATAAATAAGATTATTTATCATAAAAAAGAGATGATACTTATTTTTCGAGCAAACACGACCTTACGAGTGGTGACAAACTGTTTTAGCTTATTTTTGTTAGATCGTTAGGCCTTGCTAGAGGGGAGGGGGGGGGGGGGGGGGGTAAACAACAATTTTCGATTCGTTCTTCTTACAAGGTTAGTTGCGCAAGCGGAATATACTAAAATAAAACTAAACTAAACTAAAAAAGGAACAAACACATCGATGTATGTGGTTCGGATATGATACTCCTACTCCACGGCTGCCCGTAAGGTAGGCGATCCCTAATCCGTTGGTGGATGATTCCCCGGAGTATCTCCGGCTAGATCGCGTAGCTCCTTGTGGGTGGAGAAACCTCTCCACAATTCTTGGACACTATCTGATCACAACAGGCTACTAACAAGCTTTGACCAAGCAAGTTTTGCCAGCTCTTTCTCAGCCAACCCGAGCTCCTTTAAATAGGACTCAAAACTGGAAGACACCCAACTAGTCGACTGCTCCCAGGGCAATCGACTGGTCCCACTGAAATTCGACCGTTGCAACTCAACGTTCCAATTTTCAGTCAACTTAACCAGTCACTACCAGTCGACCATAGTTTGCAAAATCGCGATCCTGGATCGTAGGATCGTACGATCCTACGATCCTAGATCATAAATCGATCCAGAATCGCGCAGAATCGATTTTCGAGCAGGATCGTAGGATCGTAGGATCGGACAGAATCGGATAGGATCACACAGGATCTTAGTAGAATCGGAACAGGATCGGTGAAAGCTTTAAAAGGTCATAACTTTTGATTCGGATTCAACCACGTGACGTATAATATATCAAATCGAAACTCATTCAAATATCTATAGTTAGTTTTAAGGTTGAATTCCAAAAATATTATTTAAAGCCATTTCAAAGGCCTAAAAGATTTTTAGTCTTTTTTATTATTATTATTTTTATCTTTTATAGAGTTAGTGTTAGAGTTTTAAGATTATTTAAACATCTGTTTAATTATTTTTAGTTTGTTTTTTATCAATAATATTATGTTATATCTTTTTCCTAAAATGATAAATTTTTAGATGTATATTATCTAATAGGTTGACAATTAAATTGGATCATCTTGTAATCAATGGAATATTCTTGAAGTTGAACGTGATTATTATCATTACAATGTTAATAGAAATTGTATATTCTTTCATTTTAAGGGTTTTTGCTAGGATCGTACGATTTTACGATCCGATCCCGACCGATCCGATCCTGACCTCAAATCGATCCTGCGTAGGATCGTGATTCTACGAACTATGCAGTCGACTGCTCTCAGAGCAATCGACTGCGAAATCCTTCTGTGAGTTTCTGTGCTTGCTGGCAGTCGACTGTTATATTCCCAATCGACTGCCTAACTTACAAACACACTCTTCCTCACTCCAACGACCCTCCTCCACGCGTGTCTTCAAGTCCACTCCCTTGAATTGCTCCTTGTGTTAAATATCAAAACCTGAGGGGCTTAAATGCTAATGGTCATAACTTAAGGGCGGATGGCAATATTAGAAGAAGAGGGGTTAATTGGCAAAAGGGCCTAGGGCATTTAATGCCTTGTTTTCTCCCCGTCGCTTACTTCCGCGAGCCGCCCCCTTCCTTCCCGACATCTTCCTCGTCTTCCCGATTTCTCTCCTTTTTCTTCTTCTCCCCTCCTTCCCTACTTCGTCGCTTTCTTCTTCGCTGTGCGTCGACGAAGGCGAGCTTCGCCTCGATTTGGGGTGATCGAAGTCACAAGGGAAGGCCGCGAGCTGCTCCTTGCTCCTCTTCATTGACTGGAATCTCATCGCCTAGGTCTGAGGCAGAACTTCTCGTCGGGTGGAGTCGTTGCGCCGACCACGCCATCGCCGGATCCTGAGGGAAAAGGGGTGAGTCACCTAATCTAAACTCTAGCTTCGAGTTTTTGGAGTTCCAACCTCGATTCCTTTGTAGATTTCGACTTGTGATGAGATCTGAGCGTGTTCTTGGTTTTTTTGACGACGTGCGTAGCTCGGATCTGTGGTTTCCGTTATCCTTCCTGATCTCGATTCATGGTTGAGCTTGGGTGCTGGTTGCGACGGTGATTGCAAATTCTGGTTGGTGATTCATTCCGCTGAGTTTGATTCGTGTGCGGTGGAATTGGCGTGGTTGCTACTTCGACTAGGTGAGTGTCTTCCTTAATTAGTTTGTTTAGGGTTTGATCTTCCATCTGAGTCCTGAATTCGAATGCTATGGTTTGTATTCTTCTGTGATTTTTGACTGTGCGTGAGATGGTTGGAGATGTATGATAGTTGATCGGATACTGTTTATTAGTTTGGAAATTTTGATTAGAGTGTGATGCAGAGAATTTGATTTGGCGGATGCGGGGGTTGGTTGGATGATTCAGGTGAGCGTGGGTGCTATATGCTCTAAGCCGTGTAGTTGTGGTTGATCTTGATTTGGGAAGGTCTCTATCGAGTCCTATGCTGTAGCTTGATCAGTCTATAGTGGATAGGATTTGATTATTGAATGAACTTGGGCCGTGTAATATTTCGGTTAGTAGCACATGGTAGGGTTTGATTTTAGACTAGGTTGGGGTGGATCAATTTATTCCTTAGGAGATGATTGGTCTAGATCAAATGATGAATCAGGGTTTAGGTTGTAGTTGGGCCTAGATTGGAGTTGAGTTGGTTTAGGTCGAGCTTAGGCTAGACTTAAACCAACCAAGACCCAATGGGTAGAAGTTGGTCGTGTAATTTAAGGTAATTAACCCTAATTAAATAGGTTGTGTTATGTTAGCTAACTCTCGTATGAGATTGAAGCTAAATCATTATGTTATTTGCATGCAGGGCCTTGATTGGATTCCGGTTGGCTTGGATCTTATTTCTGGACGGGGGGTTCTTACGCGCACAGACTTCGTCATCTTGAGGCGGGTAACTCTGACTTATCTCCTAGATAGTCACAGCCTTATATGCTTGATATGCTAGGATTAGCGATAGGGTATTATTTGCGTGTATCTGTTTTCCGTTACTATGATATTTATATTAGACCCGATATGTGATACTGATACCCTCTAGGATTTAGGATATGGTGCATAATTGTATGTGATCCTTGCATATCATGTTGAAATAGGTGGATTAGATAGTAGATGCTGTTGTGACTGTCGTCATGCATCATCGTGCACCTTGCATCACTATCGACCAGGGGCCCATTGTTGGGTAGGCTAGGTCGACAGTCATACTGACCTTCCCATACGGCCGCTCATGGGTTAGTGGTTGACGGAGTATGGGTAGGATGCCCTGTGCTGCTCCGCTCAAGCACTCATGGGTTAGTGGATCGGAGCGTGGTAGCAGGCAGGGGTCCCTCCTTGAGTTGCCCTAATACCAGGAGATGAGAGAGACCTTTCTCCCCCGTATTACATGGGGTAGGTGTAACACTCAGATAGAGATATCCCCCCAGTTCTACGGATGATGACCGGAGGTAGAGAAGGCTACCCGGGTAGGTCATGGGGTAGGGGTGTTACGCCGGTAGCATACCGTCTACTCGATCGCTCTATTACCCGGGGTAGGGATGGCTTCCCGGATGGGTCGAGTACGGATGGAGTCACAGCTCTACGCCGGAGGTTGGCTTCCCGCTCAGCTTCCTCCCGTATACAGGTGACGATGTCTGACCGGCGACAGAGGTGACCATGTCATTGCACCATGTGCATACGTATTTCTTTACAATTGCTGTATGTGGTTGTTGCACATGATTTACATGCACATTCAGGAGACCCTTCTTCATGGTTTTGATGACCCTGCATCGCTGGTATGTTTGTTCTACTTCTCGAATTTGCTGTATTTAGTATGGATAGTACCTGTGATATTTTGATAGTTGTATCTCTATTGCTAGCTTAGACTATCTTGCATATATATGAGTTATCAGCTGAGTTCTTTGAACTCACCCCGTAGCTCCTTGTTTTTATTTCAGGTTGATCGCCAGGAGGGTCCAGCTGCCAGTCCCATCACCTTGCGTCGAGATGTTCTTCTTTGATTTATAGTTCCTGTATTGAGTGTCAGTACTGTGTTTCCGTTTTAATATCTTCCGCTGTGTTCTTATTCGATATGGTTGTACTTTTGTGTGCCGTGGAGGCCTTATGTCTTTTGGATTTGTTGTTAGTCATACCGGTATGCACGTCTTCCTTGGTTTTGTACGCTAGTTTGGTGTTTTGGTCTTGAGTTTGTGAATTGTCCGCCGGGCGTGGGGGAAACTGGCCGATCCGTATCGGTCGAGCGACTCCTCGGGGCGTGACACCTTGAAGTCCTCTTCCACCAGCTATCGTCCCTCGGATGTGCACGCAAGCCCTCGACTTGCCTCCATGCCACCCTTCACGTGTGCCCTTTGAAGTCCATTTCCCGGCTTGCCCTTGGAGTCCTCTTCCCTCGGCTCTCGTCCCTTCATGACTCAGCTGACTCTTCGCCAGCAGTCTCGACTGTTGCCTTCACGCCCTCTTCGTCTTCGGCTCTCGTCCCCGGATGCACACAAGCCTTCAGCTTGCCTCCATGCTATCCTTCACGTACGCCTTCCCTTGGCTCATCGTCCCTGCTATCCATGGTCCCTCGGGTGCACACAAGCCTCCAACTTGTCTCCATGTCACCTTTCATCGTACCGAAGCCGTCCAGCTAAGTCAATATGTGTAACCTGCAAATCCTGCACACTCACATACACATATTAGATCACAAGGGTAAACCTAACTTACACTCTTTGCCCAAACATCAAAACACATGGTTACTCCGGACCATAGATTGCATCAACAACTTCCTCGGTCGCGAAATATGGTAAAGAACGCATCTGTATATTGATTCAGGGGGCACTTGATAAACGGGTTAGAAGGCGGGAATGAGAATGAAATCTATTTCATTTCTATTTATGATGCTTGGTATACGGGAATCAAAATCAAGATATGGATATGATACCCTTGATTTAATAATCTAGCTCTCGCTAAGTTATCACTAAACTCATAAATCTCTCAATCAAAACTCATTATCATTCACATTATCGAATATTTATCAAGCGTCTCCTCAGTCTTTTTTTTTGACCGCCATAAGAAAAAAAAAAGCATCTGTTGTCTTTGGCAGAAAGCTGACGATAATGACTTAATAATTATTTTGTTATTGAATAATTAAAGAATTGAAGATTTGATTCTTAACTAATTAAAGAATTGAATATTATAAAGATTTTTTCTTAAAAAAATAAAACTAAACAGGTCATGATAGGATTAGTCAGTCTTCTAATATCAAGTAAAAAAATTAAATCATAAAAACATTAATAAGGTAATATCGAATCTGAAGTGATTATTCAACTTGATGAAAATTTTTTATCGATCCATAGAATAAATCAGAAAGTATTTAAGAGGAGCGACTAAGAAGTTCAATATCTCATGATTGTACATTCTTTTTAAAAGAAATTCTTTTTTTAAATATATTATAATTAAGAATTAAATTACGTTTGAGTGATAATTTATCCTCCTTCGGTTATATCAAATTTTCAGAGATCAAAAAAATTATAAATATTTTCTTGTGAGGTCGGATTTATCATTTTAAAATTAATGATTGTCAATTATATAAATAAATTATGAACACAAAATTAAAAACTTTTAATTTTTTTAAAAAATTAATTACCATTGCTAATTTTATTAGGTAAAAAAGAAATCGTATTCACAGGTTATGTTCTACTCCTGCGAAAAACAATGAAAATAACGTTGTTTCATGCCAGGCTAAACTTGACCTCGCTGTCGTGAGTAACCTACTCCGTCTAACGCAAGGATGTGTTTGGTTGAGGATTATCCTTGATAATCTTGATTATTCATCTAAAATTATCAATAAAAATCTTATTTAGTTTAAATAATCAGCGATTCCCAAGTAACGATCGATGCTCGACAAATCAACATAAGGGGTTTGCAATCCGGAATCGAAAAACCTAAGGAAAAATAAGGGGGCGTTTGGTTTCCTCTATTTTCTATTTTTAATTTTCTAGAAAATCGTATTTTCTCATTTTTTAGAAAATGATTTTCTTTCATTCTCTAGTTACGTTTTCCAGAAAACGCTATATCTTTTTCTGGAAAACAAGGCTAGAAAATCACATTTTCTACATAAAATAAAAAAATAAAAGGTTACCAAATGCACCCTAAAATTTTTCTTAATTCCGATGTTATGAAACTTATCTTTTCAAAATTATCCTCTAATATTTACCTTAGTAAAAGAGGCATTATTCACGGACGACCACCGGCAACGACGACGAACGACCACCGTCGGCGGGCGACGACAGATGACTGGTGCCGGCGATCAACAGTGGGCGCCGGTGATCGTCGGCAACCGACGACCGACGACAGATGACCGGCGCCGGCGATCGACAACTGGCGCCGATGATCGACGACCGACGACAAATGACCGGCGCCGGCGATCGACAACTGGCGCCGACGATCGACAACTGGCTCCAGTGACCGACGACCAACGTCGGCGACTGACGACCGGCGCTGCCGGTCGGAGACCGTCGACGGCCGACGGTCGACAACGACGGGCGACGACCGGTGCCGCCCCGCCGCCCGCCGCCGACCATTATTCGCGACTGACGACCATCATCGGCGGCCAACGACCAAGGATATGAATATGTATATAATATTATCTTAACTTTTTATTTTAAATTTATAAGTATATAATATTATTATACTTAAATTTAACTAAATGATAATACGGTAAAATATTATATTATGTCATACACTATTACCTTTAAACAAACAAAAATTTATTTAATTATCTAAATTGAAATAAATAATTTTAGGTCATATTTCATTACTCATTATCTTAGTTACGTTATTATTTAATAATCATATAATTAATATTATATCTGATAATTTAAATCAAACGCACTCTTAGTGATTACGGGCCATCATATTTGATTTCATATGAGTCCATAAGATTTTATTGGCAATATTTATTAATGACTAATCTCTTATTCCCAACCGGCGGTCGGAGATTTTTATCGGTGAGATACTTATCGGTGATCGAGTAGAACAGATCTACAATTTTAAATTTAGAATAGTAATATATTAAAAGAAAAACATAATTATTAAATTATTATATAATAATAGTCTTTCCAAACTGTGAAAGATATATAATATATTTAATTGAAATGTCAAAAATAGAGAAAAAAATAGAAGCATGTGATTTTCATGGAAAAATATTTTTAAAATTAATATTTTTTATAAATAAAAAAGTTTAAGTGTATGTTAAAATATTTTGAAATTTGAAAGTGTGATGTGATCTGGTAATTCAGGTTGTAAATAAATCGAACTTTTATCAATAAATTTGACATTGAACTTGATTAAAATTTATTAATGTTTTTTTAATTCAAACAAAACCGATTAAATAAATAAATTTGAGTAAGTTGTTAAATTAAAAAATAATCTTAAATATATATGTATTTAGCTTGTATATTCATGAATAATGTTCGTGAACAATGAACAACATTAAGATTAGTATTATATATCATTCATAGGAAGATTAAGGGGTGCTTGTTAAGCGGGTATAGAAGGTGGAAATGAGAACGAAATCTATTTTATTCTTATTTATGATGTTTGGTATAGGAATCGGAATCAAAATATGGATATAATATCCTTAATTTTATTACCAACCCCACACTAGGTTATCACTAAACCCATAAACTCCTCAATCAAAACTCATTATCATTCTCATTGCTAAATATATATCAAGCACCCCTAATATTTTCAATCATTACGTGTCTTTATTTAACTCCTTAAATCGAAATTCTAATTTTGTTTTTATCTAAAAGATAATTGTTTTTAAAAGGATAAATCTGAATTTAATAAGATTCATATTTAATGATCTATTAACTTTCTCTACTTACTATTATGTTTTATAAATATTCATAATTTTAATAGATTTTTTTTTCAGAATATGAATAATTTTTTATTGTATAAATACATGGAAAATTAAATTTTTGACGAGGTGCTCAGAGCTATCATGGAATCTTAAAATAAATTCATTAGTCTAAATATAAATGAGTATCGGTAATATAACATTTTCAATTTCCTCTAGTATTGTAACAAATATAGGAGAGATTATTTATTAATTATTACTGTTTCAATTTGAATGGACAAATTTCTAATTTTGAGAATGACGCAGGATATACAAGTATATGATTGAAAGATTTTTGTGCCGTTACTGAGACGAAAGAGGGTGACAAGACCATAACATAATGAACTAAAACAACCATTAAATGACGACCGATAATAACAGAGAAATTTCTCTGATACAAATTTGGCTTTTTGTTTCCAAAGTAACTTTCATCTGATTAGCTCGGTTTAAATTGATGTCCATAAACAGTCTTCAAATTAGTCATCATTTTACATGAGATGCAATGCTACTTCGAAATTCAGCTGATTCGTTACTCTGTCACATAGATAGATGATCGAAGTATGGGCACATACAAAAAATTTCTTTTATAACCAAAATAAGAAGAAACTAAAAAATAATTTTTTGTCGATCGAGTTGAAAATTAAATGAAGCGTGCAGCAGAGAGGTCAAGAGGAGACGTCTAGCCTCGGTTCGAAGCAGAAGCCGCAGTAGAATTGGGACTCGAACCGCAACTGCTTAGTGTAGGCGCAATGGCACTGGCTCGACCATTTCCACACCTTCTGCCTCACGTCGAAGGTCAGTAGCGCCCGCCACTTTAAGGAGTGTATGATGAGGAAGTCGCCCGCGCCGCAGCAGATGAAAATATCTAACTTCTTATACATGGAGATCGGCATTTGAGCCACCTCCCGCCATTTCTTATCCTCAAGTTCCAAAATCACCGCACCCCCGTAAGGCGAGAAGATCAATCCGACCATGACCAATTTGTTCGACAGGTTGATCAATCCAGCACATGCAAGAGGGTGTGGCGTAGGAATCGATTCTTGAATCAGAGACTGAATGCTAGAGGGCGGCTTGACGAGATCCAACGCCATTACGTGGGGGTTCAGATCTGGATCGCGGATGAAGTAGTAGAGCACGCCGTCGCATGCGACGGCCTTGTTGCTTCCCGTCCAGAGGCCGAGGTATCGGGCGAAGGGAGTGGCCCACGATTTCGTCGTCGATTGGTAGATGTGGACGGATAAGTGCCATTCCCAGGACATCCCTTGCAGTTGTGTGCGGGTGTGCTTGATGACGACCACGGTGTAGCCGCGCGTGCGGCGGTCGAAGGACAAGGCGAACGCGTTTATGTAGGGGGCAGCGCCGGCGGGGACTTGAGGAAGCAGCTTCCAGTCTCTCTTGATGGGATTGCCGACCAATAACCGATTCCCGTCACTGGGGTTCATCAAGCAGACTAGGCCGCCGGAGGAGGACGTGCGCCAGATGCCCTTTCCTAAGCGAGGGAAGTCGAAGTTGTACCACCGGAGGAAGCAAGGGTCGTACATGCGGCCCGACAAGGCGCAGTCCTTAAAGCAGGACCTGAAGAACAACGGCTTTTGTGGCGCCATCATCGCCCACGACAACGGGGGGCAGGAGTGCACCACCTGGTACCACCGTTTGCACACGATGCCCGATTTGATGATGTCGGCGATGGGCAAAAAGGAGAGCACCTTCTGCAGGATTTCGTCCGGTAGAATGGCGTCCCATGATAGCAATGCTCCCTCCTCCTCCTCCTCGCCGTCACTATCTCTAGGCATCGTTCTGATCTCTGCAACCTCGTGGTGGATGGTACATCTCTTCTTCCGGGACTCCTCCATGAAGAAGATGAGATCGTAAACAACTACCCGGTGAAAAAAACCCTCTGAATCAAGAACAGTAACAAAAAACCCTCAAATTTATGAAAAGACAAAAACTAATAGTTCGACCCTTTTATCTATCAATCTCTTCGCTTTAAATATGGCCTTCCTGCCTTAAGAAATTTTAGATATATTATTACTTTATTTAGATTAATATATAAGTTTGGACGTGATCTGCTTTTTATAAAATTTAATAAATAAAAAAGTTAATATATAATTAATATAGAAAAACAGAAAAGATCAACATAAGATATTTTTTACTACCCCATTTTTTTCTTTTATTTATAACAATAAAATTTAATAATTGAAAACATGGAAATTATATTCGAAAGCGAATAATTTCTTTCTTAAAAATTAATATAAGGAAGGAAATATATTGGCATAAAAAAATGTAATGATCAAATAAATAAACTAACAATCAATTCATTCAAATAAGAATTACATTGCCATCAAAAGAGCAATAATTAAAGAAATAAAATTGGATATCTGATTATAAAATAAATAAAAATAAATAATAATAATAATAATAATAATAATAATAATAATAATAATAATTGACAAAATAAAGTAGCAACGGTTAAGGAGGCCCTCCCCTCCTCGGCACGGCATTATAATTACTTCATCTTTAGGTTGAGAAAAATAAAAATTAGCTAAGTCATCAAATTTTTTAATCTGATTGTTTTTTTATAAAATGTATTTTATTAAACTAACTAGTATAATACCCGATGCACAGTAATCTTACACAATTCAAATAGTGATAATATATATATGTTAACGTTTATTATTAAATGAAAAGTAATTTTATTTCATCATGAATATTAAATGAAAAGTAATTTTATTTCATCATGGATTAATGTCAATATAAGATATAGTATTATTCTTTATAATATACGATATTAATGGTGATCATAAGTTTTATAAGGATGGTGGATGTGGATGCGATCTAAAATTTACTTTGCTTTAATAAGGGTGTGTTAGGCCTGTGCTATAGTGCAAGTGTGCAACACACAGGCGACAAATGAAAACCCTAGTAGCAAGCTACTGTGATGGGTCATCCCCCATATAAAAATTAATTTAATATCAAAGTGGACCAATGACCCATATATAAGATATTAAACTGATAAGAACAGATACTACACTTGATTTTACCCAAAAGCCGAGAAAGGTATGAGTTACTTTATCGTTCTTTGTCCATTTTTATAATTGCTCTGTGTTTAATTCGTCTTGGTAACTTCAGATGTGGGACTATCATTTTTCTTACATCAATTTTTTTTGAATTTGATAAATTATTTTTTAAAATTTTAATTTTGGATTAACATCTGAATTTTTCTTTTTAGGATTTGTAATTATATATTTTCTTTTGAATTTATATTTTTAATTATAAATTTTTTATTTAGAAAATTTATATTCGGTTTAGGCGAGAATCCTAAGCTCCCTGTGAATGCCAAGTCTGCATACAAAACTGTGGTTTATTAGGAATCTTAAGCTCCCTGTGAATGTCACGTCTGCATGTAAATTGTGTTTTATAGATATTAATAGATAGATTACGATTTTATAAGAATTTTTTTATTTTACAAAGAACAGGCCGCATTATCAAATTATAAAAATGACGATATGGATGAAATATAATAGACAAATTTTTTATTAATACGATATTTACTTTTTTAAAAAAAATTGTTGGATAAGAATCAGCTGGTTTCTTTTGAGTGAGGTGAGGAGATGATAACTTTGTTAGTCAGTTGTGTGTTAAGAATGAAATTAAGTTGTCTTCTCTTTCCCTTCCTTTCCTTTCAAATAAACATAGAAAAGGTTTGCAACTTTATTTGTTTATTTATTTGCATTTTCTTTTATTTTCATCTGTATAAATACATTATTATTTACTTTCTAGATAATTAATTGATATTTCAAGTACTTAATTAAGCATGATTTTTATTTAGAAAAAAAATCTCCAATTAAATTAAATATATCTAATTAAAAAATGAAACAAAGCCCAAAAGTTATGGTAAGAGAAAGACAAGTAATATCTAAGCTCCTAGGCAAATTTTCCATATTTCATGTCCAATAGAACATCCAACATAGCGAATGGCTGTGTGGTTATATATCCTATTGGAACTTTTTTGTGACTTGAAAAATGTTGGTTCAAGAACCTAAAAGACACCTCCATATTGAGAACTTAAAGAAAGTAGGAAATGAAAGAAAAAGGTCGGTTGAGGTTTTACTCTTCATTTTCCTCTTAACCAATTGAGTTTTGCTCTCATTTTTGTCATTTCTATAACCACTTGTCATACAGACGTAGAATCTGTTACCAATTCTTTGATCTTAGATCAAACTTTTAGAATTACCTTACATCCATTTAGCATTACGGTTAGCATTACTTTATAAATCCTAGAATTGTTAGTGCACTAGGGTGTTGCTGTGAACACACTAGTTTCTTAGTGAAATATGTCATGGCATCGGGGGAAACTCCTTCCTTAAGCATCTCATGAAACAATGCCATGCACTATTAGCAACTAGAAAATCACAAATCAAAGTATTTAGCCTAACCACATTATGTACAGGTAATCCTCGCCTTCTCAGGCCTCCATCCTGGCGAGCAATTCATGAGCCGTATTCAACTCCGCACACTTGCAGAATCACACCATTAGGATCGATCACATGCATGGCTGCCTTAGTGGCTTTCATTCTATTAAGCAAGGAGAGACCACCATTAAATCTCCCTGCCTTGCAGAACCCATCAAATGATTGTGTTAGCGGTAACTCCCAAATCCGGACTAGTAATTACATCGAACATGTTAGTTGCAAAGATGATTGATGAGTATTGTTAGGTCCAAAAGGAATTAGGATATCTCCACAATGACATGATATTGTCCACTTTGGGCCTAAGCCCTTATGGTTTTGCTCTTGGGCTCTCCCAAAAGGCCTCAAGCCAATGGAGATACCATATTCCTTATAAGCCTATAATCCAACCATGTGATTTCCAATATGGGACTAAGTTTGCACCCTTATAACTCCTAAAAACCCCCCTCAAACAAAGGACCACATGCCCCCTCCACAAGAAAATATTGGAGAGAGTCCTAAATAGGTTCATTATTGGACCTAGGGGACTTGACATGTGTTTGGGTGGTCAAAAAATCAAAAATGTCAAATTAGAAACATCTAAGGCAAATGAAAGAAAATATGCTAAGGTAGCATATAACTATGCTAAGGATGAATATCCAAAAATGGCAAGGATAAGCCATTTAAAGTTAAGGGAAAAAAGAACTTAACCAAGAACAAGATATCCAAGGTTAAGGAAGTTAAGAATGTAGGCCAAGAATCACCGAAGGAACATCGGTGTGGTCTTGTATTTGTTGAGTCACCTAGGGAGTAGGCTAAGGTTAAGAACTCAAGAGGGAGCTCAAAGAGTCAATTTGGTACCCATGGTAAATGGTCTCGAGAAGATTTCTCACGGAAGTCTAGATGGACCATAGAGTGTGTCAAAGGGTTTGGAGACGGATTTGAGTCTCAATCCTTAGGTTTTGACATATTGGGTTTATGTTTCATGCATGAAAATATAGCACTGGGGTCATATTGCATGAAAATTGATATTAGGTGTATAGATGACATATAAACCAATACTAGGGATGCATTGTGGTTTGATATAGGCAGATACATTAAAAGGAAGCCAAAACTAGGACTTTAGGTTAAGGTTCTATTGAACCATTTATTTAATTTTGGATTTTGTGTCAATCTTGGGATCCAAGATATATATATTTTTAAATATATTTTTTCTAAGTAGACACGGATACCACAAACCTCTTCACAAAATTTGAAAATTTTTGGAGACTTGTGAAATTTCTGGTGCATTTCTGAAATTGGGTTAGAAATACAAAAATGAGCTGATATCAGGGTATCAGTCGACTGATGCAGAGGTTAGTCGACTGATAATTCTATGAGGTTAGTTTTCGACTAGGTCAATCGACTGGTAACTGTCCCAATCGACTGATACATGCTAAAATTATTTTCAGCAAAGTCGAAATATGTCTTGATAATATTGGACTTGTGTATAAGGGGGTTAATACACAATGTTTGTGGTCTTTTAAGGTTAGAAAATTCATTAATTGTGATATTGTTGGAGCTCATTTTGATGTGTAGCAAAGGGGGATAAGTGTTGGGTTTAAGTGGAAAATCAACACACCTTTGCAAGAAATTCAAGCTCAAGGGGGAGCTTAGGTGAAGGGGAGCATTTGGTGGCAAAGGGAGAGAAGTACCTTTGCAAGGAAAACCTACTCAAGAGGGAGTTTAGGTAAAGAGGGAGCTAAAGGTTAGGTTCCATGATTTATGCATGATCATTTGCTTTGTTGTTGTTTTCCTAACTTAAGCGGGTTGCCAAACATCAAAAAGGGGGAGATTGTTGGAGCAATCTAGGTACCTTGGGTTTTGATGTTTGGGCAAAGGTTTAAGTTAGGATTATTGTTGTATTTGATGTTGCATTGTGAGAATGCAGGATACAAGTATGAATGAGAAAAGCCCAAGTGACATCTTGGCAAAGGAAGACCCGCAACAAGGGCCGAGGCTGAAGGAAGCTCTAGAATACAAGGCGTGAAGGATGGAGAGGCATCCGAGAGATGCAATGCTGATGGAGAAGGCTAGAAGGTTAGGTCTAAGTTGGTCGGGCGGGACGAGTACTCAGTGACTGTACTCGGGGTTGAAACCCTAGGTTTAGGGTTTGGCAGTAGACTGTTGCTTGGAGCAGTCGACTGGTGTTGGGCACAGAAAGATCAGTCGACTGGTGTTGGCGGGAATTCGAATGTTGGGTTGTAACGTTCGAGTTCGGGTAATTAAATCAGTCGACTGGTGTTGACACTAGTCAATTAGTAACGACTATTTCAGGGATGAGCTTTATTTAAGAGAGCTCGGCTTGGTTGTAACGTTCGAATCCAGATGGACCAGTTGACTGGTAATGGTTGGTACAATACCAAACTCTATTTAAGAGAGCTCGATTTGACTGGGCAAAAGTTGACGAAATAAGCTTGGGTAAAGCTTATTAGTAGTCTACAAGTGCTCAAGTGTTGTTGTAAGGTTGTGGTGAGGTTTCTCCACTCACAAGGAGCGATGCGAGCTAGCAGGAGGCTTTCTGGGGAGTCATCCACCGACGGATCGGGATCGTCCACCTTACGGACAGCGTAGAGTAGGACCTTTATCTCCGAACCATGTTAAAGGTTTTGTGTTAGCGGTTTGTGCTTCTTGTTAGTTTTAATTTTATTTTGTATTCTGTTGTGCTAACAAGTGTAGAAAGAAAACCGCAATTGAAGTCGGTGATCGGCTATTCACCCCCTCTAGCGGCATGCATCGATCCCCAAACTTTCTCCTCGAAACTTCCTGAGGCCACACCTCTCTTTCTCCTTTTCCTCTCCACTATGTGTTCGAAGCTGTCTCTGGAGGTAGCGATCTTCTTCCTCTTTGGTTGACTACACTTGTCTCCTCCACCAGATCGTACCTCCTAGGGCTTGGTTGGGCGATTGGGGCATCAGGTGGTGGCATCACCGGTTGCAGGTGTCGAGGTCCAAAATTGGTGATTATCTTAGGATGATATGATTATACTTGGAATCGTCAGGAGAGCCCCGACAGTCAGTCCCTACCTGTCGAGTTGGTTTGGTGTTGGCTTCTATCCCCTTTTGTACTTTTATATTTCCTTTTAGTCACATAGACTTGTAATATGTTGTGGTGTGATTGTATGTTTTGTGCCCCAGAGGGGCATATGGTGTTGTGTTTTGTCGTAAATCGTACTGATACACATATTTGTCTATTGGTTTTGTTTAATATTACAGTTGTCAGCCGTGTTGGCTGAGAATTATGTGTGGTCATGTTAGGCTTGTATTATGGTTTCAGATCATCTGTCGTATAGGGAGATATTGTCTGATTTTTTTATCAGGTATGTGACTCATTAGGGCATGACAACCCGGCATTTAACAATGAAAGTAAGCAAAATCTACACATTTTGTTGGTAGTTAATTAAATATTGTTCGTGAATGATTTGGATTCTATAGGTTCTCCTTTAAGAGGATTTGGCGTAGGAGTGGGCTATTACAATTAGTGGCTCCTCCAGTTGAAGAATATGTAATTTTTTTTACCGAATCACTTAATTAAGTTTGCCGAATATTTATATTACTTTAAAAATTAACAAATCACGTATTAGATATCGATTTTGCCACCTCATCTTTTCCCTCGTGGTCGTTTCATGCATCTGAACCAAAAAAAGAAATTTGAATCACGTTTGATTTTTCTTTGGGATGTGTATCCAAACCAACATCAACGATCGACAACAGTGTAGCTACTTCGTCAAAAAGGTGAACAAAAAAACCTAAACCTAAATACCACATCATTTCCAATACCGACGTGTTTCTGACGGTCTACATCACAACACCACAACTCAATGAAGACAAACGACCCTCCCCTTCTAGCCACTGAAGTCTTAACTGTTGAAACGCACCCTCCCTATGGCCAGCTTCGTAGCAACGGTCGGGTGAAACTCAAGTAGGTTTTTTTTGGGGGGCCAACGCTCAAATCTTCCTGTAGAGCAAAGCATACATAAAACTAAGGTTTCACACTTTGGTTTGGTGTAAATTATTGTTCCAGTAGCTCCAAAACTCTCGACACTGTTTCAGGAAGGAATAGCATGTATTCTAGTAAAACTCCATAGCACTAACAACATCTAAAAATCATATCGAGGACCAAGCTTTTCACTATGATCAATCAAGTCATGTATGTTTGTTCTACCGAGTTTTAGTTGCCCTTTTCCTTTTTTTTTTTATAGATTAGCATTATCATTTATAGGAAGATTAATATTTTCAATTATTAGATGTCTTTATTTAACTGTTTAAATTAAAACCCTAATTTTATTTTTATCTAAAAGATAATTATTTCTAAAAGGATAAATACTAAAATATTTATAGTACAATTTTAGTAAAATACACATTTAATGATCTATTAATTTCCTCTACTCCGCTATTGTGTTTTTTAAAAATATTCACAATCTTAATAGAACTTTTGTTAGGAATATGATTAATTTCTGATTGCATCAATACATAGAAGATTAAATTTTTAATGATGTGCTCATAGTTATGATGCAATCTATAGATTCAAAAATAGATAATCAAAATAAATCTATTAATCTAAATATAAATAAGTATCAATAATATTACACCTTCAACTTCCTCTAATATGGTAGTTAATTAATACTAGAGAGACTATTAATTACAGTTTCAATTTGAATGAGCAAGCTCCTAGTTTTGAGACATATCAGTACATGATTGAAAGATCTTTGTGAGGATACGTGGACTAAACAAGAATATAACTAAATTAGAATGGAAGCCAAAATTCAAATGGATGTATTTGAGAATATAACAAGAATAGAATAGAATGACTCAATCATAGGTTAGGTGTAAATGCGGGTAAGTGGGTCTGAACATATTTCATTGCATTGTGCATTACACAAAACTTATCGAGAAAAAGGTCTACACGCCTTTCCCACACCACATTACAGCATGACATATATCCATAGGTATTGGTATTGCTAGGGACAAGGCAAACGTCAAATATTTGACTGAATGCAATGGGATTGGCTCACTCAACTTTTTTTCTTGGCTGAGACGAAGGATGGCTAATGAACTAAAACAACCATTGTTAAGGGTGGAAATCAAATAACATAAGGAACTAAAACAACCGTTAAATGATGAGAGGACCATAATAGAGAAATTTCTCTGTTACTAATTTGCCTTTTTGTTCCCAAAGTAACTTTCATCTGATTAGTTCAGTTTAAATTGAAATCCATAAACAGTCTTCAAATTAGTCATGGTTTTTCATGAGATGCAATGCTACTTAGTAATTCAGCTGATTCGTTACTCTCTGACTTAGACAGATGATCAAAGTATTGGCACGTAATAAAAATTTCTTTTTAAACCAAAACAAGAAGAAACTATAAAATAATTTTTTGTCGATCGAGTTGTAAATTAAATGAAGCATGCAGCAGAGAGATCAAGAGGAGACGTCGAGTCTCGGTTCGAAGCAGAAGCCGCAGTAGAATTGGGACCCGAACCCCAACTTCTCACTGGAGGGGCAATGGAACTGGCTCGACCATTTCCACACCTTCTGCCTCATGTCGAAGGTCAGTAGCGCCGGCCAGCAGTCTATGATGAGGAAGTCGCCCGCGGCGCAGCAGATGAAAACATCTAACTTCGGGTACAGGGAGATCGGAATTTGACCCACTACACGCCATTTCTTATCCTCAAGTTCCAAAATCAACGGTCCCTCGGAAGACAAGCAGATCGATCCGACCATGACCAATTTGTTCGACAGGTTGATCAATCCAGCACATGCAAGAGGGCGTGGCATGGGAATCGATTCTTGAATCAGAGACTGAATGCTAGAGGGAGGCTTGATGAGGTCTAGCGCCATTACGTGGGGGTACATATGTGGATCGCGGATTATGTAGTAGAGCACGCTGTCGCATACGACGGCCTTGTTGCATCCCCTCCAGAGGCCGAGGTCTTGGGCGAAGGGAGTGGCCCACGATTTCGTCGTCGATTGGTAGATGTGGACGGATAAGTGACGTTGCAAGGATTTCCCTGGCAGCCGGGTGCCGGTTTCCTCCATGACGACCACGGTGTAGCCGCGCGTGCGGCGGTCGAAGGACAAGGCGAGCGCTTTTATGTTGGGGGAAGAGCCACCGGGGACTCGAGGAAGCAGCTTCCAGTCGCTCTTGATGGGATTGCCGACCAATAAGCGGTTCCCGTCGTTGGGGTTCATTAAGCAGACAAGGCCGCAGGAGGAGGACGTGCGCCAGATGCTCTTTCCTAAGCGGGGGATGTCGAAGTTGTACCACCGGAGGAAGCAAGGGTCGTATACGCGGCCCGATAAGGCGCAGCCGTTAAAGCAGGCCCTGAAGAACAACGGCTTCTGTGGCGCCATCATCGCCCACGACAACGGGGGGAAGGAGTGAATCACCTCGTACCACCGTTTGCACACCATGCCCAATTTGATGACGTTGGCGATGGGCAAAAAGGAGAGCACCTTCTGCAGGATTTCGTCGGGTAGAATGGCGTCCCATGATAGCAATGCTCCCTCCTCCTCCTCCTCCTCCTCCTCCTCCACCTCCTCGCCGTCACTATCTCTAGGCATCGTTCTGATCTCTGCAACCTCGTGGTGGATGGTATATCTCTTCTTCCGCGACTCCTCCATGAATAAAACCCTCTGAATCAAGAACATAAAAAAAACCCTAATATTTAAGAAAGAACAAAAACTAATAGTTCGACCTTTCTCTTCTTCGCTTTAAATATGACCTTCCTACCTTAAGAAAGTTTAGATACATTATTACTTTATTTAGATTTTTATATAAGTTTGGACATGATCCGCTTTTTATAAAATTTAATAAATAAAAAAGTTATTATATAATTAATATAGGAAAACAGAAAAGATCAACCTAAGATATTTTGAATATCATATTTTTGTTCCTTTTATTCTATAAAAATAAAATCTATCTATCTATCTATCTATCTATCTATCTATCTATCTATTATTATTATTATTATTATTATTATTATTATATTCTATAAAACATAGTTTATCCAACCTGTGCATGCACACGTGTCATCCTCACAGAATTCAGTTTCCCGCCCAAACCAATTCTCTATTAATACCGATTCTCTATTAATTAATTAATAGATTTATTTATTATTTATTATTTATTAATTTGTTATAACCTTTTCTCTTTATTAATTCAGATAAAACACAGTTTATCCAACCTGTGCATGCACACGTGTCATCCTCACAGAATTCAGTTTCCCGCCCAAACCAATTCTCTATTAATACCGATTCTCTATTAATTAATTAATAGATTTATTTATTATTTATTAATTTGTTATAACCTTTTCCTTTTATTAATTCAGAAACCTAAAGCTGCAGCACATCCTTCTCCAATCTCCCCTCCTTCTCACCGCCGCCTCTGCTCCTTCCCTCTCTTCTCAATCTCGCTACCATTTCACCACCTCTTCTCTTTCCCTCTCATGCTCGATCTCGCCTCCAGTGCCACCTCTTCTCCTCCCCTTTCTTCTCGATCTCGCCTCCAGCGCCACCAGTGTCCATGTACACTATAAAAAAAACACCCATATAGGAGTGGTTTTTTTGACTTTCAAGAGCGGTTATCAACTACTCCTACACTTTTACCAACGGTTTGAAAACCGCTCCTCTTATTGCCGTCCCTATATCTTATAGTAGCGGTTTTCTTAACCGTTGGTAAAACTTATAAAATCGCTCATATTTTTACTTTGTAGGCACGGTTTGAAACCGGTCTTACACATTATATATATAACAACGGTTTCAGACCGCTTCTGTAGTTATAAATTTAGGTGCGGTTCAAACCGCTGCAAAATCCTTTAGGTGTTAGAATGGTTTTAAACCGCTTCTATACATCATGAATATAAGAGCGATTTCAAAATGCTATTAATACTAGAAATTAAGGATTGATTTTAAACCACTCCTAAATATGGGAATAGGAGCACATCAAAACGCTATTAAAGCTTTAAATTTAGGAGTTGTTCAAACCATGATATTTAATATTTCAATCCACCAAATCAATATATAACATTATTAAACAATTATCCTCCAAAACAATAATAAGAGTACTTCAAATGCTAATATAAAATAACAGTCATAATGTTCAAAATTCAATAGTTACTAAAAGTACTAACATAGACAAATACTTTTTTTTTCAAAATTCTATCTAATCTTTATTTGACTCTAATACTGGAGGAGATCTATGACCACTTTCATGTGCATTTGATGGAGAACTTCTATGTTGCCGCATAACATCTGCCAAGATAGTTGTCATTTGAAAAATAAATTTAATTTAATATATTATGCTTCTATATAAGTTTTTTTGAACACTAGTATTCAATATGTGATTACCTGTGTAGGTAATAATTCAGGCTCACGAGATCCCCCAGCAATTCCAGATATTATAGTTTGGATGACATAGGTAAACTTTTGAATCTGTTGTTCATGCATCTGCCTCATCCGCTCCATTTCTGCCTGTCTCTGTGCTTCCATATTTTTCATTTTTTCTTCCATTTCTCACAACTTATCATTAACATCAGAAGTAGGAAGATTATCTTGTCTAAAAATTATTCTTCGATTACACTGCTCTGATAAAACTTGGTTAGGTAATACATCAGCTCCTAAACATCGAACACGAGTAGAATGCTCTGACCCAAATACCTCCCTGAATAAAAATATATAATTAATATTGTATAAAAATACCTCCCTCAATTAATTCGTAACTAATTTATTTGTGCTCAATTAAATCCGTAATTATTTCCAAAAATTTCAGAAACTTCTTCCAAAAATTTTCCTCAGATTGTTTCCAATTTCCAACTCTTATTTATGATGAATGTATATATATATATATATATATATATATATATATATATATATATATATTCCTATATATATTATTTTATTTTGTTCATTTATTTATTATTATTATATTTTTTTAACCGTATTTTACAGAAATAAAATGTTGACTAACGGCAGGAGGACAAAATTGTATGATTGTTTGAACAAGACAACGCCGACAACTTCACCTGTGAAGGAGAGGAAGAAGTTGAGAGAGGTAAAAGCAGCGGCGCAATTTGGATAAGGAATCGCACGAACTTAGGTTTCTAAGAAATTAAACTCAGGTTTTAATTAAAAATAACTCACGTAATATTACCAATTAATTAGTTGGACGCATGCAATAGTGCTTTTATTTAATTTTTTTAATTAAATAATTAAGTCAATAAAATTTTATATTTAGGATTTAGATATTATATAATAATAATAAATATATAAAAATTTCAAATTGACAAAAACATAATTACAATTAAGTTGGATGCATGCGTAGTGTTTTTATTTAATTTTTTAAAAATAAATTATTAAGTCAATAAAATCTTATTTTTAAGATTTAGATATTATATTATAATAATAAATAAATAAAAATTTCATATTGAAAAATATTTGAGATGGTCCGATGTAAAATGTCCGGCATCACATTTTCCATAATATATAAATATATAAATAAAATGTATTAAACATTTAAATAAATTTGAAGCATGGTACAAGTTTATTTAATTGTAGAAAAATATTATTTTTTTCACTATGTGAAAACCTAAAAGAGTATAAAATCCTCTGTAAAAATTGAATGGTGATATACAACTCTGTATTTTTAAAATTTGATTAAAACATTCTCTCTTTTTTTAGCATCATAATAATTGTATATCTAAATTATTTTACCATAATTTTTAAGTCATATATGAGTACTTTAATTTGAATAACAGAAAATAATTTTAGTAGAAATGTTTGATACAGAATCGCTATTGAAAGTATCCAATATTACCGGTTTTCATGATTGTTTCTAATAGTTGTAGTAATAAGAGCGGTTTACAATCCCGGTTTATATAAATCGATGCTAAAACTATACAATTAATGTAGATTAAAAATCAATTGTACACAATTAGAGTAACAGAAGCGGTTTGTAGCAACACTTGATACAAATTTTGTTCAAAGAATCCAATAAGAGCGATTTGAAAATCACTTCTAAAAGTTAAAGCAATTGGAACGGTTAGTAACCCAAAACCGTTACTAAAAATACCCAATAGCAGTAGTTTTAAGATTGCTTCTAAGGGAGTGTTTGGGAGAGCTTCTGCTTACTGCTTTTTAGCTTCTAGCCATGCAAAAGTGCTTTTGAGTGTTTGGGAATGTCAGATTCTGCTTTAACTTCTGCAACTTTTACTCAAAGCTAGAAGCAACATTTGATGCTTTTTTCTGCTTCTGCTTTTTTGCTTATGTGTAGAATTAAAGTTGACATTTATACCCTTAATAAATTTATTATTTTACATAATTACCCTCACATTTTAAATAAATCTTATTTTTATATAATTTATTTTCAAAAATTTATACATATTTGTATAAATTTATATAATTTTATTTTTTATTTTTTTTTTTTATTAACTTTATATTTTTTAAATATATATATTATTAAAAAATAATTTGATATAATATTTAAAATAATATTAAATATAAAATATTATAGATCATGTATCAAAATTATATTTAGATAATTGAAAAAATTAATTTTGATAGTTTAAGGATATTATTGTCATTTAATTAAAAATAAGCTTAAAAGTGATTATTCACCAAACACTCAAACTTTACCTTGTATCAGCTTTTGACTTCTATTTCCAAACACTGCATGCTTTAGCTTCTTACTAACTTCAAGATAATCACTACAAGAATCACTTTTCAAGAAGTAAAAGCTCTCCCAAACACTCTCTAATAGTTGTATCATTAAGAGCGGTTTAGAGGAGCAATTTTTCCAAACCGCTTTTGAAACAATTCAATAAGAGTAGTTTTAAAATTATTTCAAAAAAGTTAGGCTATAGAAACAGTTTAATTCAAACCGATTCAATTGGTCAATTTTCAAAAGCGGTCTTATAACCACTCTTAAATAACCGCTCCTATATAGGTATTTTTTTTGTAGTGGTACAATAAGAGGTTCGACGATGAGATGGAGGACAGGAAGGAGAGGGCTGTAAGGTCAGTTCTGTTACCAGCGGATCTTAGGGTAGTCATTAGTAAAGATTATTTCTTGGTTTGATTCTGTGGTTCATGCTTTTTTTTAAAATTACAGTGACTGAAGTTCATTCTCAGTTGTACAACAAACGTAGTAATATAGATAAATATCAACTGATAACACCATTTTGTTTGTGAATGTTCACAATGGTTGTTTTTGCTGGTAACAAATTGTGAAATATCAGCTTAAAAATTATTTGGTTGGAATTGTTTTTTCCTTAAGATCTTTGAATTATGATTGGAAACATTTTTTATGATAGTTATAGAGTCTGCGAATATGTTGTTAACTGTATAGACAAACAAATAATGCCATCCCATTCGGGTATTAGGTAGGTGCTAATAATCCGTATATCTTTATTAATTGTTGAGATATCAGATAATGGTTCTTTCTTATTTCTACATGAAATTGTTTGATTATTTGATATTGCATATAGAATAGGCATCATGATATAATTATGTTTATATCATCACCTCATGGGTAGTATCTAAACATAATGGATTTTGCATGTCAAATTTGACATCATCAAGTCAAATTTTTGCATGGATTTTGCAAATGGATTCTTTTCTTGCTCATGGATTTTGCATATCAAGTCATATTTGACATAATTTGAATAAAAATATTATTGATCAAGCTGTTTTTATAAACAGTTTATATTCTTCTTTAAAATCCCAATGCATCTAATAACTATTTTCTTTAATGAACAAGTATATTTATATTCTTCTTTTAAATTTCAATGCATCTAATAACTATCTTCTTTAATAAACAGGCAATGCATCTAATAACTATCTTCTTTAATGAATATGTATATTTATATTCTTCTTTTAAATTCAATGCATCTAATAACTATATTCTTTAATGGATATGTATATTTATATTCTTCTTTTAAATTCCAATGCATCTAATAACTATCTTCTTTAATAAATATGTATATTTATATTCTTCTTTTAAATTCCAATGCATCTAATAACTATCTTCTTTAATGAATATGTATATTTATATTCTTTTTTTAAGTTCCAATGCATCTTATTTATCTTTGGTATACGAGTTGACTGCAAATGATAATATGCCTTAGTTTGAAATTTGAATTTCAAAGGGATAGCTACTGTCTATATAGACTCATTCCTGTTAACACATCTTCACCCATAGTCTATAGCAACTATCCTCTTCACTCTTCGTGGCTAACAGTTTATTTTTTGAGCTTCTGCTTTATGGCTTTAACCATGACAAATCAGTACCATTTCTCTACCTATCTATATGTCTTATCAATTCTGTGCAATTCTTAATCCATCCTGTTTCCTATTAATAAACCAATGCCATTATTTTTTTCCAGATATGATTTGGTTAAAAATATTAATGTTGGTCCTGAGCATAAAGTATGGAAGATCAAGGCTAGAGTCATTAGACTTTGGAGAGTTACCTCTTTCAAAACACCTGACCAAAAACCTCCTATTGAAATGGTCTTGCTGGATGAACAGGTTTAATATTTTCTTTCTAATTGTCTTTCAATATTATATTACTTTGGTCATTTTTATGTAACCATTCATTTTTTTAACTAATATTTACAGTCATCGTGTACAATGTACCATTAAAAGTTGTCATGTGCCTTTCTTTGAAAAATGACATTCCGGTTAACACATCTTCATTTTTATGCCATTGTATTATTTTTTGTTGACTATTCTAAACTTGATTGTCTACTATCAGTCTATGTACTTTTATTGACTATTCTACACTTGATACTCTTCTATCGTCTGTGTCAAGAATACCACTGTTTGATTGGGTTTAGTTAGCTTTCGTAGATAGTTGTATTAGTGTATGTTGCTTCAAATGATTGGTACACACTGTTTAGTCAATTTAATTTTGTCATTTCATTGACACCTGTTTAAGAAATGTCATACTAATGTTTTATTGTAAATTCTATTAAATGTTGTATAAGTGTCAAATGTTTCAACATCTATGCCATCTTTTGATATGATGTTATGATATCGGAAACCTATTGCTTGCATATACCCATCAATTTGATGTCAACAAGCTAATTTGTGTATGTAATTGAACAGCAAGAAGTTAGAGCAATCAGACGCTGTGATGGACTCTTTTGGGAGTGGAGGGCGACCTGAGGAGGAGACTCATGTGGCGCTCTCTCCTCAATCTTTGTCCTTTCTTGGTGAAGGAATCTCACTTATGTTTTCTCGCTGGACGCCACTCCAGATGGCTGTGGAGAATGGATGGGGCGGGCAGGAATCCCAGTCCAAGTGTGAGGAGCTAAGGATAATCATGTTCTCTCATGGTTCTCCCAATCCAAAGGTTAGTTTGCACCTTCAAAATCAAAGAACCTTCCATGTTTAGTTTACAATTTATTATCCTTTTTATGCATTTTTGTTTGTTAAAGTCCGAGCTTTGTTGATTCAAATTCTTCCCTTCCTATCAGACATTTGAAATAGAGCTCTTTGTTTCACTATTACAAATTCTCCCTTTTGATATGCTTCCAAAAATTAAGAGTTTCTTTCTTTGAGTATCACAACTTCTTGGTTTATTCTTTCACTCATTTCTCTGGAACAAGTGAAAAGACTTGTGTATTTTGCATCTTGGTAATTAATTAGATAAATAAATATTTTCTGTTTTGCACGCTAAATTGACCTTTCTTTCTAGGTCCACTTTATATTGATGATTTGGAAAATGTGCTTGAAGAGAATATGGAGGAAAATTTGCCAAGGTTTACAATTTTATTTGTTTATTTATTTGCATTTTGTTTTATTATCATCCGTATAAAACATTATTATTTACTTTCTAGATAATTAATTGATATTTGAAGTACTTAATTATGAATGATTTTTATTTAGAAAAAAAAACTCCAATTAAATTAAATATATCTAATTAAAAAATGAAACTAAATCCAGTAATTATGGTGAGAAAAAAACAACCAACTTGTAGCTCCTTGGCAAATTTTCCATATTTCATGTCAAATAGTACATCCAACATATATAGCTAATGGCTGTGTGGTTATATATCCTAGGGGAACTTTTCTGTGACTTTAAAAATGTTGGTTCAAGAACCTAAAAGACTATGCGAGAACTTAAAGGAGGCACGAAAGGAAAGGAAAAGGTCGGTTGAGGTTTTACTCTTCATATTCCTCTTAACCAATTGAGTTTTACTCTCATTTTTCTCATTTCTATAACCACTTGTCATAAAGACGTGGAATCTGCTACCAATTCTTTAATCATAGATCAAACTTTTAGAATTACCTTACATCCATTTAGCGTTACTTTTAGTGTATATATATACCTTATTTGATTATTAGCTAATCACACCATTAGGATCGATCACATGCATGGCTGGCTTAGCGGCTTTCATTCTGTTAAGCAAGGGGAGACCACCATTAAGTCTCCCTGCCTTGCAGAGCCCATCAAATGATTGTGTTAGCGGTAACTCCCTAATCCGGACTAGTCATTACATCGAACATGTTACTTGCAAAGATGATTGATGAGTATACCAAACGTGGGTGACTACACTGGGGCAAATGCCCATATCTTTCATCTACCAGAACAAAAAGGTTCATTCTTGTAAAGTCTCGAATCGAAGCGAGACAAGGGACCATGATGGAGCCACCAGCATCCTTTACCGCATGAAAGAAATCCCAGGTCGTGGATGTGTGGTTGTGAGAAAATAAATTAATCCAGATATTTTATTTTATTTTATTTTTTTATGTTGATAATTCTTATGACTTAGAATTTGATTTATGGCTTAGTCTTTAATTTCCTATTTTTATGGATCATCCCTATTATTGTGGATCAATCCTATTTTTGTGGATCTTAAGCTAATCTCTTTGGGTGTATAAATAGAGCATAAGAGCGTGTAGAAAAAAATAAAATTTTAATAAGAATTTCTCTTTAGTTATTTTTTCTCGCATTTCTTCCTTCTTTCGGTTTCTTCATTTTCTTTTGTTCCTCTTGCATATCGGTGTGGTTCTTGGGTGCGCTATTCTTTGGTCTGGGCCAACAATTGATATCAGACCTTTAGTAGTATAGAGCAGCCAAGAATCCTCGTTTCCACAAAAATGTCGAGCATCCTAGCGAAGGAGAACAGCGGAGTGTCATTTCCCTATCCGATGCTAAACCCTCACAATTATATTGTGTGGGCAATAAAGACAGAGGCAATTCTCGATGCCCAGGGAGTCTGGGAGGCGGTGGAGCCAGAGAAAGAAGCCCAGGTGGATGCAAAGAAGGACAAGAAGGTGCGTGCATACATCTTGCAGTGTGTCCCCGAAGACATCCTTCTCCAGATCGCAAACAAGAAGACGGCGAAGGAAGTCTGGGACAGCCTCAAGATGAGGTACCTTGGTAGTGATCGGGTGAAGAAGGCACGCGTACAAACGTTGAAGAGTGAGTTTGACGCCCTCCGGATGAAGGAGACCGATACTATTGATGAATTTGCTGGCAAACTCAGCGCCCTGAGTAGCAAGTTCTCCACTCTCGGTGCCACGCTTGAAGATTCCTCGTTGGTAAAGAAGTTACTCGATTTTGTCCCTGATAAATTCTTCCCTATTGTTGCAGGTTTTGAGCAGTTCCATGACCTCGAGACTATGCCATTTGAGGAGACTATCGGGCGACTGAAGGCGTACGAGGAACGAACACTACGATTACACACTGAAGATGAACTCCTACTTACTCATGCCGAATGACAAAAACGACAAAAAGGGAGCAGCGTGGACACTCCGTCAGAAGGCAAGGGGCGCGGGTCCAGTGGCCCTAATCGTGGCAAGTGGCGTGGGCGAGGGCGCGGTCGTGGTCATGGTACGCAACGTCAAGACAGTGCAGGAGGTACTAGCAGCAACAACAATAACACTCGTGACAAGAAACACATAAAGTGTTTCAATTGTGAGAAAATGGGGCATTATGCGTCCGAATGCTACAGCAAGCATCGAGATGATGAGGCTCACCTCACTTGCGCCACCAAGGAAGAGCCAGCACTGATAATGACCGTATCCCATGAGGAGTTTCACGAAAGGTGTGAGCGGCAAGATATCATTTTGCTCAGTGAAGAAAGGTTCCTACCGGAGATGTATCGCAGCGTGAAGAAAGGAGAAGATAAAGACGTTTGGTACCTTGACAACGGTGCCAGCAACCACATGACTGGCCATCGCGAGAAGTTTCAAGAACTAGATGAAACCATCACCAGGAGGGTGAGGTTTGGCGATGGATCAACCATAGAAATTATAGGCAAAGGGACGGTTGTGTTCGAATGCAAGAACGGCGATCAGAAGGCTCTCCATGAGGTATACTACATTCCAAAACTTTGTAGTAATATCATCAGTCTTGGTCAATTGACAGAAACTGGGAACGAGGTGCACATTGAAGGAGATACTATGAAGGTGATTGATGAGAGCAGGAAGCTCTTGATGCTAGTAAAGCGAACACAAAATCGCTTGTACAAGATAACCATGAAGACACTCAAACAAGTCTGTCTCCTGGCAAGCCTAGAAGACCCAACCTGGTTATGGCATGCAAGGCTCGGACATGTCAATTTCCATGACTTGAAGCTATTGGGTGAGAAGAAATTGGCAGCTGATGTGCCAATATTGCCCCAGCCGAACAAGCTTTGCGAGGTGTGTGTGATCGCCAAGCATGCAAGATTGTCGTTCCCGTACTAAGCAAACTTTAGAGTAAAGAAGTCGTTAGAACTTCTCCATGCTGATATTTGCGGGTCAATCTCACCGTGTACACTTGTCGGTAACAAGTATTTTCTTCTAATTGTGGATGATTTCACTAGGTGGATGTGGGTGTTTGCATTGGCAACAAAGAGTGATGCATTCCAGGCATTCAAGGAGTTCAAATTCCTGACAGAGAACAAGACTGAGTACAAGATCGGAACACTACAGACAGATCGAAGCGGCGAGTTTCTATCAATGGAGTTTACTCGATTCTGTGAAAATAAAGGAATCGAGCGACAACTCACGGCTCCCTACACCCCTCAACAGAATGGTGTCGTGGAGCGCCGCAACCGCACCGTGATGGCCATGGCGAGATCTCTCCTCAAGGGTACACATATGCCGGCAAGGTTCTGGGGAGAAGCGGTTAGGCATGCTGTCTATCTGCTAAACCGTCTCCCAACTAAGGCGCTAGGAGAGCGTACACCATTTGAAGCTTGGATGGGGAGAAAGCCACATCTTGCTCACTTGAGAGTGTTCGGTTGTGTTGCATATGTGAAAAACACAACCCCTCATATGAAGAAACTTAACGACAGAAGCTCACCCATGATATGCTTGGGTGTCGACGAAGGTTGCAAAGCTCATCGGTTGTTTGATCCAAGCCATGGAAAGCTACAAGTAAGTAGAGATGTTATATTTCAAGAAAATTCTGAATGGACATGGAATGCATGTGCTAACAATAAAGAAAACTTGCCGAATTTTATGATGTTGGATCCGCTCTACTCCGACGAGGCCATTGTTGCAGCAGACGTTGAGGCAGGGCCGGAAAATGTCATACCATCAGCAGCAGCCGTGGTACCCCTGACAAGAGCGTCAAGTCCATCTACACCATCATCGAACTCGAGTCCATCTACACCATCATCGAACTCGAGTCTATCTACACCATCATCGAACGCCCATGCAACAACCTTGACTCCGGTAACAAACACGCCTGATTCTTATGAAGGGCCAGTCCGCTATAGGTCCCTTGCCGATATCTACGCCAACACTGAGGAAGTGGTTGGTATTGATGAAGAAGAGGAAGAGCTGATGATGGTGGTGTCTGATGAGCCAACAAGTTATCAAAAAGCTGCAACTGAGGTTTGCTGGTACGAAGCAATGGAGGAAGAACTGAGATCTATTGAGAAGAACAAGACTTGGACCCTAACTGAGCTCCCATTAGGCCGCAAACCTATCGGCCTAAAGTGGGTGTTCAAATTAAAGAAAGATTCGGCAGGGAAAGTCGTTAAGCATAAAGCAAGATTAGTGGCTAAAGGATATGTACAAAGACAAGACATCGACTTCGAAGAGGTATTTGCACCTGTCTCTAGACTTGACACTATTCGAGTTATTCTTGCGCTTGCAGCAAATCAAAGCTGGGAGGTACACCATCTAGATGTGAAGACAACATTTCTTAACGGAGAGTTGGAAGAAGAAATAAATGTCAACCAACCGGAAGGGTTTGAGATACAAAATCAAAAACATATGGTGTGCAAGTTATCTAAAGCCCTCTATGGACTGCGCAGTGTCACGCCCCGAGGAGCCGCTCGTCCGATACCGACCGAACAGCTACTCCCTCGTCCCGGCGGACAATCCGAAAACCTAATCACCACGACTACCTCAGCCTGCTTGTACCTCAGCCTAGAGGGCTGGAACAAGCGTCTGTATAAAGCGGATATGAAAACGACGACAAAGCTGCATACCGGTACGACTTACGACAAAACCAAAACGGAATCGAGACCTCCATGGCACACTAAAGTACAACTATACTGCCACAAAATGGACGACACAACAAAGCACAACATATGACAGCGGAAGTGAAAAGAAACAAAAACAAATAAAAGAAAAGGGTACCAACATGTACCACAACAGAAACACAGAACACCCGCGGAAATCGTCTCGGAGACACGTGAACTGGGACAGGCTGCCGGGCAATCCAGACGATCATCCTGAAAAGATAAAAATAGGGCTAACGGGGTGAGTCCTAAGAACTCAGCGAATACAATCTAATAGGCACAGGAAGAAATACTAGCAGTAAGTCACCGTCCATCTATCTATCACAATACTGAAGATAACTGCAGTAAAAAGAAATGCAGAACTGAACCATAAGCAGTAAAGGAATTACATACCTACCTGCGTCGATCCAAACCCGGTAGTATGCATGTCAACCAAGTGCAACAATCAAGTGCAACAATCACAATCATATGCATCAATGCATAGTATGCTCATGATGCAACATGGGTCACCCCTGACGCCAGTCGGTATAGGTCGCGGAAGCACGTGAACCGAGTGGGTAGGGCTCTGACCTGGTCTTCCCTGCACGAACAGACGGTCTATAAGGCGGTACACGCGAGACCGAATGGGTAGGGTCGAAGACCATAAACGTACCCCACCATCGGGTGGAGTAACGCTCTAAACGTCCCTCGCTATCATCGGATAGGTAGGGGACCTACTGCAGCGCCGGGTCCGCCAACGGGACTGCACGACAGGTCATGTGGCAGGTCTGACGGCCCATCTCAACCACTAGGGGAGTCAAAGGTCGCCTACATATGCCCCTACACGAGTAGAAAGTACGACGGCTCATCTCAACCTCCAGGGAGTCAAAGGCTGTCCCCTATGCTACGTGCAACAATGATGCATGTCACTATCCCATGCATCATCCACTATCTATCCCTGCTGTCATCTACATGATATGCAGTAGTCCAGATAACCGGTATGCACCAATACCTAAATCCTAGCGTAAGGTATAAGGTAAACTGTGCATCATCAATCCATACAGAAACAGTAAGCCGTAAAGCTAACGGATACAATTACTGAGGCAAGAGCACAGAGATACAGATATCAGATATCCCTACTGCTAACTAAGTCTAACTATGCATAAAAAGAGGTACCCGCCTCGATATGAAGAAGACCAGGCGTCGAGAACCCCCCGTCCAAAAATAATAGCGCGATGAAAATAACTGCGACACTCAATATCCTGCATCAAATACACAATCACTTAGCCAAATATAACTTCTGATTTAATTAGGATTAATCCTAATCAATTAATCCTAATTAAACACCCATCTTAATACACAAGATCTGAAAACCCCAGCCCCAGATCATGGCAAACAGAAACATCAAAGAATTGAACTCACCCGCTCAACACAGATCCAACTCAAACAACTCTAATTACATTTGCAGGCAATCGAAATGAATCTTAATCACACAACTCACGGCATCACTCAGATTCACAGCAACAAAACCAACATCCTAAACCAACACTGATCCAAAGAACAGAATTCACCAAATTCACCATTACTTATCCAAACCAAGATGGAACTTACCTTAAACTGGTATACACAAGCTCCTCTGCTCAGGTAACACAGAACAAGCTCAACACACAAAATAGCCACAAGCTCTCTCAGTCGAAGCTAGGCCCTCAGCTCCAAATCCCAATCCAATGGAGTCTTCTCAAATACGCTGTTCTGGAACCACAAGAATCAGAAACCCATTAATTTACCTCCTCCAATCCAACCAATCGAATTCAGATTGATCAAATAGAAATCCAAGAAATGAACACCACTATCTCAATCCATCCAAGCTCAGAGAAAAGAATTTGAATTCACGAATCGATTTCAGATTCCCGACCAAGAAGAGAATTAATAACCCTAATCTGAGATCGATCAAGATAAATCCAACACCAGCTCAGAGAGATCAAGAACAATACACAACGCAACATCACAAGAGATCAACTCGAATTAAAACATCGATCTGCAACCTACTTGCCTTCACAACCTCCATCCACACACAAGATTCGTTCTAAGCGGCATATGATAATCTAACAGCTAACATCACAGACATCCAAAACATCATACCTGAATAGAAGTGAGCAAATCCCCTTCTGCCCTAGATCGCCGACCAGTGGTTGGAAAGCGCCGCGCCGTCAGCTAAGAGAGCAGACGCATCGACTGAACCGGAGCAGAGCACCCCGGCACTCGCGTGATCGACAGTGATGGTTCGATCCGTAGCGTCGAGTGGTCGCTCCGAAGACCATCAACCAAGAAGGAAGAGCGCGAGTGGAGAGGGAAAAGAGAAAGAACCCCAGATCCGAAGAGGGGAACCAAACACCTCGAACCTCCGACGTCACCTGATCATCGCACGGGAACTGATCGTCGGCCCGCGACGCTCCGATCGCCCGAGTGAAGAAGAATGGAGAGGAAGGAGGTGAAGAGGAGAAAAAAGCCGGAAAGGCTTAGCTGGGATTAGGGCTCGCGAAACATAAAGGGGTGTTTTTTTTTGCAGAAACCCCTTCAAAATTTTTCAAAATCCAAATCATGCCCCTAAATTCAAAAATTTTGCCTTTTAGCCTCCTAAACTTCCGGTATTTTAACATTCTCCCCCACTATCAAAAATTTGGTCCCCAAATTTTCGTTGTCACATGTGCTAGGTACGGTCAAACAGTACAAAATACTAATCGAATAACTCACACATACCTCAATCACACAACTGGGGATAGCGAGCTCAGATAATATCCTCGAGCTCCCTGGTCATCTCGGACCTGAATGGTGCTGTCAACCGACCTTAACCAGTCGGATTGTCTTGCTCCTCAACTGACGCTCCCCATGCTTAGGATCCGTGTCGGAACCTCCTTGTAGGTCGCATCCGACTGAAACGAAGCTGGTACCTCCGACAGAATATGTGCTGGGTCAGCCACGCATCTCCTCAGCATCGACACCTGGAATACATCATGCACACCGGCCAAAGCAGGGGGAAGTGCTAGTCAGTAAGCTACAGCTCCGATCCTTTCCAGACTCTGGAAAAGTCCACTATACCGGGGAGCTAGCTTACCTCTGAGACCAAAACGTTTCACCCCTTTCGTGGTTGAAACTCGAAGGAAAATCTGATCACCCGCGGCAAACTCTATGGGTTTGCGCCTCCGGTCACCATAGCTTTTCTGGCGATCCCGCGCTGCTAATAATCTCCGTCTGACAGTCTATACTAACTCTGCCTCATGCTGAACTCTCTGGGATCCTAATAGCTGAGTCTCACCGACCTCATCTCAGAGGGTGGGTGTCCTCCACCCCCTACTATACAACGCCTCAAACGGTACCCTCTGTATCACCGAAAGAAATTCGTTGTTTTAGGCGAACTCCACACAAATGCAAAATGGTCCTCCCTACTACCCCCAAAGTCCATCACACACGAGCGCAGTAAGTCCTCTAGAACCTAAACGGTACGCTCGGACTGCCATCTATGCGCCTGTAGCTCGTAGGAAACTCCTACCAGATTCCAGAATAATCCCTAAAATCTAGTAATCTTCCTATCGTATATCTCTACTAAGTGATCCATCGAGTCCATCCTACGGATCGAAGGAAAGTGCATAGATTTGGTTAATCGTTCAATGATCACCCAAATCAACTCGTGTTGCCTCCATAAACCAACGTACTAGGCTTTCTCTCGTAGGAAAATCTTCGAGAGTAAGACCGCTAGTCTCTGACGCTCCCTGTGGGTTATGAGCCCACCACGCTACCACTGCGTCAATTGACGTATCAATAGTCAGGATACGAAGACTCTCAATGTCCTTTTCCATGTCGTTCCGCCAACAAGAACGTTTCGAATCCCTGTACACTCGAATACATCATGAGGATATCGTAAAACTAGGTCAATGTGCCACCGAAGTAAATTCTCCGGGACCAGAGTTAATCTCAAGACCGCACCACCTATTACTGAATCAACTGTTCCGTATACACCACGAGAACCCCTACGTCCAATGCCCTAAGGCTACCCTGCCTCGAACACACCGAGGGTAATAATCTCTAACCGGAGCACTCCTAATCTGATCGACAAAAGTGTCCAATCATCCAAAGGTAACAATACGTGCTCATATACCCAGTCAAGAATACATTCGGATGTCGTCTACGAATAGTAACGGCTCATCCCAACATCCTAAGGGCACCAGACTCCAATCCACGTGGTGGCCAGATCATCGGTATGCCCGTACAACATACCAAGGGTATAACTGATCAAGGGAACATCATCTAACCATCAGCTACAACCGATCAACTAACCAACATCACCCATATCAAGGGTGCTCAACCCTAGGGTCACTTGTGCCACTTCTATAATATCTGACCCTCCAGATCCACAAGAAATTGCGTAGATTGGGTTAATCGCTCATCGACCACCCAAATCGTCTCATGACCCCTCCTAGTCCTGGGCAGTCCTACCACAAGGTCCTTAATATCCGTTCCCATTTCCAACCATAAATGGGAATCGCCTAATATAACCCAGCGAGTCTCCAAGATTCATCCTTCATCTACCAACATAACAGATATCTAACCTCAGCATTTGCGATATCCTTCCCAATATCGGTCCACCAACAGGAACACCTCAAGTCTCTGTATCTACAGTATTACCTGCAAATCACAGAAACCAAGAACGGTGAGTCTCACTTGCCTCATAAATAAAACAATCAAGGAAGCTCCCCCGTAAATAGGTCAGAAAATTTTCAAACCATAGAAAACACTAGAACACTCCTTCGGGCATGCGTCCGAAGATTTTCGAACTACAGAAACGTCCGAGAGCTAAGGCTACCATTGTCATCAGTACAACTCAGTGACAATAGGAAACCCTAACGTCCACGTGCTAGAACCGCTAGCCCGGAGACGAGGAGATAACTGCAACCTCGTCGTCTCTAGTGCCAATGAACCACCACATGAACTGGTTTGGTGGTCAACTCGTAACCACTCTCACTTGACAACCTACGGTCTCTTTCTCAGAGACCGTCCTCTATAACATACACCAGTTACAGTCAAATTTCACCGGTGTCACACTGCTAATCATACATTCCACCGCATCCTAATGGATCCTGCTTCTCGATGTGCTATCGAGAATATCTAACACGCACAACCTGTCTATGAGTCATGGAACCTCATAGACTAGAATAGCGTAAGACTAGTTGACTAACCGTCTTCTCGTAACCCAATATACTCCAACTCCACCCCCAAAAGCAGATAGAGACACACTGTCCCTTAGGAGTATCCCAAAATAGTCGGGAAGTAATTATTTATTTCCCGAATATCATCCTTAGTATTTTCACCCAAAGGTGACTCGGTTCCGTAAGTGATTCGCATCAGTGCAAATCAGAAATCCAAAGGTATCTTCTTGGTTATCCCACCAAGTACGAGTGGTAATCTTGTAAATGTCAAGCAACTAGCCCGACACTCCTCCGGATCGGTACAAGTCACATCTGACTATACCTTTCTTGGTTAACTAACCAAGCATAATGAATCTGAGCTCAAAAAGTCTCACGGGAATAGGATATCGCTATCCTCTAACAATTGACATGTTGAACAACCAATACCATCTCTGCTGCTACCATGCTCCACCATCACTACCCATGAGTGACCGGCCGGAGACACGACAGAACAACTGCACACACCCGGAGGGATCCCTGACTGCTACAATGCATCGGACTCACTCCTCAGGGGTGACCGTGCAGAGTCTCGAAAGGGCATCTGTGAGCACCCTCCGATAGCCACTACTTGCGTATGACAATGGGTGCAGGTCATGATCGGCATAACATGCCATCTAAGATATCTGAACGGAAATAAACAACCCTAACCGCCCATAGTTCCATGAGCTAAAGTGGATCGATCCTATGTCGGTCGAGCCAACTACGATACGCAAGCTCCAATAGGTTGTCGTCCGATGTAACCCTAGCTTCCCAACACATCAGTCGGTACCATTGAAGAATCAATATTCTCCACTATACAATCGAATTCACAACGTGTCATCCAATCATCTCCTTAGTCAACCTTGACCATAATGGTGATTTGGAAAAGCTTGACTAGGTGTCAATCGAGCTACCTCCAAGTCAATGGATACCCACCCTAACATTATGGGAATCGATATCCAATCCCTCTCGGAAAATATCCATCCAACCTATCCAAGGTAGAGTATACAAAAGAATAAGTGATACTCAAGAGATATATATCTACTATGATATACACCAAAATACCACAAAGATATATATCTATGAAAGTCATACTCATATTCCAGCTATATCGATCTTTTACTATCAGTTATAGTATATAGCTAGTACTACACTTCCTGCATCAATGCAGGTTGTGTACTCACTCGTACCCTCTAGGTCACCTAACTCAGCACAAGCAAACCAGAAGTCTAAAACTCCCCGATATAGGAGAAATCATCACTGTATCGATATGCAGTCTCAATGTCACACACAGTCTATAACAACTGATACTAGTATACAACTGGTATGGGACAGGAATTCTATAACTTGATTTCCTTAACCTCCGATAGGTTATTGACAGGTTCGACCCTCGTCTTCCGATCATATATCGGTGCTACTCGAGAATCAACATTCTCTGCATCCTAGACGAGTCGGCAACATGTCAACCAATCACCTATAATCGACTCCCAACATGGTCGTAAATAAAACTGATCGACTACATGTCTTACAGTCAAAACATATCTACGAGTACCTACCGATCAAGAATATAAGTCGATATACAATCCCACCAAAATAATAAAATGTCCAACCCTACATTAGACAGTGAATACCAGAAGAGGTAAATGAGTCATGACATATACCTCATGTCGCCTGGAGATGTCCCATCGCTGCCATGTCCCAATCACGTCTATCGAGAAAATGACTCCGACACAAAATCCGGAAAAGCACCCACAAGACCACAAGGTATCTCGAGAACCTGGGCTCTGATACCAAATAAATTGTCACGCCCCGAGGAGCCGCTCGTCCGATACCGACCGAACAGCTACTCCCTCGTCCCGGCGGACAATCCGAAAACCTAATCACCACGACTACCTCAGCCTGCTTGTACCTCAGCCTAGAGGGCTGGAACAAGCGTCTGTATAAAGCGGAAACGAAAACGACGACAAAGCTGCGTACCGGTACGACTTACGACAAAACCAAAACGGAATCGAGACCTCCATGGCACACAAAAGTACAACAATACTGCCACAAAATGGACGACACAACAAAGCACAACATATGACAGCGGAAGTGAAAAGAAACAAAAACAAATAAAAGAAAAAGGTACCAACATGTACCACAACAGAAACACAGAACACCCGCGGAAATCGTCTCGGAGACACGTGAACTGGGACAGGCTGCCGGGCAATCCAGACGATCATCCTGAAAAGATAAAAACAGGGCTAACGGGGTGAGTCCTAAGAACTCAGCGAATACAATCTAATATGCACAGGAAGAAATACTAGCAGTAAGTTACCGTCCATCTATCTATCACAATACTGAAGATAACTGCAGTAAAAAGAAATGCAGAACTGAAGCATAAGCAGTAAAGGAACTACATACCTACCTGCGTCGATCCAAACCCAGTAGTATGCATGTCAACCAAGTGCAACAATCAAGTGCAACAATCACAATCATATGCATCAATGCATAGTATGCTCATGATGCAACATGGGTCACCCCTGACGCCAGTCGGTATAGGTCGCGGAAGCACGCGAACCGAGTGGGTAGGGCTCTGACCTGGTCTTCCCTGCACGAACAGACGGTCTATAAGGCGGTACACGCGAGACCGAATGGGTAGGGTCGGAGACCATAAACGTACCCCCACCATCGGGTGAAGTAACGCTCTAAACGTCCCTCGCTATCATCGGATAGGTAGGGGACCTGCTGCAGCGCCGAGTCCGCCAACGGGGCTGCACGACAGGTCATGTGGCAGGTCTGACGGCCCATCTCAACCACTAGGGGAGTCAAAGGTCACTTACATATGCCCCTACACGAGTAGCAAGTACGACGACCCATCTCAACCTCCAGGGAATCAAAGGTCGTCCCCTATACTACGTGCAACAATGATGCATGTCACTATCCCATGCATCATCCACTATCTATCCCTGCTGTCATCTACATGATATGCAGTAGTCCAGATAACCGGTATGCACCAATACCTAAATCCTAGCGTAAAGTATAAGGTAAACTGTGCATCATCAATCCATACAGAAACAGTAAGTCGTAAAGCTAACGGATACAACTACCGAGGCAAGAGCACAGAGATACAGATATCAGATATCCTACTGCTAACTAAGTCTAACTATGCATAAAAAGAGGTACCCGCCTCGATATGAAGAAGTCCAGGCGTCGAGAACCCCCCGTCCAAAAATAATAGCGCGACGAAAATAACCGCGACACTCAATATCCTGCATCAAATACACAATTACTTAGCCAAATATAACTTCTGATTTAATTAGGATTAATCCTAATCAATTAATCCTAATTAAACACCCATCTTAATACACAAGATCTGAAAACCCCAGCCCCAGATCATGGCAAACAGAAACATCAAAGAATTGAACTCACCCGCTCAACACAGATCCAACTCAAACAACTCTAATTACATTTGCAGGCAATCGAAATGAATCTTAATCACACAACTCACGGCATCACTCAGATTCACAGCAACAAAACCAACATCCCAAACCAACACTGATCCAAACAACAGAATTCACCAAATTCACCATTACTTATCCAAATCGAGATGGAACTTACCTTAAACTGGTATACAAAAGCTCCTCTGCTCAGGTAACACAGAACAAGCTCAACACACAAAATAGCCACAAGCTCTCTCAGTCGAAGCTAGGCCCTCGGCTCCAAACCCCAATCCAATGGAGTCTTCTCAAATACGCTGTTCTGGAACCACAAGAATCAGAAACCCATTAATTTACCTCCTCCAATCCAACCAATCGAATTCAGATTGAGCAAATAGAAATCCAAGAAACGAACACCACTATCTCAATCCATCCAAGCTCAGAGAAAAGAATTTGAATTCACGAATCGATTTCAGATTCCCGACCAAGAAGAGAATTAATAACCCTAATCTAAGATCGATCAAGATAAATCCAACACCAGCTCAGAGAGATCAAGAACAATACACAACGCAACATCACAAGAGATCAACTCGAATTAAAACATCGATCTGCAACCTACTTGCCTTCACAACCTCCATCCATACACAAGATTCGTTCTAAGCGGCATATGATAATCTAACAGCTAACATCACAGACATCCAAAACATCATACCTGAATAGAAGTGAGCAAATCCCCTTCTGCCCTAGATCGCCGACCAGTGGTTGGAAAGCGCCGCGCCGTCAGCTAAGAGAGCAGACGCATCGACTGAACCGGAGCAGAGCACCCCGGCACTCGCGTGATCGACAGTGATGGTTCGATCCGTAGCGTCGAGTGGTCGCTCCGAAGACCATCAACCAAGAAGGAAGAGCGCGAGTGGAGAGGGAAAAGAGAAAGAACCCCAGATCCGAAGAGGGGAACCGAACACCTCGACCCTCCGACGTCGCCTGATCATCGCACGGGAACTGATCGCCGGCCCGCAACGCTCTGATCGCTCGAGTGAAGAAGAACGAAGAGGAAGGAGGTGAAGAGGAGAAAAAAGCCGGAAAGGCTTAGCTGGGATTAGGGCTCGCGAAACATAAAGGGGTGGTTTTTTGCAGAAACCCCTACAAAATTTTCCGAAATCCAAATCATGCCCCTAAATTCAAAAATTTTGCCTTTTAGCCTCCTAAACTTCCGGTATTTTAACAGGCAGGCTCCACGAGCTTGGAGCATATGGCTAAACAGGAGTCTGGAAGAGCTCGGTTTCAAGAAATGTACTCAAGAGCATGCAGTATATACAAGAGGTGAAGGAGGAGCAACTATACTTGTTGGAGTGTATGTCGACGATCTCATCGTGACAGGAAGTAGCACATATAAAATCAACAAGTTCAAACAACAAATGATGGCAGAATTTGAGATGAGTGATTTGGGCCTTCTCTCTTACTACTTAGGGATTGAAGTGGAGCAACAGAAGAGCCGAATTTTAATTAGACAATTAGCTTATGCCAAGAAGATTCTATCTCAGTTCAAAATGGCAGACTGCAATGCCACAAAACATCCAATGGAACCCAAGGCACAGCTGCATAAAGACTTGGAAGAGACTCCAATTAACGCCACGGAGTATAGGCGCATCATTGGGTGTTTGAGATATTTGTTACACACACGGCCGGACTTTTCATATTCTGTCGGAATGACGAGCAGATACATGGAGAGGCCTACAATCATGCATCAAAAGGTGGTCAAACAGATTCTCAGGTATTTAAAAGGTACAATCTATTATGGACTTGTTTACATAAAGGGACCCCAGGAAGTTGATGTATTCGGCTACTCAGATAGTGATTTAGCCGGCGATCTTGATGGAAGGAAAAGCACAAGTGGGATGACTTTCTATTTTAATGAAAGCTTGGTGTCTTGGAATTCACAGAAGCAGAAGATAGTGGCCCTTTCATCTTGTGAGACAGAGTTCATGGCAGCCACGACTACGACATGCCATGCCTTGTGGTTGAGGAGCCTTGCCAGCGAATTAACCGGTGTAAAGCCAAAGTCCGGTAACTTTGTTTGTTGACAACAAATCTGCTATAGCTCTCATTAAGAATTCGGTATTCCATGGTCGAAGCAAGCACATAGATACAAGGTTTCATTTTATCAGAGAATGTGTTGAGAAAGGACAGATTGTGATTGAATTCATTAATACCAGAGAACAACGAGCCAATATATTAACTAAAGCATTGCCAGGAGTGAAGTTAGCTGTCATGCGACAACTATTCGGTGTCCGTGATTTACAGCCATGTCTGGATTAGGGGGAGCAATGTGAGAAAATAAATTAATCCAGACATTTTATTTTATTTTATTTTTTTATGTTGATAATTCTTATGGCTTAGAATTTGGTTTATGGCTTAGTCTTCAATTTCCTATTTTGTGGATCATCCCTATTATTGTTGATCAATCCTATTTTTGTGGATCTTAAGCTAATCTCTTTGGGTGTATAAATAGAGCATAAGAGCGTGTAGAAAAAATGAAGTTTTAATAAGAATTTCTCCTTAATTATTTTTTCTCGCTTTTCTTTTTCTTCGTTTTCTTTTATTCCTCTTGCATATGGATATGATTCCTGGGTGTGCTATTCTTTACTCTGGGCCAACAGTGGCACCGCAGCAGCAGAGCTTGCTGATGAGCTGGACGAAGTGGAAAGCGTCGTTGCGAGAACCTACGCCTTTATCCTAAATGGGCGGTAGTGGCAGCGGCGGCGGTGGAAGAGGAGGCGATGCAGGCTTCATCGGTTTTGTTCACGGTCGTATTTGGAAAAATTACGCTTAAAGACGGATTCCTATACGATCTGAGATAATTTTTAAACTACTATTATTAAAGATGGCTTTTAAAAATAACTACTCCTAAATTTATGCAGAGAAATATTCTTTGACTTTTTGTTCCCAAAGTTGCTTGTTCATCTGACTAGTCCCGTTTAAACACTGCTCTTGAAGTCCATACATAGTTAGCAAATCAGTCCTGAATTTTCATGAGATGGCAAAAATGCAATGCTACGTTCATAATTAAGTTGATTCGTTAGTCTATCTCATTGACAGATATCAAAGTCTTGGCAGATAATAAAAATTTCTTTCTTAATCAAAACAAGAAGAAACTAAACATATTTTCTCGAGTTGTAAATTAAATAAAGCATGCAGCAGAGAGATCAAGAGGAGACGTCGAGCCTCGGTTCGAAGCAGAAGCCGCAGTAGAATTGGGACCCGAACCGCAACTTCGCACTGGAGGGGCAATGGAACTGGCTCGACCATTTCCACACCTTCTGCCTCATGTCGAAGGTCAGTAGCGCCGGCGACACTAAAGAATGCATGAAGAGGAAGTCGCCGGCACCGAGGCAGATGAATTCCTTGCTGATTAACCTCTGGTACATGGAGATCGGCATTCCAGCCACCTCCCGCCATGTCTTATCGACGAGTTCCAAAATCACCACTCCCCCGCCTGGCCATTCGGTCCTCCTGGCGACTATGACCAATTTGTTCGACAGGTTGATCAATCCAACACAAACAAAAGAGAACGGCATAGGAATCGATTTTTGAATCAGAGACTGCATGCTAGAGAGCGGCTTCATGAGGTCGAACGCCATTAAGCGGGGGGTAACCACCGGCCGGTGGATGATGTAGTAGAGCACGCCATCGCAGATGACGGCCTCGTTGCTGCCCATCCAGAAGGTGAGGTCTCGGGCGAAGAGCGTGGCCCACGATTTTGTCATCGATTCGTAGATGTGGACGGATAAGTGCTGATCCTGTCGACAAGCGAAGACCAGTTCTCACCCAGATGACTCGGTCTGACCAAGATAACCCGGTCTGCTACGGCTCGGGGTCGGATCCGGGCTCAAATAGAGGTCGGGCTCAAGTCACTCGGCTCGGACGAAAACGGGGCTCACAAAGTAGTAGGGTGGTTGCAATAATGGCCGCGCCCTCTTTTCTCTGGGACTCAGATGGGGTTTATATAGGGGAGGGGAGAAGCCCTCCATCATGCGGGACGTCACATCTCATTAAGAGTAAGTCAGTGGTCAGACTGAGTGTTTGGCTATTTCCGTCAGGGAGTGAGACTGACACAGCCGCCTGTCAATCTGTAAACCTGCCCCCTCTGACCTTAATCAATGCTTGGCGGCTGTGTCAGGTAATGATTATGTCGGAGGTCTTTTCCCCTTAATGAAGGGTCTTGTTAGATCGGGTCGTGGGATTGTTTGCCCCCCTTAGCTTTTTGGGAAGGGCTATAAAGGATCCGACCTCGAGTGTTCAGGCCGAAGTGTGTGTTCACGAGCGTCCCACCTCGGGAGCCCAAACTAGAATGCCCGACCTCCTGACGTCCGACCTCTAGGCGTCCGAGCTTTAACGCTTGATCCAAGATAGTGGGCTCTAACTCCCGGCCTCTCGATGTCCGAGGTCCGGCATCCGACCTCTCGATATTCGAGGTCCGGCACCCGACCTCTCGATATCTGAGGTCCGGCACCCGACCTCTCGATCTTCGAGGTCCGGCACCCGACCTTTCGATATACGAGGTCCGGCATCCGACCTCTCGATCTTCTGGCTGAGCCTTCGACCTGATCGGTGGAATTAGGGGTGCATGGGCCTAGTTTTCCCTGACCCGGATTATACCGGGTTCACTCCGACCGGGCCCTTAACTTTCCTACCAAAACAGATGGCCCGGATCACAAGCCTCCCCTTCAAGTCTAGTCGAAGGAGGCACTGAGCCCGACTGACTAGGCTCCTAGCCCGGTCGGCCCGATCCCCTTTTCCACCTTCCCTCACAACACCTCGTACTTCTACTCCCCTCGGTAAATGCTAGATCTTCCATCAGATCGTACATCAATGCGAAGCCACGCATCGCCCTCCGACTGGATCTTCGGGCACCGATGCGTCAGCGGTAAGGCCCTTGCGGTGGAAGGGGATAGGATCTGTGGCCTTGGGAAGGAACGAGAAACCGACGGTTTAGATCCACTCCCGCTCCTTTTGAGATTTGCATCGGACGGCTCCTCACGCCGCTCCGCATGGTATAAATAGGCGCCAGCCGCTCACTTTTACCTCTCCGCTTCTTGCTCCTCCCTTTTCGCAGCTTCTTCGTCCGACCTCTGCCGCTTGATCTTGCGAGTCCTGACGACCGACTCCGTCCAACCAACCTGTTCGCTAGGTATTCTTCTCTTCGCTTAAGTCGCTTCCTTTAACTCCCGAGTCCTACTAGATGGCTGGATCGTCCACCGCACCCGGACCATGGTACACCACCACCCGTTCAACTCTGTCTCTGGGTGCTCTGGAGATGCTTCGCCTTGATTATCAGGTCCCTGAAAATCACGTTTTTGCTCTTCCCTCTCGTGATGACCGACCAAACCAAGCTCCAGTAAACTACTTTACTATCTTCAAGGACCATTTTTTGGCCGACCTGCGATTTCCTTTACATCCGTTCATTGTAGAGATCTGTAGGTACTTCCAAGTGTCCCTTTCTCAACTAGCCCCGAACTCAATCCGGATCTTGTGCGGCACGGTAATTATTTTCGAGTCCTTCCGAGTCCCCCTCACTCCTCGAGTCTTCCATCTCTTCTTCTACCTCAAAATGCAAGAACCGGGTTGTTTCTTTTTCCAAGCTAGGGTTAAAACGGCCTTTCTGGATAAAGTTCCCTCCTCTAACAAGGGGTGAAATCTCACTTCTTTTACATAAGCACCACTCCGACCGCATCCTGGCCGACTAACTGGAGGGAAGAGTTACCAGACCACCCTACTGCTCCCAAGAAATATCGTGCGGACCCTAGCTTTCGACGGGCCTCCTCTAAGATCGGGGGACTTCGTTTCCACGCCGGTAAACTGCTGAGTGAGGCGGTGCTCTACATCTGCCGGCTGAGTCAAATCCCGGCGGAACTGCCGGGCACATACGGTAAACTCCTTTTCAGCTCAAGAGTTTTTTAATGCTGACTAAAACTTTTTCTGGATTGCAGCCCAGGCTCTGATGGATGCCCTCATGGACGAACAGCTAGCCTTGGAGGAAGAGGCTCTGAACACCCGGGCGGCCGAACTGTTAGCGAGTCGGAGTGTGCCGCCCGTGAGTGCGACACCGGCTTCCGAACAACCAGGCGGGACGGGGAGTGACTCAGAGTTGGAAATACTGGCTCAAAGCATTGAGGCAGACCTCCCCGAGGTCCGCGTGGAGGCCGAAGTACCGACTGCCGCCGCGGGTCAGTCTTCTTCCCGGGTGTCCAAGAAGAAGAAACGTCCTCGGGAGGCTGCTTCTTCCAGTGCTTCCGCGGCTCGAGCCCAGCTCGGCGGGGCGACTGATCTGCCAGCTCCTCCACCCGGTCGAATTAGAATTCGGCTGTCATCCTCCCGCTCGGCCTCCCCTTGTTCGGGAACTTCCGTTCCGTCTTCGAGCACTGCTCGACCTGAGGTCTCCCTTCCTAGCCCGGGTTTGCCCCAGCCGGGGGACTTAGCTTCCAGTTCGGCCCCCACTCGCCCGACGGCAGTTGTTGATCCCGTTGGTGAAGAGGTCGCTGCCGCCCTTCAATCCATGCATGACCTTCCTCGAATACCAGTAGAGGTGCAACTGCCCTCCGAAACTACCTTACTTCGGAGGGTCGAACCTCAGCCGCTCAACTTGCACGACCATCTGTCAGCGGCCTGGGACCAGGGCCTAGAATTGTCCGAGGGACGAAGTCCCTTCAGTTTAGCCGACAACTTTGCGATGGACCTGACCAAGGTATACCTTTTTCTTTCCTTCATCCTCTCTATTTCTCTCATACGCTGCTCGTTCTCGCGCAGCTGTGGGTCATGGGCTAGACGGTCGCTAAGGCCTTGGTCTCCACCACCAGAGAACGTCGAGCGGCTGAGTTCAAGGTGAAGGACCTAGAGCACCAACTGGCTCAATGTGCTATCCCGGCCGGCGAGGAAAGCCAAACCCTACTTCGCGATGGCTAACTTCTCTGCGAATACAATTAGAGGAGAGTGACGTCTGGCTGGAACGAGCGCATGAGGTACTGGCAGCCTCGGCTCGTGAGATAGATCAACTCGCCACTCGGCTGGAAGCCGCCGAGGCCTCGAAGAAAACCGCCGCCACTCTCGAAGCCCGGGCCCGATCTGACCTGGACAGAAAAACTACTGAAGCTCAAGACATACAACGGCGATTACAGGAGGTCTCCACTGCTCACAATCAAGCCCAGCTGACTTTGCAAAGCAAAGAATCAGAGCTCGCGGCCTTGAAGGGCAAGGAAGCAGAGCTTCTAGCTCAGCGAGAAGCCTTTCGGGCTCTGGAAGCCCAATTGGTAAGTACTGAAACAGGGCTGGCGAACAAAAATGCTCAGCTCAAAGAACGAGAAGCCGAGGTGGCTCGCATGCAGAAGGAGCTAGCTGACTACAAGTCTGATGAGTCGACCAGGATCGAACGAGCACGAGTGGCCTATATTCAATCCCAGCCCTTCCTTCAGCAAGTAACCAAGCAAATCGTGGGCATGATCATGTCCGGGGTGAATGGCGCGCTAAAACAGCTTACAGAAGCCGGTCACCTCCCCGCCAACCTGCCCCCTAACGTAGTAAAGCCCACCCTGATTAAGGCTGCGATCCCCAAGGATGCCTTTCCCAAATTTACTTAGTTCATCATTCCAACTCTGCTTCCCGAGCTATTTCTCAATCTGTTTTTGCTCGGCGCTGAAGCTTTTAAACTTTTGTAATGACACTTAATTACCTGACCCTGTCTTCTTTTCAGCCCAACTTTGTGATGAACTCGGGCATTTTCTTATTTCGGATGATTCACCTTTTTCTTTATTTTAATCGATTGTCCGTAATGCGTGAGATTTCTGCTAAATGTCGCTTATTCGATGCATCGGCTTCATTTACCAAAGGCTAGTGCCATAGGTTATCAGCAAAATTTTAGCAAAATTCCGCTAAGTGTGCCGTGCTCGGGGTGCTTAAACCCTTAGCTTAAGGCGGACCATTTTAGGTCGGGCATAGATTTTTCGCGAAGTGTCGAGGGTTCAGGACGGTTGACCCCTTAGGTCGAGCAACAAGTCGGGTCGCTCCCAAGAGATCGATCCGGGGCCATTTGCTCTATTTAGTCATACTCCCGACTCGATGATTCCATTCGGCCCGGCTAAAATATTATTATAAAGCTTTCATCGGATCAAGCCGAGGTCTGGGCCGGGCATTACCTGTTCATCCAACGTGTTCTTAACCCGATTCCACTCCTCCGTCCGACATCCGGGTCTAGGTGATGTTGACACCCCGCCCGGGTACCTTCACCCAGCCGGGCTGATGCGCGGGCTTAGCAACGTTGCCCGGTCGGGTTGGCTCTGTTAGGCCGACTGGCTTCTCATCTTGCCTACTGGGGCATGGGAAACTTTGTTCGGACAGTAGATACTATGGAAATGCGCTAATTCTTACTTCGCAGGCTTTAATGTCGCACTTGCTCGTTTACTACGCTTAAGATTTATGTTGAGTATCGTCCACTCAGTGTGTCCGACCTATTCCGTGAGGGCTACCACTTGAACTACACCGTGAATTTTCATTAAGCGTTGGTCGTTCAGTACGTTCATACCGTTTCCCTTAGTTCGATTTCGTAGGCCAAGCAGGAAATTTTTCTAAGTGTTAGACGCTCAGTGTATTTGAGCTTTCGGTCGTGCAGTCGGGCCGTTGCCCAGGTTCAGGCATATTGTTCAGTCGGGTTGATACCCTGACTTAGCGTTCTATCTTGTTTCCGGCGAGTTAACCTTATCGGCGAAACCGAGTTAGCTTGTACGCTTTGGTTCGATCAGTTCAGCTTTGTCAAGCTGAACAACTATCCCTTTTGTCTCTCAGAACGTGGGGAGCCATGCCCTGGCAGTGAAGATCACAGAAATATGTTAATTCGCATTTCCCTTAAGCAAGAGTCTAGACACCGTCCGACTTACCCTGACCGAGCATGGATCGTCATGCCCGACCGGGCCCGACCGAACGTGGAACGCCACGCCCGATCGGTGCCGAATCCGGTGGGCGCGTGAGAGCAAGCCCGCTTATAACTTGCCTTAGCAAGAGTCTGGACACCGTCCGACTTACCCTGACCGAGCGTGGATCGCCACGCCTGATCGGGCTCGACCGAACGTGGAACGCCACGCTCGGTCGGCGCCGAGTCCGGTGGGTGCATGAGAGCAAGCCCACTTATAACTTACCTTAGCAAGAGTCTAGACACCGTCCGACTTACCCTGACTGAGCGTGGATCGCCACGCCCGACCGGGCCCGACCGAACGTGGAACTCCACGCTCGATCGGCGCCGAGTCCGGTGGGTGCGTGAGAGCAAGCCCACTTATAACTTGCCTTAGCAAGAGTCTGGACACCGTCCGACTTACCCTGACCGAGCGTGGATCGCCATGCCCGACCGGGCCCGAACGAACGTGGAACGCCACGCCCGATCGGCGCCGAGTCCGGTGGGTGCGTGAGAGCAAACCCACTTATAACTTGCCTTAGCAAGAGTCTGGACACCGTCCGACTTACCCTGACCGAGCGTGGATCGCCACGCCCGACCGGGCCCGACCGAACGTGGAACGCCACGCCCGATCGGCGCCGAGTCCGGTGGGTGCGTGAGAGCAAGCCCACTTATAACTTGCTGTAATTGTCTTTTGGAGAGTCAGAGTTTTTGTCATCGTTTTTTCTGAGTACAGTTACAAGAATCATTTCTCTCCACTCTCCTCACGGTACAATCTTAGGTGCACTGCACTCCAGGGTCTTCCGAGCCGTTTTCCTTGAGCATCTTGTGGATAGTAAGCTCCTGATCCTAGCGCTTCGACTACCAGGAAAGGGCCGCTCCATTGAGGCTCCAGCTTGCTTACTTCCCCGACTGGCTTGACTCTTTTCCATACCTTGTCTCCTACTTGGAAACTGCGGGGTATAACCTTCTGGTTGTATTGGCGTCGCATTCGTTGCTGGTAGGCGATCATGCGTACTGCAGCCTTGGCTCGGACCTCCTCAATCAGATCTAGCTCCGCCCGTCTTTTCTCCGCATTGTCTTCCCCGTACAGATGTCTTCTGTCAGATACACAACCGACCTCCATAGGTACCACAGCTTCGCTACCGTGTACTAACTGGAAGGGTGTGCACCCTGACCCTTCTTTAGGAGTGGTCCGGAGAGCCCACAGAACGCCGGGTAGCTCGTCCACCCAGGACCCCCCGACCTGGTCCAACTTGGCTCTGAGTCCCTTCAGAATCTCTCTATTAGCTACCTCGGCCTGACCATTACTTTGGGGGTATGCCACTGAGGTGAAAGCCTGTTTGATTCCGAACTCCTTGCACCACTCTCTTATTATCCGACCTTGGAATTGCCGACCATTATCCGACACCAGCTTGTGCGGTATGCCATATCGGCATAAGATATTCTGCCACAGGAACTTCTTCACTGCTTGTTCAGTAATCCGGGCTAAGGCCTCTGCCTCAATCCATTTAGAGAAATAATTCACTGCCACTAGCAAGAACTTCTTCTGACCGGCTGCCCTAGGGAACGGTCCTACTATGTCCATGCCCCACTGGTCGAAGGGACATGACACAGTGGAAGCTCTCAGCATCTCGACAGGTCGGTGCGATAGATTCTGGTACTTCTGACAAGAAAGGCAGGAAAGGGCCAATCTCTCCGCATCCTTCTGGAGGGTCGGCCAGAAGTAACCTGCTAGTAAAACTTTCCGAGCCATGGACCGACCTCCTGAGTGGTTTCCGCAGGACCCCAGGTGTACTTCTCGTAGCACATAATCTGCATCTTCTTCTCCCAGGCATCTGAGCAGTGGTCGGGAGAAAGCTCGCTTGTACAGCGCGTCTCCTATCAGAGTAAACCTGGCCGCCCTTATCTTGAATATCCTGGCTTGCTCTGAGCTGACCGGAAGAGTCCCTTCCTTCAGATAGGTTATGAATGGGGCTCGCCAGTCTCCTTGTATTTCCATTTCTGTTTCTCTCTCCACCTGGGCTACCAGCATGACTTGAGGTGACGGTCTGCGGAAGACCCAGGGATGGACCGAACTGGCTAACCTAGCCAGTTCGTCAACCTTGGCATTATCCCCCCTAGGGATCTATAAAATCTGGACTTCTTGAAACTCTGCTTGTAATTGCTTGTAAGCCTCCACATAAGCTTGTAACTTTTCATCGTTGACCTCGAACTGCCCGGTCACCTGCCGAGCCACCAGCTGGGAGTCAGAGTGCAGGATGACCCGAGTAGCACCCACATGTTTGGCCGCTTGCAGACCGGCCAAGAGAGCTTCATATTCTGCTTGGTTGTTAGTAGCCTGGTATTCTAGGCGTACAGCTAAGTGCAGTGAGTCTCCCTCAGGGGAGACCAACAAGACTCCCACGCCACTTCCTGCCCGAGTGGCCGACCCGTCCACATATATCTTCCATACTCCTTCCTCTTTCTCCGCATGGAGCTCGCTCAGGAAATCTGCCAAGGCTTGAGCTTTGATCGCAGTTCGGGGTTGGTACTGGATGTCATATTCACTCAGTTCAGTCGTCCATTTGACCATCCGACCAGAGACCTCAGGGTTGATCAACACCTTTCCGAGTGTGCTGTTGGTCAGCACTCGGATAGGATGAGCCAAGAAGTATGGTCGCAGTCGCCGAGCCATCAACACAAGGACATAAGCTAATTTCTCGAGTGTAGTATACCTACACTCGGCCTGCTTAAGTAAGTGCCCAAAGAAATAGACCGGTTGCTGTTCGGTCTCCTTCTGGGTTACAAGCACAGCACTCACGGCTCCCTCAATAGCAGATAAATAAACATACAATGGTTCCCCTTCCTCAGGTTTAGCTAATACCAGCAGACTGATCAAGTAAGTCTTCAATTCTTCAAAGGCCTGGTCGCATTCAGCATCCCATTGGAACTTAGTGGCCTTGCGCAGAACCTTGAAGAACGACAGACTTCTATCAGCCGACCGGGAGATGAATCGGGACAAGGCAGTGATTCTCCCCGTCAAGCGCTGAACTTCTTTTAGGTTTTTGGGGGGAGGCATGTCCAACAGAGCTTTCACTTTGCCTGGATTAGCCTCTATCCCCCGTTCGGTCAGGATGTATCCGAGGAATTTATCACTCTTAGCTCCGAACAGGCACTTGGCTGGATTAAGCTTGAGGCCATACCTCCTGAGGGTGCAACAGGTCTCTTGCACATCTGCTATCAGGTCGGCGGCTCGGAGGTACTTGATGAGGATGTCATCCACATACACTTCCACGTTTTTCCCGAGCTGCTCCCTGAAGACCTTGTTCATCAGCCTCTGATAGGTCGCCCCAGCATTTTTGAGTCCGAAGGGCATAACAGTGTAGCAATAAGTTCCCTCCGCTGTGACAAAACTGACCTTCTCTTGATCATCCCGGGATAAGGGTACTTGGTGGTATCCCTGGTAGGCATCCAGCATACAGATGAGCTCGCTCCCCGCGGTAGAGTCCACCATCTGGTCTATCCGAGGGAGGGGGTAGCAATCCTTGGGACAAGCTTTGTTGAGATCCCTGAAGTCAATGCAGACCCTCCACTTGTTTCCCGGCTTGGAGACCAGCACCACATTGGCCAGCCAAGCAGGGAACTGTACTTCTCTGATGTGTCCTGCGGTCAGCAGCCTTTCCACCTCGACCTGGATAATTTTGTTCTGCTCGAGGCTAAAGTCTATTTTTCTTTGCTTCACAGGCCGGGCGTCTGGGTAAACGTGTAGCTTGTGCTCCATGACCTCGGGCCTGACCCCTTTCAGATCTTGCTGGGACCAGGCGAATACATCTTGGTTTTGCGTCAGACATTCTATCAGCTGTTGACGGAGGTCAGGCGATAGTCCTGGAGCTATCCTCACTTTAGTCTCTTCTTGGTCAGGCAAGAGTTGGACCTCTTCTTTTTCTTCTATCAGCTCAGCCCAGGGGGAAGGCTGAGAGGACTGTACCATGTTGCAGCTGGCTGGCGGAGCTCGGAAGGCCTTCCTTACTTCCACTCGGACATCATCCACGTAACACCGACGAGCGACCTTCTGATCTCCTTTAGCTTCGCCGACCTGATCACCTACGGGGAACTTGACTTTTAAGTAGAAAGTGGACACCATGGCTCGGAACTCGTTCAACACCGATCGGCCCAGGATGGCATTGTAGGCTGAGGGGGCGTCCACTACCGGGAAGGTAGACCACCTGGTCCTTCTTAAGGGTTCTTCGCCGAGTGAGATGGCCAGCTTGATCTGGCCCAGCGGTTGGACCTCATTTCCCGTGAATCCAAATAAGGGTGTGGCCACGGGCTGCAGCTCAGTCATTTTAATCTGCAGTTGTTCAAATGCCTTCAAGTATAAGATATTCACAGAACTTCCTGAATCCACAATGGTCCGGTGGACCTGATAGTTAGCTATGATCGTCGTGATGACCAAAGCATCCTCATGAGGCACTTCCACTCCTTGCAGATCCGAGGGACCGAAGCTGATCTGTGGCCCCTGAGCTTGGGCGGCACTGCAACCCACTTGATAGATATCGAGGCGTCGGACTTGGGATTTCCACGCCCGGTTGGAGTCTCCATAGGTGGGACCACCAGAAATCACGTTGATGGATCCATGCACTGCATTCTGTTGATTGGCTTGCTCTTCGCTGGCATTCCCGTGCTCGGTGGAGCCAGAGGTTGGGAATAACTGTCTGGCGGTAGGGGCGATCGGTCGGGCAGGGGACTCGGATTGGCTTGGCGGGGCTCTCCCCTGACCTCGACCACCTCCTTGGTGAGCTCCTCTTGGACTTCCTCAACCGGTGCGACCTCGACCTCTACCGGCCTGCCAGCAGTCTTGAAGATCATGGGTATGGCTGTTATGAAAAGAACAGTAGGGTTGCCACCTGGAAGGGATGCAACCCTGGGCCACTTGCTAAACTATTCCCCTCTCAGCTCCTGGTCGGTGTCCCATAGCTCTGGGGCTTCTGAGAGGCCCTCCAGGAGGTACATTTCTTTGATGTTGCTGAGGGTTCTCAGGCGTAGGTCTGACCTCTGGCCGCCTGGCGGCTTGCGCTTCTTCGACGTCCACGTATTTACTGGCTTTCCCCAAAAGGCTTCCAAAGTCCTTCGGAGGTTTTCGGATCAAGAATCTGAAGAACTCGCCCTCTTGCAAGCCCTGCGCGAAGGCACTGACTAACACCTCGGACGTAGCGGTGGGCACGTCCAGAGCAACTTGGTTAAACCTCTTGATGTAGGCTTTTAAGGGCTCCTTGGAGCCCTGCTTCATGGTGAACAGGTTTAAGCTGGTCTTGTGATGTCTTTTGCTACTGGCAAAATGCTGCAGGAACAGTCTTTTGAAATCAGAGAAGTCCTTGATCGATCCTTCGGGAAGTCTGTCAAACCATCACTGGGCTAGCCCGGCCAAGGTGGTCAGGAAGGCCCTACACTTGACACCATCCGGATACTGATGTAGCATCGACGCGTTCTCAAATTTCTTTAAATGCTCTTCCGGGTCCGTAACCCCTCCATACTCGGGGATAGACAGGAGCCGGAAGCGCTTAGGAAGTGGTTCATGTAGAATTTGGCTAGAAAAGGGGAACCCAGTGTGTTCCCCCTGGGTCGGCACAAGGGGAGCCTTCCCTTTGTCAGCTCTGGCTTGACTGGAAGAGGCTTCATGAGGATCAGACTGCCCCACCCCCTCCGCTGGGCCAAACAGAGCTCGGTGAAAATGGGGGCTATTTTCCTGTCGAACTCCTCCATCAGTGCCCACATGGGCGGTCTGCTCGGCTTGGCCCGGCTGGGCGGGTCGAGCAGCTGCTTGTTGGGCCTCCGCAAATTTCCTGGCTCTAGCCTCTATCAGCAGCTCCAAGTCTTCTTGTGAGAGAGTGACAGTCACCCGGTTGGAGTCACTCATCTTCGTCTTTCGATTAGGCGGGATTTTCCACAGACGGCGCCAAATTTGATCCTGTCGACAAGCGAAGACCGGTTCTCAATCGGATGACTCGGTCTGCCCAAGACGACCCGGTCTGCTGTAACTCGAGGGGTCAGACTCGGGCTTAACTATGGCTCAGATCCCAAGCACTCGGGTCGGAACGAACGGGAGAACACAAAGTGGAGTTAAGGTTACAAAGTGGCAGCAAGCCCTTCTCTGGGACTCAAACGTGGTTTATATAGGGGAGGGGGGAAGTTTTCCATCATGTGGGACGTCACATCCCATTAAGGCTCGCTCAGTGGTCAGACTGAGCTAATGGATATTTCAGCCACGGGGTGAGACTGACACAGCCGCCTGACAGTCTGTAAATCTGTCCCTTCCGACCCTGATTAATGTTTGGCGGCTGTGTCAGGTAATGATTATGTCCAACGTCTTTTCCCCTTAATGAAGAATCCTGACAGCTCCGACCTCTTAGTGTCCGAGCTCTAACACTTGACTCGAGGTCACTGAACTCTAGTCCCCGACCTCTCGGTGTCCGAGCTCTAGCACCCGACCCGAGGTCACTGAACTCTAATTCCCGACCTCTCGGTGTCCGAGCTCTAGCACCCGACCCGAGGTCACTGAACTCTAATTCCCGACCTCTCGGTGTCCGAGCTCTAGCACCCGACCCGAGGTCACTGAACTCCAGTCACCGACCTCTCGGTGTCCGAGCTCTAGCACCCGACCCGAGGTCACTGAACTCTAATTCCCGACCTCTCGGTGTCCGAGCTCTAGCACTCGACCCGAGGTCACTGAACTCTAATTCCCGACCTCTCAGTGTCCGAGCTCTAGCACCCGACCCGAGGTCACTGAACTCTAATTCCCGACCTCTTGGTGTTCTGCCTAAGCCTTCGACCCGGCCCGTGAAGTCGGGCAATATCCGGCTTGACCTTTCCTGACCCGGGTCATACTGGGTTGACTCCGACCGGGCCCTCAATTTTCCTAAAAAACCGCTTACCCGGATCAAAAATTATATATATCTAAGGTATTTATAAGTTTACAAGGGTTAAAGAATAAATGTGAAGGTGTAAGTTAATTTGCATTTTTCACTTTGAAAATTAAAAAGAAATGAGTAACTCATGGCTGAAATTTCCATTAAAATATTATTTTTAAATAATAAAAAACCAATATATGTTTAACAGCTCACAATAATCAAGATCTTAGATTTTGAAGGCACAAAATGATTATCAAATCAGCTCGCACATTACAACTATTGATAAAAATAAATGCAAACCGATTAGAAATGGCCTTACAGTTTCATTCTTTTCATCGAAAGAGAGTATTATTTTTTTAAATTAGCATCAAATATCTAATTTACGTTGAATAATTTTAAGATGATCAATTCGGCCATAAAAGTAAATTAGAAAGTGCTTGTAAAAAATTAGAAAATAATTCATCAACCCAACGTTTTTATTATTAGATCATTCGTTCTTTAAAAAAATATTTATTCATTGTCAAAGATGAATCTGATGTGTGAGAAATAGAGGGTAATTAGTTCTATTTAGAGACTTTATATGATAATGATAGCCAAATTTTTAATAGTTACACCTTTTCTAGGTCATTTTGGACACAAATCAATTCGCTAAACAATTTGCGTTTTTAAAATAATTAATTTAGACATTGTGAGCTTTGGACACTTCATGTAGAACATACCAAATTTTCTAACCTGCTATTTTATCATTTTTAAAATACAAACTTACTTGCAAATTAGTCTACACTTTCCAAAGTTAAAACCTTTAATTATTATAAATTTCTAGATATGCTAAGAGAAATATCAATATTTTTATGTTTTAAAATAATAAAAATCTAATCATAAGCAATTATATATATATATATATATATATATATATATATATATATATATATATATATATATATATATATATATATATATGCTAAATTGTCAAAACTACAACTTCTTCGCAGCCCCAATATTAATTTCTTCACATAGAAGGAATTAGCAGCTGATTTTTTAGTCGTCATAGCTTGTCGAAAATTCGAGTTAGCAGATGCTTTGAAACCTAAAACATTGAGCAAAGCTACAATTAAGGCTTTATGTCAATCAATCATCTAAATCAATGAAGGAACTTGTAGCTACATATGCCATGTTATTTTTCTATTAAGAAATTAACATTAAATGTGATCATGAACACTATTCCATCCTGTAAATCAAATACACAGTTGATAGGAGCTGACTGGATAAAGCAACATCAATTGTGAGGAAAATACCCTTCCTTCTGATCAGAGCATACCAAATGTTCCACATTCACTTGATCAATGTTAGTCCTGTCTGCTTAGTAAGGCAGGAAAAACTCCTCTATTTCCTGCAACAGAGCAAATACATAAACATTGTCTACAAAATCCAACGTATTTTATCACTAAGAATTACAAATCCATAAAACCAATCACCATTGCACCTTAAATAGTAATATACAAAACAATTAATAAACCCTAACTAAAGTTGGTGCATAACATTTCCTACCGCATTAGCATTCTAAACCTATGGTCACTAGTTGAGTAGTGCATACATCTTCTCGATGTTGTTAAACCGGCATCATGCACAAGCTTCTCTGCCTTCACTTGAATTTACAATGTTAATCTCAGTCGTCTCTTTAGAAGATCTTAATTGAAATACAGGATGGCTGCAAAGCTTTCTTACTCTCCTAAAACTCATTCTATCTTCTAAAATTTGTATGTCTCCTTCCACGAACTGGACGTCTTCTTTAGCATCTAAATCACAAGAAGATGGTGAAGTTTTCTTAGAAATAAACTCATGCTCGTCGATTTCACTTTTCTTCTTACATATACAGAAGCTTTCGTTCTCTCTACCCAGAGAGTGTTCAGAAGTTAACTGGGATTTTTCCGTAACACCTTTATCACAGGCATAGTACTCTGGAGTTTCCTCATCAGTGCACAGCGAATAGCTTTTTGAAGGATTGGAGCCTTCGTAGGATTTTGCTTCGTCATTGTCATTAGGAGACTCAGAGCAGGAATCAAGTTCCCTGACGACAGAAGCAGCCTCTTCTCTTTCTCGCAGTGCCTTTGTGATCAATGTTTTAAGGAAGTTCATAACTTGGACAGCATGTATTAATGCAGTCAAGGGATCAGCCATCTGAAAGAAAGACGAGATTGATCAAAAAGGAAGGATACAATGAGATCTAACAATGTATCATATTGCTAACCTGAGTCATGTTGGGAGCAAAAACCATTGCAATGTTTCGAGTATTCATCTTATTGTAATGCTCATGCTCAACAACATCTGCCATCAAATTAATTGCCCAGTCGAGTAATGCTGCTTCAGTTGCTGGCAGCATCCTTACAAGTTCAGAGCATTCCTCTTCAGTGTTACAATGCATCACCTGATCTGGTGTCAAAGAGTCAAGTACTCCCTTTGGCAATTCCCTGAACCATGCCTATAGCAGCAAGCAGCAAACTTAATGTTTGTGATAACCTATGCAGCTTAAGCATTTTACTGAAGGACAAGAAATTAAACAGTCAAATAATTTTTACAAATAGTAAATCCAAGAAACAACGATGAAAAACAGCCTCCCAAGCAAGAAGGAAGAAAACATCAGAGAGGGTGTTCCAGGCCACAAGTCCTTAACAAGCCAATGATACAGGGATAACCCCGTCTAGAAGTCCAATCATACAAATCAGTTTAATGACATTTTGCAACATAAGGTATTTCTACAAGAAAAATTAATTATTAAGGAAAAAAATAATGATCCTTTCCAACTGAAGATGCATCAAAATAACCGACTCTGGAATCAGATAGACACAGGTTGGAAGGTATGAGTACCTTTATTAGTCCTGCAAGACAATGCAAGTCAACTCCATCTGGTACAGTTCCTCTGTTCAGCTGGTCTCTCACAAACACTTCTTGGCTATTATCTGCATTAATCCTGAATATTCCTTCCACCTTTAAGCAGAATAAAAACAAATGTCATATATGCTAATGCTGTATCAGTATTGTAAAAAAACTCCGCATGAATGAACAAACCTTTAGGCCTTCTTGTAAATACAAATGCCTTTGCATTGCGAGCAGAATTGTAGGCACACTATTTCCTCTTCTATCGTAAGAACAGTGCATAGATTCAGCAGAAACTCCAAATACATTTGCACTAAAACAGAATTTGTGTGAGGTCACCAATGGATCGTGAATATTGAAATTACTACTAATGCCAAAAAAATAATAAAGAGAATTGCATAATTTTGTATGGAAATCCCAATTGTAGTTGTTCTATGGGGAAAAAATGGCATAATAACCAACTAAACTACTGCTCCAAAGCAGAAAGTGTACGTAATGTAGAACTGAAATGTGATCTGATCTAATAATTCAAATAACAAAATAGATACCAATACCATATCATAGACTTCCATTATATAACAGACCGGTCAATATGTTTTTTCAAGAAATAGGCAACTTTATTTCAACTCAGCTACTATTCAGATATCTCCTAATATATTGGTAATCTTGAAAAGGATAACTCATACAAACAGAGTTTACAGGTATATAAATTAAATAATGCGATTCCATAAGCTTGTTTCAAGCCACCAAATTATAATGTGATTCCACAAATACGTCTACAACCAATTTTCCCCCTTGTTTTAGGGAACCTTGAATACTTTATGAAAGGAATGAATGGAAAATATTAAGAAATTCAATTATGCCAGCCAAATATGTCCAGGAATGCCAATGTAAGTCCAATAAATACAGAATCAAACATTTACTTGAAGACTCAATTGTTACCTCAATAATAAGTGAAAAAACAGATCAAGCCACCCAAATCAAGCATCCAAAGGAAAACTAAAACAAATTCAAGGTCAAGCTTGTAGCTATTTCCTATACCTCAGAATTATTTAATTTATGGGTTAAAAAGAAAAATATTACATATTATTACTAACGTGATCAAATTTTAAACAAGAAAATTAGATCAGTTCTAAAGAAAAATTCATTGAGTTATTCATCAATTAAAATTCCTTATCACTGATCTAATCAACCAACATGTAAACTACACTAGGAGAACAGAGATGTCAGGAGCAAATCTTGGGAAATATTTAATTAATTGGAAATTTATATTTATGTAATCACTTTTCAGAACCTTTTAGGCAATAAATTATAGTTAGGCTATTTTGTTATGAACTTATGTATGATTAAATCATTTATTTGATGTATTGATAATTAAAAATTTTATATTTTTCCTTTATTTAGAATTAATTTCAACTAATTTGGAAATTTGCAAATTGAAAAATTAATAATTATGGCTATTTCGATAATTAATTTCGCCATGGTTTAACTTGATAAAGGTTATAGTTTACAATGCATTTACAACTTATTGTCTTGTAATATTTCAATGTTGACTTCATGAGAAAACTAATTTAACAAACCAAAAGGAGGGCATCATAAAGATCCAAACAGTTTGCTTCCCATCTCCCCTTTGCAATGTATATTTTCTTTGATTATTGTTGCATTTTTTTTTTATCATGCCTTCAAAGGTCTAGATAAATCATGTCAATGTGAGTGTTAATTCGTTGCCAATGTTAAATTATGTCAATACTTTGTAATTAAATGAACAATAATCCCAATTTTATATTCAATGAATTGAGTGATTACATAGTTCTAACAGAGATCCTAAGATTGGAACAGATAACCTTAATTGCAATCAATCTTTTACTATGAACTGTCGGCAAAGATTTTACATCAAATTTACACTTACACTGTCACTATTCAAAAAGGTTGGTTGTTAAATATGGAGTTTTAATCGTATTTAAATTTTTTGCATATTATTATTTTTTAAAATTTTTAGATGACAAAATAAGTTGAACTGAACCTCTTGAGCATTGAGTTGAAGTTAGGTTGGATGTGGATGGAACCTATTGGGTAGGCATGGTAGTTAGGGTCATATGAGTTCAAATCAGGATTAATTTGGATTTTTTTTTGGTAATTTATGGTCGGATCAAACCAAATTTATATATGAGGACAGTCGGTTTAGTTGTGTGTGAGATTGAGATGACTTAGTGAAATTTTTAAAGAATTAGGAGTTATATAATCACTTTCCACTCTCTCTCTCTTCCCATGTGCCCTCACATAAGATCCTATTCGCCCAACACCCTATCCGCTACCCTCTTCTTCCTAATCTCTCCTCTCCCTCTTCGTGCACCATGGCTGCCACATCTTCCTCGTTGTTGATGCCACAGCTAATCACCTCTTTTCCTTTGATAGCACTCTCTCCCTCACTCTTTCTCATTTCCCTCCTCTCACTTTGCATGTGTGCAATGTGTAGTTTCCACTGTTTATCTCCAAAGCATCCACCACAAAAAATGAGGGACGTCGTTGCCACTCTCCCAAATTAACAATTTAAGTTTGGTTTGGTTTAGTTATATGCTTGGATTCACTTAATCTAGGGTTTTAGAAGTTATTTATATACAAAATTAACAATTCAGAATTGACCTTGTTTACTTATATACTGGGGACTTGGGTATTATATTGCTATATACGATCGGTGAGAGCCTTTAGACTATATGTTAGATGATGTTATTATACTATAGAGATATTGATTCCAATTATTTACTTTTTAGTGGATCTAAAAATTATAGATATATTATTAATGATGGTTTCATTAGTAGAAATATTATAAAAATGATATATAAAAAAAACTTAAATTGTGATTCACTTAATTTTTTTTATCTCTCAATCAAGATTAAATTCATACACATCTTTCCTATATACCCACTTTGTAATTTTGTGCTCACATCCTGAATTTATTTAGCCTCTAGGTTATAAAAATGATAGAGGGATTGAGAAGATGTCCTACATAGAATACAAACATGATAGTTGAAATGGAGGAAGGTGTCGGGTGTTTTATGTAATCTTCAAGTACCTTTAAAACTTAAAAGAAAGTTCTAAAAACGATGGTTAGACCTGTTATGTTATATTGCGTTAAATATTGGGCTATGACTCGAGCACATGAGCAGAAGATGAGAGTTACAGAAATGAGGATATTAAGGTAAATGTGTGGACGTACGAGGATGGACAAAATAAGAAATGAGAGCATTAAAAAAAAAGACGAAGTTGTATCTATTGAAAGAAAAATCCGAGAGACATATACGAACATGTACTTAGACAGTCAATAAATGCTTTGATTAGACGATATGAAATTATAACAGCACATCAAATAAGAAAGCGGAAGACCAAAAAAAGACTTGATTAACAACGATAAAACAAGATAAAATATATTCAAGCATAGATAATATAGTTGAAGATAGTGCTCACGAATTCATATAACCAACCTCGCCTAGTGGGATAAGACTTGTTGTTGTTGTATTTGTGCATATTATTAGGGCATCCACAGTGGAGGGTATTTGGAAAAGATATTTCTCCAAATTTCCCCACACTCTAAATCTTCTTCCTGAAAGAATGAAAACAGGAATATTAGAAATCACCGGGCACAACTTTGTGCTCGGTGATTTCTAATTTAATAATAATAAAAAAAGGAGGAGATGCAGCTGCGCTGCATAGCTATGTGGTGGGCCCTACTGCTGCAACTCTCTTTATTTTATATTTTTTGTTATTTTATTTTTTAAATTGAAGAATTAAAGAATATAATTAATTTTATTTAAGAGGCAAATTAATAAAATGATACTATGATAGTGATATTTGGTTGGTGAGTTATTTATTATGGAATTTGAGATATTTAAGAGTGAGATATTTGATCAGTGGAACCCATAAATATTTGTTTGGTGGAATATTTGATTGTAGGATTGGAGATATTTGAGAAGTGAGATATATGATTGATGATGTGAATGTGAGGATCATAAATAATTGGGAGAAATATTCGATCTTATTGTGGATGCTCTTAGTGGAGTGTCTTCAAAAAGTATGCATTTAGTTAATTTAGTTATCTATTTGTGCACGTTCTTGATCTGTAGTTCAAGCATAGCAAGTGAAGTTGGCTTCATGATTCCCAACATATCATAAGATTCACGTTCTTAAAATCAGCACTTCTCCAAATCCAGAAAACATATGGGATTCTAGGATTATTCCTAAGGGCAAATACTTTTATGCATACTTCTTCAATTTATCTATATCATACTCTATTCTCGTAAGATGATACACACCGGCTAAAAATCTCCCCAATGCTACATCAGACATATTGGGAGTATAAATAATTGTAACCATATATATATGAAATGACAACAATGGAATCCCAATCCTCAATTCTTATTTGTACTATTTTTATTCTTTGGCAATGGAAGCCTATATTTGAATAAATTGAAACCCTTCTTATTGGATGATCATGATACTTCCAAAAGATTAAAATCCTTGATCAATGGAGGAACAAAATTACCATTTTGCTTGAAAAAGATACCATGAGGGTGATTGACTCATTCCATACTAGAAATAATCCTAGGAAATCCTTTGATAACATGGATTCCTATTTATCAATGATATTCCATGATCGAGACAATTGGTTGAATCCCGTGAAACCATTTCATAGAAGTTCATTGATATCTTCTTTTTATAAAGCAAATCCACTTTGATTCTTGAATGATCCAAATCACTTCTAGTTCTATTATAACAAAAGATTTCCTTTTTATGTGGAAAAGACTCGTATCAATAATTATGATCCTACATATGGACAATTCCTCACTATCTTATTAATTCGCAAACAAAATATTTTCTTAGGCGTTGGTAAAAAAAACATATTTTTGGGGAGAAAGATTATTTTGCCAATCGAGTCATAGGTATTTGATATATTTATACCTAAAGATTTTACACAAAATGGTGACGAAAGATATAACTTATACAAATATTTTTTCCATATTCCAATTCGATATGAGCATTTGTTCGTAGAGTTGCTTACTCGATCGCAAACATTTCTACAACACCTCCCATAAAGGAACAAATAGTTGATTTTAAAAAAACTTATTGTCGGCCTCTTTCAAATATAAATCTATCTATTCAAATGGGAAGAACTTGTATGAGTATCTCAGTTTCCATTCAAACATGGATTTGATTTACACTCCATGTTCTAAGATGCATGCCTAATGTTGAAACAGATAGAGATAGAAAGAATAAAGAGAAAAGTAAAGAGCAGACAATTGCTTCATTAATGATTGTTATAGGCTGACAAGTCTATTTATACAGATTATCAAAGTAATATATGGAAAATACTATGATAAATATGATAATAACAAATATGAAAAATAAGGATAAATATGGTTGAGATTGTAATCCAAAAATGATAAATCATCAGCAATTTGAAATCAATTTTTTATTCTTATACAAACGGTCATAGCCCCGCGCCCCCCCCCCCAAAAAAAAACTCAATGGACTGATGTTGAACATTGAGTTTGGTTGTCAATGTATCGAAACATCTTCTCCGACTAGACAGTTGATCAAATCTTCTAGAGTAATGACCACCAATATAACCAACGATCTGACATATGTGACATGGTTTGACTTTGTCAATGGAAGAGAACAACTAGAAAAAAAAGATGATGAGCTTTTATTTGAAGGCTTGAACCCGATCTGTCGTTGGAAGAAAGAGCAGCAAAGGAAGAAGGTTGCAATTTTTTGAGGCTGAATATGTTGGAGCAGAGGAGGAAAACCTACTGCTATGTGCAGAGCAAAACTTAGGAAAAAGTTTGCTATTGATCAACTAGAAGCAAAGCTTCGGAAAAAAATAACTTGCTATTGATGCGGGTAAACTGCTGTAAGATCTAGAAGAGGATCTACAAGTGGCGGGCACCTTGACCTCCGTGAGAGAAGAAGCAGCAGGCGGCTTGACCTCCGCATCAGTGCTCGGTAAGAGAGCTGGTGATGGTGTCTGTTGTTGTGGTTGTTGTGGCACGACACCAATTAGCGAGGGGAAGTTGAGGATGACAACGCAAAGATGGTTGAAGCCATGGAGGAGGCCCGCCATCGAGGAGACCACCCTCCTCTGGATTCCTATTCCACATTTAGCTGAATTGCCGGAGGAGGTATTCATTTGGGGTGTTCCTCTCCTTAGCGACGAGAAGAACGATATTGTCCTCCTCAAGTTCCTCCGTGCTAGGGACTTGAAGGTTAACGATGCCCTGACGATGCTCAAGAACGCAGTCATCTGGAGAAAGCAATTGGCATCAAAGCTCTCCTTGAGAAGAACCTCGGCCTACCGTAACCCTCGGCCTACCGTAACCGGAGAAGACTGTATTCATGCACTGTGTCTGTTAGTGGAAAGCAACTGTAAGGTGCAGTTGGAAAAACTGCCCATTTCCACTTTATAAATGCGTCGTAAAGAAAAGAGGAATGACATAAAATCACTAAAGAAGAACATCCAAGGATAGAGAGATTTGACTCATGAATTTCAAAGGGTGATTCATCATAATCGTCCTTGTGACGGCAGGCACAAACATTAATTGAAAGACATCAATTATAAGTGTTTTATTTTATTTATTGCAATTGTTCATGCATTTATTTACAACAATGGTATGAGAGCTTCGCATGAAGTTATTGCTTCTAATTTTGTGTTCATAATAAATAAAATAATCTTGACTCACTAGGTGCAGTAATCTGAAAAAGCAATTACAATGAAAATGTTTGTCTCATACTAGGCAAAATGATCAGATGCGATGCTTGCATTTTATTCTGTTCTCAAAATGCAATGTTTGTCTCATACTAGACACTTAATCTGATTTGATAAATGGTTGGCTTACTAGGAAAAATGAAACAATGTGATGTTTGCATTTTTATTGTCCGTCAATTATTGTAAAACAATGCATTTTTTTGCAAAGAATTGAAAGTTGTATTCCGTGTGCATCATGATTTTCTCAACAGTATGAATTATATTTAAAATTCGAATAGTTTGGTACTAGTCTGTAGACGTGTTGTCCATATATGCGATGAGTGTGCATGACATGGAAGTCAGGTGGTCATTGACGAGGTACAACTAGCACGTGTAAGTGCATAACGGTGCATGTGAGTGCGTAAAGGTCATGGTCGGTTCAGATTATTTTTTTCTAATTTTTCAATATCTTCAGAATAATTTTCTGAATCGTTTAGTTATTTTAAATTGAATTTTCTTTGTGGAAAAAAATAAGGGGGAAAATTCGAGTTTGAAAAATTTGTGCAAAAAAACACTATCATTGCTTGCGTGTTCTTAGTGTTAATTATATACTTACTTTGAATTGAATTAAGTCGATTTCGGTTTTGTGACCGATCTGTTGGTTTTGTATTGACTTTGTTGATTTCAATTCCATATAACACGGATTATACACACTATGACTCGTCATGATATACGATGAAATGAGCTAATGGAGGTTATCCTGGAGGTAGTGTACAACCTTTCTTAGGAGGCTCAATTGGTTATTCTGGAGACTCGGACAGTAAGATTTTTCTTATCCTAGACAATTACCGGATTTGAGTCATGGTTCGATCACTGTTGAGACATCTCAACGAAGTAGCATATTACATATAGGGGCGCTATGAGGGTGTGCATCACATATGTGGAGTTAATTAGAGCTACTTCGTCATATAGACCATCTAAATGACGTCGTACCACCTCCTCAAGAGGATCATGATGATATTGAGGAGGATCTAGAAGCATTAGAAGTCAAGTGATTCTGCAAATGGTAAGTTATGTAAGTAACTGGAGAAGAGAGATTCGAAGAAGACGAGTCCCAGTGGTACTGTAGGTGCTGATTTAACTTAGATCCAACTTGAAAATCTAAGTTGAGACTAAGACCAAATCATGGTCTTGGTTAGACAAAATTTAATTCATAATATGCATTTGTGTTAACTCTGTTTTGCAAATAATTTTGATTATCTGGATTAACATGTTATGCAGGAGCTTGAAACGAAAAATAAAGATAAGATGAATAGTACTCCAGGCGATTCAAGTGAAGTTGAGCACTCTGAGTGAAGGGTTCACGACGCCTCGAATGACTGGGGGCGCCCTAAAGAGGATAAGATGCGAGGATAAAAGTTCAACAATGGAGGCGCCCCAAGTTGAGACACTAGAGGCACCCCAGGTCAGTTGGAGGCGCCCCCAAGAGGATAAAGACGAAATTCTCGAATCAGATCAACATGCATAGGGGCGCCCTGGATGAACCGTGAACCAAGCCCAATGCACTATAAAAGGAGCATTCGGCCAAAGCATTGAACATCCAATTCATTGCAGGCTTTGACTTGATTTTGCTATGCCATTTACGCCCAACTGTTGTGCTGCGACACTACTACGCCCAACTGCTGCAGCCAGAATGACATTGACATCGAGCTTAGATCTTCAACTACAATCCGTGTTGGTAAAACAGTGTTTTTAAGTTTTTGTTATACTTGCATAGGAAAGTGTAGGGTGTTATATTTTCCTCATTTGTGTATTCAACCTCTCTGCCTGAAGGTTCTTCGATAGAGAATTTACTAGATTGTCAAATCGAAATGGTCCAAGGGATCATGAGACTTGGAGTGGTAATTGTGGGGCTACGAACCAAGAAAAAACAAAAGTGTTTTTTTCTTCTGTGTAACCATATTTTAAGTGTTCCACTGCGTACTTGATTCACCCCCCCCCCCCCCCCCCCCCCCCCCCCCCTCATTCATTTCAATCCTACAATACTGGTATTAATGTTCAAGTTCGGCATGCTAGATTAGGACATATCGGACAAGAACTAGCTAAATATGTCATGTTAGGCGCTCATGCTAAGATTAACTTATCTGTGTATGAGATTGTCTTGCTGGAAAAATAACTAGGAAACTATTTGATAAGATTATTAGAACTGAATCACCATTGCACTCGGACATTTGTGCTTCAATGAATGTGAAGGTTAGACATTCCTATCTCATCATATTTATTGATGACTTCACATATTTTAGTCATGTGTATTTGATTTCTCATAAATCTCAAATATTAGATTGGTTTAATCATTAATTGAATGAAGTTGAAAATCAATTAAATCATAAGGTTAAAATCTTAACACTGATCATGGGGGTGAATATTTGTTTAATCAATTCAAGATAATATGTAATAATAAACGGATTATTGGACAACTAACAATCTCAAGAACTCCATAGCAAAATGGGGTAGTTAAAAAAAGAAATCAAACTCTTCTAGACATAGTTAGGTCTATGATGCTCAAGCCAATTTTCCAATATCCCATTGGGGAGATGCATTATTAGTGGCAACCTATATACTTAACCAAATGTCTACTAAATCTTTTTCATCTACCCCAATGTTAGACGGGCAAAAAACCTGATTTGGGTCATTTGCGACCTTGGGAGTCAGCTGTCTATGTTGATGATAAAACTCACAAACATGAAAAATTAGGACTTGGGGGTAAAAAGTGTATATTTGTAAAGTATTCTGACACCTCTAGGGATTATGTTTTCATTGGTGAGCAACTAGATAAAACCATCTCCCAAAAAGAGACGAGAGATGCAACATTTTTCGAAACTAAGTTCCTAGTGAGAGGTCAATGAGGGATGCAACATTGTTGTAAGCTAACAGTCTATTTATCAAATTGCCAAAATAATATATGAAAAATAATATGATAAATATGGTAATAACAAATATGAAAATAAGGATAAATATAGTTGAGACTGTAGTCCAAATATGGTAAATCATTAATAATTTGAAATCAATTTCCGATTCTTATATGGACCGTCATCTTTTATCCTCGTTGCCATCTTTATCCTCATTACCAAGCTTATGTGGGGTGTGACATAGACCTTGGGACACTTTCTTGCCTGTCCATCAGAAATTTACTAGCTAAAATTTGTGTTGCCTCTTTAGCAGCAGCTTTAGCAAGGGATTTGATTGGAATTTCCATCATAAAATCAAGCCTCTTCGAGTTTGACTAGAGGTTAGGATCCTTATCTTTGTTGTGTGGGCCTTTCTACATCAAAGAGAGATGTTATTGTGGTAGCTTGGGGAGTGAACCGCTTTAAGGATTTATGCTTTCCTAATGTTTGTAGTCTATCAGTGTTCTCTAAAACCTTTCAAGACACAAATAGAAAAGGGCTTATCATGGTTTGGAGTCAAAGTCAAGGGATTTTGTAGCTTGACCAATGCTTTTACCAACTGTACCAAATCAAGACTCGCTTGATTTCAAATGTCCTTTGTTTCCCCAAGTAAGACTTAGACGGTATTTATTGGAGCAAAAGGTGATATCGCTCACCCCAAGCGGCCCTATATCACCGGTCTCACGGCAAGATACAGGTAGATAAATCATGAGGGGCATTTTACCCTAGCGCAGCGACCCTTTATATGGGGGGAGGTCAGACACCCAACAAAACATTTTGCACCGCTAGGAATTGAACCCGCTTAGACAGTATTTATGGATATATAGAATCATGCATTCTTTAATAGTTAAGTGGGTCTCATTTCTCCCCCTTTTTGTTTTTAACTATTTGTTTTGGTTATTATATCCATTAGCTCATATGGTATTTCCTTTGTGAATATATTATGCGTATTTTCTTATGTTTATTTCTTTCTTAACTTACATGTCACATGTATGCATATTTTTCTTATTTTATTAATTGCTTAACTCTCATGGTACATGGTTAACATTATTAATACTTAGTTTATTATTATCTTTATTATTGATTAAATAGATAATATGCTTAGTTTGCTAAGCGAACAAATAAAATGAATACTTAAATAGGACCTAGGCTAGCTCAATGGATGGCAATCACAGGCATCATACTCAATTGATCATTAGCGAATGCCACCTGTTGGGAATATAAGTCATACCCATGTTGAACATTTAGAGTGTACCTTTCCATTGCTTCAAAATGAAAGGGATAGCCTATAGGTCCACTATGTTCAATCTTGATTAAAATTATAAAGCTATCTAAAATAATATAACATGAGACATCATACAAACATATTACTTATTGCATAATTTGCTATATTACCCCTTTAGTAACTATCTTTTTGCTAGCCTTTTTCTGATCATATCTTGGCCATTTTGGTCCTTCTGTCTTTGCATTCAGATTTACCTAAAAATTGATTAGAAAATTGAAATCTACTTTTCAAATAGATATTTACAAATATTTAATTTCTCAAAACCAATTTCAGATGAATAAGAAATTAATTATCCTTAAATAGTGTTTTGCATTGTTAGGGTTTAATTGGTTCAACTCAACCCATGCGTGGATCTGATCAGATGGCAAGGGAGGTGCGTAGCACTGATCAAGCCCACACTCACACCCGCACACGATGCATTGGGTGTACTTTGCACTTCTGCATTGTCGCAAGGAGCTTGAGAAGCCTTTCTTTATATATAATTGAAATCAAGGTGGCTCGGTGTGATTTGGTTATATGTCACCATCCAGTTAGCGTGCATGTGGTGGATATGGATTGTAGAATTCAAAATAGACGAATCATGTTCGCCTAGATGAGAGGACACGGTCCGCACAATATGATCCTTCAATAGGATGCGATCTGGATCGTAGAATTCAAAATAAACGGATTAGGTCCGCATATGAGAAGACATGAGTGCACATTGTGATCCTTTAGATGGGATGCGATCTAGGTCGTGGATTCAAAATGGACGAAAGATATGATTGATCCAAGAGACTCGGTTATTCATGAAAAAAAACATGCTCCAACTCTTACAAAGTAAAAAGACCCCTTAGGCCCCTTAGTTGTAGAATTATTCAATTCAAAGTACAAGCATTCCATACTCATCCTCTTTTGCATTCTGAGAGTTCGAAAAACATCTTTGTTCAAAGTTCTTGTGATTTATAGTGCTACCTACTATCACAAGAAAGAAGTCGCTAATCTTGGAAGACAGTAGTCATTAGATAGAATCTCACTCTAGCCTCGACTTTGTCTACATTATGCTATATTGTCATTTTGCCTGCACTCAGATTGCACATCATCAGCTCCAACAAGGAAGACTTCTATTTCATGAAGATTTATCACAAGGATCTTTAGACACCTCCTTGTTATAATTTTTTGCATATCATGTTTATTAGGGACCATATTGTAAATACATATTTATAATATTTTTGTTGATTAATAACATATATAACTAGCGGGAGGTTGTCAACGTAAATAACCTAATTTTTTTTCCAAACATGATATCAGAGTCATCTTGGTTCTCTCCACGTAATCTTACCTAATTTTCTGAAGAGCAAGAAACAACAACCCATTATAGCCAAATCAAATTGACCAATAAGCTAAGCTAGACGCTATTCAAGTTTGTTCATTTGTCTTCCTAAGATTATTCGACCTTGTTAAAATCCTTGTTAAACTCAAGCCAAGCTCAAGCTTCTTATCAAGCCCAATTGGAGATATTATTGTCATAAATTTATTCATGAATTTTCACAAGTTTTGTCCAAAAACATTTATGAGCCAAACTCACTATTGTCCAAACTTATTTGTTTAATTTATTTTTTACAAAGTATAGATCCTTAGACTTACCAACTTGTGAGTTGAGTGAAAAAGTTGATGACCGAATTGATACATGCTCCAACATAGCCAATAAAGCTCTAATGTAACAAAAAAGGCTCCAAGTGCAAAACCTCCAATCTTGTGTTTCATGAGAGAATAAACTCTGATTGCAACTTCATTACAGAAAGTGCAATCCAATGAAATCAATGCCTCAATTATCAATTCTAATGCAAGCAAAATAATTTCTTACATGGTTATAAAATTCGTTATTTGTAACAGGTGGGATTTCTAAATATTTTAGTGTGTAAAAAACAAATAATAAATAAATATGTTTATTGGTCTATTCATATATGTACTCAATGTTGGTGAATAGCAACAAGTTGTCATGGACAAAAGGCACCAACAGAATTATCATGGTAACAAATGGATCTAGTCTCAAAAAACCAAAGAATCATTTGGGTAGTGGGGCGTTGAGCAAAATGAGTATTTGCACTTCTCACAACATAAATAAAATCTAAATGGTTTGTGTTCAGCTTGAGATCTAAAATCCACCATAAATCTCCTCTTCTGGGATTTCTGTTCACATTTATAATCTCATAACTCAAATTCATCCATTCTAACAGATTATATATATAGAGAGAGAGAGAGAGAGTTTCATTACATCGAAAATGTGGCGTTCTTTTACACCACAGACAAGTTATTATTTAGTGGAATGTTAAATTTTCATGCCCGGAGGATGGTTATATAAGCATTAAATCGTATTTTTGTACTAATTTTTGGTCAAAAATGTGGTTTTGTATTTCTTTCTCATGTTATAATGGATGTTAAAAGTATATTTAGTATTTTTTTAATATCTATTATGATAATTTGTAGTCTGTTGTTTACAATATCCTCAACATTAGTTTTATTTTAATACTTAAACTGATAAACTTTGGGGTGAAAGTATTTTAGGACGAGTATGCGTGAATAATTTATAAAAAAGAAGCCCAAAATTGACCATGAAACAATAAAAAAAAATAGAAATAGAAATTTTGAAAAATGCAGGAATACCTGGCGCTAGGAACCCTACGGGGAAGATCGGGCTCTAACTCCACGGGAAGGCCAAGGAAGCCGTCGAATCGGTCGAAGGTAACATGCGCGAGGTGCCGCACTTCAGTGGGCCATCCAATCTCCATGGAGTTGGCGGAGGCACCGGAGCACACCCGGTCCTCGGCCGCGCCGACTCTGCAAATCACCAGCGACTTCCTCAGCACCGCCAGCAAGGCCGCTATTACCGAGAACGTGCTCTGGTGCTGGTGTCGCCCCTCCCTCCGCTCCCCCTCTTCCTCTACCGAGAACGGTTCCGGCACAATCAAGGGAGAATAGATGGGGGAAACCTCTTCCTCTTCCTCTTCCTCTTCCTCTTCCTCTTCTTCCTCTTCCTCTTCCTCGCCTTCCTCTTCCTCGGACGAGTGCTGCTCAGACGGGGGCGAGGAGAAACGAATCTGGAAGCGGACCATGGCTGCGGCAGAGCCAACAGGGAGATCCAGCAGTAGTAAGTTCAACGATGGAGTTGGGATGGCAATAGAATGCGGCGGCGATGGCGATGGCGGAGATAGTGGTGAGGAAGTGGGCAGCCTTTTTGTGGGTTGACGGAGACACGTCTTAATAGCCAAATTGATTCGTTGATTTTTTTTTTTTTTTTTTTGCTTTCGCCGAGGAGGAGGAAGAAGTATTCCCATCAACAATCGTTTTCTTTGTTCCAATATTCACGCACGGAATGGATCGTGATAGACTAGACATACCTTTTTCAATAAGCGGATGATGTACATGACAAGTCATGGTAATGCGCCGTGACTGTCCTTGGGCCCGCATTCGCCACGCGACATGCGCATGTGCGTCACGTGCACGATTCTTCAACATACAACATTAATTGAACAACACATTCGTGAAAAAAAACAACAACAACAATAATAATAATATAAGAGGAGTTTTTGTTAATGGCGTTCGCCGCGGATGCGTCGAGCGAGTTGGACGTCCTTGGGCATGATGGTGACGCGCCTGGCGTGGATGGCGCAGAGGTTGGTGTCCTCGAAGAGGCCGACGAGGTAGGCCTCGGCCGCCTCCTGCAGCGCCAGCACGGCGTGGCTCTGGAACCGCAGGTCCGTCTTGTAGTTCTGCGCGATCTCCCGCACCAGCCGCTGGAACGGCAGCTTCTGGATCAGAAGATCAGTGTTCTTTTGATACTTCCGGATCTCGCGCAGCGCCACCGTCCCCGGCCGGAACCGGTGCGGTCTCTTAACCCTCCCTGCCAGTGGCTGAGACATCCTCGCTACCTACAAACAGAGTGTTGTACATGTACGGTCATAATTAACGTGCGCATTGGTTAATCAGTGCGCATGAGCCACAGTGGCGAATGAGTGACCTTGGTGGCGAGTTGCTTGCGGGGAGCCTTGCCGCCGGTGGACTTGCGTGCGGTCTGCTTTGTGCGAGCCATTGGGAACTAGTGCTGTTGGTTTCAGAGTCGATAAAGGAAGGTAGGCGTGGAGAGGACATATATAGATAGAGAGTTCGATCGCAGGAAGAACGCCGGTGGGGAGGTGGCGGTTACGAACGAACGGACGTGGGGAAAGGCGGGCGGTTGTTGGTTACGAGCGAGAGATCGGAGGGTTTCAACTTGCAATCCTTCCGCTCTCCGCTTATGAGCGGAGGAAGGCTGATCATTTCGATTACGATGCAAGCTCCGTGCGCGCGAGTGGTTGTACATTCAGTTATTCTCATGGCCGTCAGCAAGGAGACGCCGTTTTCTTCCCGGCCGGTTGATTAGGATGATTGTTCACTTACACCCGTCGGTCTCCTGTAATCCAGTTTTGGAGAAGCTTCCGTACGTACGATCAGGCGTACTCCAAGATGACTAAACCAGAATGGATGCACATGGAATCCACAACGTAGAGACGCGTCCACACTCTTCCCCAATTACGTCAATGGATAAATCCACACTGTGCAACTCATCTAAAGTAAACTCTAAAAATAGTCAGATGTTCATTGTCAGTAAACTCTAAACTCCACGATGATCTCATCCGCGAGGGGTGGTTTGGTAGTTGCAGGAAGTTCATTGTCAGTATACAGCATCCCAAGTGAAAGACTCGGGTTCATTGTCAGTCCAAAATCAGCAATTTTAGGATGAAAACTTTTTTAAGTCTAGTAGGATGTGGTTTGCTGTAATATCCAAACTTTTTAAGTCCGTTAGGATAATAAAAATAGAAAAAGAAAAACAAAAGTAACTAAATAATTTTCTTGTTGAATTGAATAATTTATCCATGAGATATATAATTTATAAAAATCTTAAAATGCCCCTTGAGCATAACACAAACAATGGACACATGATATTAATGGCTCTAAGGGAGCCATTAAGGTAGCAGATCTATCTTTTTTAATAAAGATCTTATGATGCTTAGTCAATTAGTAGATTAATAAAAAAATTATCAATTATTAATAAATAAAATATCTAATTTAATAATTAATAAATTGTAATATAAATTTGATTCAGTCAAAATTTTATTAAATAATTATTCTCATTTATCCCCTGACAAATTCAACAGGAGATATCTAATGTTGAGTTTGCTTGTTAACTTGTTGAAATATTGTTTAGATAATCACTTACTAAAAATATTAGCAATTTGATCCTCTACAGAAATATAAGAAACCGATAATTATTGAGTCATCACACGCTCTCGAACAAAATAAAAATCAATTTCCATGTGTTTGTACAAGCATGAAAGATTGGATTTATTGTGAGATATATTGCTCCAATATTATCACATCAACTTTTCGGTGTAATATTTGATGTAAGATAAAGTTCAAAGAGAAGTGATTGAAACCAAATAATTTTAGATGTTGTATTTGCTATAGCTTTATATTCAGCCTTAATGCTTGAACGAGATACTGTAAGTTGCTTTTTCGAATTCCATGAGATAAGGTTTCGTCCAAGAAATATTGCATATCCACTAGTAAAGCGTTTATCTTCAAGAAAGCTTGTCCAATCTGCATCATTATATACTTGTAAATCTTGGGATGATTGTCGATATAAAAGAAGATCATGTAGAATAGTACTTTTGAAATAGCGAAATATTCTTTTCACACCTTCCTAGTTTTGTTTAGTAGAAGCATGCATGAACTTACAAGCATGATTTTCCGCAAAGGTAATATCAGGTCGTGTGATTGAGATATATTATAAAGCTTCGACGATACTTAAATAAATCTGGGGATCAAACAAAGCAAGAGACGGTGCAGAGAAATTTGTAATAGTAATTGTTGTGAAGATCAGACGTGCTCCATCCATTTTAGCTTTTCGAAGAAACTTAGTAATATATTTACTTTGAGAGAGGAGACAACCTTTATCATGTGTAATAAGTTCAATGCCAAGAAAAAAAGAGCATTACCCATATCTTGAATAGGAAATTCTAGATTGAGAAGACTTAATGAGTTATAATGCCCTTTTGATCATTGTCGGTTATTAAAATGTCATTCACATAAATAAGAAAAAATATCATAGATCCATCATTATATTTATAAATTAGAGAAGAGTTAATCTTTGATCCAAAAAATCTTTGAATTTGCAACGAGTATGATAATCTATGAAACCATACACGAGGAGTTCATCGAAGACCATATATGGATTTCTTTAGCTGACAAACATGAATTAGAAATTATGGATGGATGAATCCAGGTGGCTGCTCCATAAATTTATTTTCTCAAGTTGACCATGAAGGAATGCATTAGAAACGTCTAATATTATACAAGCCAATTAGAACTGACAGTTACTAATAACATTAGTCAGACAGATATAATTTTAATGATTGGGCTAAAGGTTGTTATGACCAAAAGGAATTTAGATATCTCCACAATGGTATGATATTGTCCACTTTGGGCCTAAGCCCTCATGGTTTTTGCTCTTGGGCTCTCCCAAAAGGCCTCATGCCAATGGAAATATCATTATTCCTTATAAGCCTTTGATCTTTCCCATGTGTTTTAGATGTGGAACTATGTTTGCAACCTTGCAACCCCAACAATCCCCCCTCAAACAAAGGACTGCATGCCCCCCACAAGCGGAAACCCTTTCCGTTTTTGATGTCTGATCCTCAACCTACCAGGACTTTCTGCCCCTCGGTCCACCCGACCTACTAGGACTTCACTGCCTAGCCGCAACTAGGACTTCTCTGCCTGGTGTTTAGTCCTCTTGATTAAGACACGGGAGCCCACACATCATTTATTTAAAGCTTAACTCACATGGTTAGATTTGGATCATGAAGAGCGACCTAGCTCTTATACCAATTGTTAGGACCAAAAGGAATTTAGATATCTCCACAATGGTATGATATTGTCCACTTTGGGCCTAAGCCCTCATGGTTTTTCTCTTGGGCTCTCCCAAAAGGCCTCATGCCAATGAAGATATCATTATTCCTTATAAGCCTTTGATCTTTCCCATGTGTTTTAGAAGTGGGACTATGTTTGCAACCTTGCAACCCCAACAAAAGTGTCATTGAAATCAATATCGATTGTTGATTAAATTCTTTGGATAAAAGCCGAGTTTTATATCGTTCAAGAGAACCATCAACTCAATGCTTAAGATAAAATACCCATTTTGAGTCCACAATATTCATAGAGAGAGTGTGTGAAACTAGACTTCATGTTCCATTGCGAAGAAGTGCATCAAATTCTGTAGTCATTGCACTACGCCAATTCGGATCTTTGTTTGCTTATGAAAGATAAATTGGTTCAACAAATTTTGAAGAGACCGCTAGAGCTTCTGGAAGAAGATATTGAGTTGTCATTGGTGGATAACATACATATATGTCGCTTAAGGGAAGCATGTGATGAGGAGCATTATCATCTAATCACTTGTTGATGGTGATGAGAAAGTAGACTGACATGGTGATTTTGATAATAGACTTGAATTATTTGAGGATTTAAAACTAGAAAATATATTATCTTCGACTGGTGAGACTTTTGAGGTGATTATGAAGGTATAGGGAGAATTATTTGAAAGCTTTGGAGTAGGACTTAGTATATCATTACTTCTGACAAAGTTAGGTGACATCAAGAAGATGTCACCTATATCTAAAGAAGAGATTGAAGAAGTTGCTGAGAAAGAGAATAGATACTCATTAAAAGTAACATGCCATAAAATATATATCCGTCTTATTGGTATATATAAGCATCAATACCTATGGAACAAATTGCTATAATCGAGGAAAATACATTGAAGTGAACAAAAATCAAGTTAGTGTTTAGAGTAGGGACGTAACCACGGATAACATGTGCAACCAAAAATTCGAAGAAAGGTATAGTCAGGAGTTTGCTTGTAAAGTTTTTCCAAAGAACACTTATGATTGAATAATATGGTAGAAAGTCAATTTATGAGATATATTGTAGTGTAAATAGTTTTATCCCAAAATTTACACAGAACTAATGCATGATGAATAAGAGCTAAAGCAATTTCAACTATATATCTATGTTTTCTCTCAGCAAAGTCATTTTACTCTAAAATATGAGGGCAAGAGACGTGATGAATAATTCCACAAGAGGAAAGATGGCGATGGAGAGCTTGATATTCGCCTTCCCAATCAAAATGAAAAGAGAGTATTTTGCGATTAAAATAACGTTCAACTTAGTTTTGAAATTGACAAAATATATTTAATAAGTCATATTTTCTTTTCATAGGATAGAGCCAAGTATATTTACTAAAATGATCAATGAAGGTAACATAATATATAAAATCTCAGTTATACCAGATAGGTACAGGGCCCAAAATATCTGAATAAATTATTTCAAGTGAAAAATTAGAAACACGATCGAAAGAAGAGAAGGATAACTTATGACTTTTGTATTCCATGCATGTCTTATATGAATAAGATAGAGATGAGATAAAGGAAATAGATAAACCATATATATTAATGGTCGACTGAACAATGTGAAGAGAATGATGACTAAGTCGGCATGCCAAGCTGATTTATTTATGTATTCACCAATGAAAGCTTTAATTGAAGAACTTTGAAGATAGTAGATGTAGGACCGTTGGAAGGCCAGCAAGAGGGGGTGAATTGCCCTGTGAGTCAAAATTCTATCTTTTGCAAGTTCTTACAAAGATGGACGTTAGTTTATGCAGTTAATTAAAAACATATAAGTAATCACAACAAACTAGTAAGAGACACAAGGGTTTAATTACTTAGTTGCAACCAGGGTGGTTGTTAATCCAAGACAGTTAAAAGCTCCACTATCAAAATCTTCTTCGTTTGTAGGCAGAGTAGTCTCTTGTAGACTTTGAACAGTACAAAAAAAAACTAAGAAAAATGTAGTACAAGAGTTAATCTTGAAATGATCCGGTTGGGTAAGTTTTTGGAGCTGATTAAGGGCCCGGTCGGATTGGGTCTAGGTCAGACAAAGTGGGTCGGGTTCAGTATCGGATTAGTGCGCTAGAAACTGATTTGGCTAAGAGGATCAGGATTCGAAGCAACTTGAGACGAGGCCCAATCAGTGGCACCTGAGCAGATGTACCCGGCCGAGAACTTTAGCGGTCGGGGATCACCGGTCGGGAAAGTTTAGTCGGGATAAAGCAGAAGTGTTTTGTCAGATCTCTTCATGAGTGTTCGGTAAGCAATAGGCCTCCCAGGCGGGGTCTCCCGGTCGGGGTCACCCAGAGTGACAGACCCAGGGTGGCCGACCCAGAGTGACAGGGTGGCCGACCCAGACTGACAGAGTGGTTGACCCAGAGTGACAGGGTGGCCGACCCAGAGTGACCGACCCAGGGTGGCCGACTCAGAGTGACAGGGTGGCCGACCCAGAGTTGCCGACCCAGAGTGACAGGGTCGCCGACCCAGGGTGGCCGACCCAGAATGACAGGGTGGCCGACCTGTTAGTGATATGAGAAAAGTGTCCTAAGGCAATCGCCTTATGATTGTAATCATTTATTTTAATAAATGAATATTCACTATTTGAGTATACATGTTTATGTATTTGATTGAGATCTTAAACTCATTTACTGAATATCCGCAATACAATTCACAGCATGAGAGAATTTGTGATGAATTAACAACTAGTGATTATCTCTACATGTGCAATTGTGAAGTATTGAAATTGCCCCTAGTCGATGAATTGATAAATACTGACACTATCAATTCTGTTAAGACTAGCATGGGTTATTCTCTAATCAGCTGATTCTCACTGGCTGGTGACATTGGGATGTCCGGAGATAAACATGAATGCTAGTTAAGGGAACTAGTTCATTGGAGTGACTGACTGTAAAACTTCATATGGTAGTCTATATATAGATATGTCAATGAAGTTCTTACTGCAGCTTAAGTGCGATGTTCCTTCGACTTGCGGTGTTCAAGTCATCTTGGTCATGGAGACTTATACTTTGACATCTTAAGCAAGCATCTCCAAGGAGGTGTGGACCCAGGATGATTGGGTATAAGCCGAAGTGCCCGAAGATGTTTGAACAGCCTACAAAGGATTCACCACTCCTTGCGAGGAGATGTATACCCAAGGCCTATCGTCGGATTGTTACTCGAAGCCTCTGGCCAGAGCATGACATGTTCAGAGTATGAATCTCTTAAATACATGAGAGTAATTAGAATCTGTAGGACGAGAAAACGTTACTTGGGCTAGGTGTGACGTAGTCAGCCTAGTGGGGACTGACACACATAGACCATGTCCTGAACCAAGTGGGTATAAGATGGTGAAAGGAATAGGGCACGATTCATTATAGCTGCTGAAGGGTTTCAGAATTATTTCTGAGGTCAACCGTTGATCTTTCGATTAATTGGGGATCATGATGTACTACTAGGTGTCACTCATGATCGTTCTATAATTAATTGATTAATTATAGACGGCCAACATAAATCGAAAGCCTATTTAGTCACACGCACTACGAGTAATCCGAGGGATTTAAAACGAGTTGAAAATTGGATTTTCCAATCAAGAGAGATTAGGTTTGGTTAAGCCAAACGATAAGTCGAATCTGAATTTTTCAGAGACGCATCGGAAGCGTAAAATGACTAAGTCTTTTGAAGACTTAATAGATGAATTAAATAAGTTTAATTCATTGGGGCATGGCTTGGATGGGCTGGCCAAAGAGGGTCTCCATCCTCTTTGCTTGGCCGGCCACAACAAAGGGAGAGAACCAAGTTTTGGTTCAATTTATAAAATAAACCAAGTGTAGTTTGTTTTATAAAATTATGAATGATATAAATTTTTATATAATAAACCAAGGTTTGGTTTATTTTTTCATGGAAATTAAAATGAACCATAGATTGGTTTATTTTATTTTATAAAATCAATCATGGATTGATTTACCATGATAAGAAAATTTAATCCATAAGAGAAAAGGAGACTTGGTCGGTTTTTATCATGAATTAAAATATGATAAAACTTGGCATGATGGAATAAGTTATAGAAAATTTATTCCATAAGAAAAAAGAGACTTGGCGGTTGAGAGGCCACTATATAAAGGACCCAAGGCAAGGCTTGGAAATCAATCCAAGTATTCTTGCCTGGGCTCTCTCCCTCTCCTCCCTTCTTTCTCTTGGCCGGCCACAAGGCTCTTCTCCCTTCTTCTTGCCGTGAGCACAAGGAGAGGCACCGAGGCGACAAAGTTCTTCCGTTGGGACGATCTTCCTCTCCGACCATTATCACCTTGGGATTAGGCGCAAGTCATCTTCCTCCTTCTCGCCGGAATTATGATTCCGGTCAACCTTGGTAGTGAGTTTTTCCGATGTAATTACTTCTCTCTTGGTTTTTCTTGTCGCGTTCTCGGATAATCTAGTAATTCTCGAGAATACGAAACTCCCGGCTTTGCGAAGTCATCCCGAAGATACTCGGCGTGGACGCGAATAGAGGCGGAGCTTCCGAGGGACGCTTACGGTTGGATCTCGTCCCTTCCTTCGAGTTACGCGAGGTAATAAGTAAATTAGTTTACGTTTCTGCAAAATTTTAAATATATGATCATGTCTACACAAGATAAAGTTGTATGTTTAGATGTGTGGTTAAATAATTTGAGAAATTATTTATGCTAAACCTTCCGCTGCACGTAATTAATTTTAAAATTACGAACTCGCATCCATGTCAACATGCACCCGGACCCAACACGACCCAGGGTGGCCGACCCAGGGTGAGTGAAGGGTCGCAGCAGCAGTAAAGATCATCCGAATCTCCCCATTGTCAGAAGAGGATTTTTGACGTAATCATGACCTGACAGAGCCGCCAACATTAATGGGGGTCAGAGGGGACAACCTAGACAGACTGTTAGACGACTGTAGTAGTCTCACAGAGCAGCTAAGGCTGCCATTAGTTCAGTCTGCCAACTAACCATTCCTTAATGAGACATGACAGCTCTAACAAGACAGAGAGCTTCCCCTCCCCTATATAAACCCCCCTTGGGGCTCCAAAGAAGGGATTGCTGCCACTTTGCAACCTTACCACCACTTCGTGAGCCCCACTTTGGTCCGAGCTGAGTAACTTGAGCCTGACTCCTATTCAGCCCGAGTCTGACCCCCCGTGATATAGCAGACCGGGTCGTCTTGGTCAGATCGAGTCATCCGAGTGAGAACCGATCTTCGCTTGTCGACAGGATCAAATTTGGCGCCGTCTGTGGGAATCTGCCTGATCGAAAGACGAAGATGAGTGACTCCAACAGGGTGACTGTTACTCTCTCACAAGAAAACCTTGATCTGCTGATAGCCGCTAAAGCGCAGAAATTGACAGCAGAGCAGAAGACTGTCACTCGCCCGACTCAGGAGGGTCCTTCCGAGCCGGCAGCTCGCGTTGGCATAAAAGTAGGAGTTCGCCCGGGTGAGAGCCCCTACTTCCATCAAGCACTCTTCGACCCGTCTGAGGGTGCGGGGACAGTTCAACCCAGTGGAAGTGTAACGACCCGGAAAATTCCCTTAATATTTTCTTAAAATATTGAGCATGTCTAGATAATTTTCCGAGGGACCTAGAAATATTAATACAAAAGGTGGCCTAGAAATCCATATTTTCTCATTTAAATTGAGAAAACTAAGTACTAATGGGTCTTATATGGGCTTTTTAGTACCATAATTATTGGAGAATTTTAGGAAAAAATTAATATAAATATAAAGGGGTTTTAATGAGAAATATTAACATAATTATGGGGGAATTTTTTTAGAGGATTTTTGGAATTTTGGAAAAAATCATAGGAAAATAAAAGGAAAATAAAATAAAAATAAGGTGCATGGACCAAGGATTGAACCTTGGACCTCTTGTACAACCATGCATGCTCTAACCAACTCACCTAGTAAGGGAATGTTATGAGGAAATGAAGTGGATATTGGTTAAGGCTTAGAAGAAGATGAAGGGTCATGGAGAGACTCTTCATTTACCTCCTTAATGGGTTATAAAGAGGGGGGTTTGGGAGTTACTTTTTTCCTTTCATCAATTGCATTTCCTCTCCTCCTCCTTCCTCATCCTAGCCGAAACCTCAAGGAGAGGTTCTCCCTTGGAAAAGCTCCACAAGAAGGTCTCATCACCAAGATCTAAGGGTTTTCCAAGGATACAAAGGCAAGGGGGTTCAAGTGTCCAAAGGATTTGCAATCTTCTTCTCTTTTAAGGTTTAAAAATCAAGATCAACCAAGGTAAGACTCCCTCACCTGTGGTATAATAGTTCCTTATGTTTTTAGCATGATATATTGGTTGGTTTTTGGGATTTGATGTTGAAAGAAAGGAAACCAAGAACCCTAGTCCTATGGGTTTCGGCCACTAGGATTTTAGGGTCCATGATGATGCTAAAAATCTTCCTAATGTTGTCTAATGTACTCTCATGATGTTTAGAGATTAAATATAATTTTTGAGAATTTTTGGGGTACCCTAGGATCCCCTAAGGTTTCGGTCAACTTCAAGAACCCATGGGTAGGGTTGGGTCTAAAACTTCAAGTATGTGTTTTATGTATTATCATGATATAAGGGAGATGGAGGATGATTATGTGAATTTTCACATGGCCTAGAGACCCTATAAGTTTCGGCCAAGATTGCTAATAGGGTAAAAAGTTAGGACTTATTTCAAGTAAGGGCCCCAATGACCCTATGGTAAGGTATGGTTGGTGTTTAATGATTGATCGGGGATTTTAATGGAATTTTTTCATGCCCCCATGACCTTACATGTTTCGGCCAGCCCTAGGAAGGAGGGCTAAAGGTTAGGGTTAACCCTAATCATGGGCTCCAATGGCTTCTTATGGTCTCATAGATGATGTATGGTTGTTCCTTTACCTTATGCTATCTTACATGTTTATGGAATTGATGGAACTCCTCCCTATAGGTTTCGGCCAAGTCATGTATCTAAGGTTTGGGGTGGAGTTAAGGTTCAAAGAATGATGGTTTATGCTTATCATGAAGTATATATATATATATATATATATATATATATATATATATATATATATATATATATATATATAGGTCCAAGCATGTGGTAGAACTCATGTTACCTATAACCCTAACTTTGAGCACCATGTTTTATGTTGTATGTTATGATTTGGATGTCATGCTTAATAGGGTTTATTATGAATGTCTTATGTTTATGCCATGTATTTGGATGGTAGGTAGAATGTTATGGGAAACCTACTTATGCATGCTTGAGATGGATACCATGCTTAGGCAAGAAATGCAATGCTTACCTTATGTATCATGATCATGCAAGCTATATGGAGTAGGATAAATGTCTATGAAAACGTGTTATGTTCAATGATTATAATGCAATGTTTACCTCATATGACATGCTCATGCAAGCACTAGGAATAAGAATGATGTTTAGGTATGCATGTCATGTTTTATGTATGAAGATGTATGCCATGTTTTACGAATGATGATGCATGCCATGTTTTATGAATGATGATGCATACCATGTTTTATGAAAGAAGATGCATGTCATGTTTATGAATGAAAGATGATGCTTATGTCTTTAAGGCATAAATATGCTAAACGGCACGGTCGATGGTCGACGGTACGACGATCGAGAGGACCGGTAAATGGGCCGGTAGACGGGCCGAGCCGTAACAAGTTATGCTATGTTAAATATGCCATGAATGTCTCATGAATGATGAAGCATGTAAAGTATTTTACTTTATGAATGAGCTTGTACCGGACCGAAGTATGGGTCCAAGGGATGGGCACCTTAAGAACGCCCCGGTTCTGGACTATCGACTATGCTGTCCACGGTTCTGGCACTACCGAAGCTGTGCAACAGGGATGGGCACCTTAAGAACGCCTCGGTTCGGGGACTACCGACTATGCTGTCCTTACCCTAGTAGGTCGAGGCTAGCTACCTCGTATTTACTTAGGGATGCGCGCTTATGATGTATATATGTGGTATAAGTCAGGGCCCCAATAATATGATGATTATGTTTAAGCATTTAAAAGTATGTTTTTAAAAGTTAAGCATCCTTATGTATATGCATTCCACTCATGCATTCATTTATGTTATGCATTATGCTATGCTGATAAGATTTTTATGCTTACGCTTCATGTTAAGAAATATGCATGAGAGTAAATAATCTATGTCATGATTATGTTAAGAGGATGCTCATATGCTATGATAGGAAGTATGTCTATGTTTATGCCATACCGGTGGGTTTACACCTTATAGATATGTTTATACCATGTATTATGCCATGCTAGGAATGTTTATTATGTTATGTTTATACCATGTATTATGCCATGCTAGGAATGTTTATGATGTTATGTTTATACCATGTATTATGTCATGCTAGGAATGTTTATTATGTTATGTTTATACCATGTATTATGCCATGCTTAGAATTTTTACTATGTTTACGTTTATGCCATGTCTCATGCCATGATAGGAATGGTCACTTATGTTTATGATCATGCCATGTCAAGCATATGATAAGTGATTCAAGTTGTTATGTTCTAAGTAGAGCACCAAGTATGTTAATGTTTCATGTGCTCATTATGAGATGATGAATGGTTTTTGTGAGTAGGAAAGAGTCTTACTAAGCCTGTGTGCTTATAGTCTTATTTCCTTATACCGCAGATCATTCACGGGGACAATGAGAAAGCAGCAGGAGGGCAAGAAATCATGTGTATGGTAGTGACTTGGCCCAGGAAACCATGTGTTTATCATTTATGCTAGAACCTTACTTTGGTCACTTATATGCTTGAATGCTTGAATAATGACTTATGGAACTCTATGATGCGATGTTAAGTATGACATGATATGATGTTTAAGTATGAAGGCAATATGCCGAGTTTCCATGTCATTATGATAAGAATGGTAGTAGGGCATGTATGTATAAGTCTAAAAGTCTTATTCCGCTGCCTTATGATGTCTACATACCCTAAGTATGTTAACATAACGCCGCTTAATAGAAAAAAAAAGCGGGCGTTACAGGAAGTATCTTCCAGCCAAGCAAGAATCAACAAAGGGAAGACCCCTATTAGCCAAGCCCCGGCTGACCATTCCGGGTTCCCCTTCTCCAGACAAGTTCTGTAAGAGCCAGTCCCCAAGCATTTCCGGCTCTTGTCCATCCCAGAATATGAAGGAGCTACAGATCCAAAGGAACACATGATGAAGTTTGAGAATACAGCTTTGTTGTATCAATACATGGAGGGTATCAAGTGTCGAGCGTTCCTGACCACCTTGGCAGGGCCCGCTCAGCGCTGGTTCGACAGAACTCCTTTGTCTCAAAAGGAAAAAAGCATTGGTCGTGTATAGGCCCTTCCTTCCATCATATGTTGGCATTCGCATTCCCAAGGTGTTATCCTTGCTCAACTTGACAAGCTCGGAGATAATTTTCCTATTGGTGACTCTAGATACTGATTCCGGCAATATGCTCACATCATAGTGGAAAAGAGTATTGTCAGCAACCTCGACTAGGAAATGATTAGCTCTAACGAAGCACTTCCTTCCGGCAGGGCCGAAATCCGACCGATCTGGACACCTCAAGCCCTTGCTCGATGATTGGAGGCACCACCAGTGAAGGAGCCTGCTCCTTCGCAGGCTCGGCGATCGTGAGTTGTCGGAGTTCCTCGCTGATCGAAAAGGACGAGGTCGAATTTGCTGTTGTGGCAGGCGAAGAGACGTCTAGAGCTAGATTTGATTGAGGAAATTCAGGATCGGGCATCGGTCCGAACGACTGCTTACCGACAAAGGATGCAGCGAAGATACAATCCAGAGGTCATACCCTAGAGTTTCTAGGTCGGCGACCATGTATGGAAGAGAGTCAAACCGGTCGGGGAGGTGAGCAAGCTGAAGCCCCCAATGGGGAGAACTCTTCCTAGTGATCGAGAAGTTCAGGACGGGAGCCTATTATTTGCAAGATGCCCAAGGAAAGACGCTGAGAAGGCTTTGGAGTACAACACACTTAAAATTGCATCGTGAGGAAAGTTGAGTTGAGTGACCCTTGTAATTGTATCACGTGAACATGATAGTGAAACTCAAGGCATATAAAAGGCAGCTCTTGCAGGTTATAAGTGGGCATGCTCCCATGCACCCACCGGACTCGGCGCCGGCCGAGCGTGGCGCTCCACGTTCGGTCGGGCCCGGTCAGGCGTGGCGCTCCACGTTCGGCAGGGTAAGCCAGACAGTGTCTAGACTCTTGCTCTTGCAAGTTATAAGTGGGCATGCTCCCACGCACCCACCGGACTCGGCGCCGGCTGAGCGTGGCGCTCCACGTTTGGTCGGGTTCGGTCGGGCGTGGCTCTCCACGTTCGGCAGGGTAAGCCAGATGGTGTCCAGACTCTTGCTCTTGCTCTTGCAAGTTATAAGTGGGCATGCTCCCACGTACCCACCAGACTCAACGTCGATCGGGCGTGACGTTCCACGTTCGGTCGGGCCCGGTCGGGCGTGGCAGTCCACGCTCGGTCAGGGTAAGCCGGACGGTGTTCAGACTCTTGCTAAGGCAAGTTATAAGTGGGCATGCTTCCACGCACCCACCGGACTCAGCGCCGATCGGGCGTGGCGTTCCACGTTCGGTCGGGCCCGGTTGGGAGTGGCAGTCCACGCTCGGTCAGGGTAAGCCAGACGATGTCTAGACTCTTGCTAAGGCAAGTTATAAGTGGGCATGCTCCCACGCACCCACCGGACTCGACGCCGATCGGGCGTGGCGTTCCACGTTCGGTCGGGCCCGGTCAGGCGTGGCGTTCCACGCTCGGTCAGGGTAAGCCAGACAGTGTCCAGACTCCTGCCTTTGCAAGTTATAAATGGGCATGCTCCTCTACAACCATAGACCTCGTGGCAGACCGGACGTGGCTGCCCACGCTCCATTAAGGTCTCCCGAACGACATTGAGACACTTGCTCTTCAGCAAGTTATAAAGGTGATTGCTCACACGCCTTAGCTACTCAGCCGCTCTGCTCGGCACTCAGCCGCTCTGCTCGGCACTCAGCTGCTTTGCTCGGCACTCAACCACCCAACTTGGCACTCAGCCGCTCTACTCGGCACTCAGCTACTCAGCCGCTTTGCTCGGCACTCAATCACACAGCTTGGCACTCAGCTGCTCTGCTCGGCACTCAGCTACTTAGCCATTCAGCTACTCAGCCACTCTGCTCGGCACTCAGCTACTCAACCACTCAGCTTGGCACTTAGCCACTCTGCTATGTCATCTGCTCAGCACGTCGTCATTCGGCTCTACCACTTGCAAGACAATTAGTCACTCTACTCAGTTGCTTGCCTACTCAGCCATTGCTTAGTAGTTTACTCGGCTCTATGCCACATGCGTGGCACCCGCAACCATTTGCTTGGTTCGGCAAAAATGCTTAGTGGTTTGTCATACACAGATTTGTCACTCGTCTAACACGATCCAAATGCTCGCTTGATATAACTAAATACTCTAGCGGCGACATTCCGAGGGATGAAATACTGATTAACTGGGTAAAATCCAACCCGTGACTTTTGATTGGTTGTTCTTCTATCAAAGGAGATCCATTCCAACCTAATTCCAGGATGAAAAGTACGGGTGGAATAAGTCAAACCACTAGATTTAGTCTAGTTAGTCAGACTCGCGCCTCCTTCGACTAGACTTGAAGGGGAGATATGTGATCCGGGGAGATAAACGCGTGGCAGATGCATTGATGGCTGACTTGACAGGGGACTCAACATTTAAGGATAAAGATCTTGAGGCTGTAATGAGGGTTAGGGGTACGAAAGTAGGGTTTATCCGACCGGGCAAGCAGCCTAGTCAGTCGGACTTGACGCCTCCTTCGACTAGACTTGAAGGGGAGGCTTGTGATCCGGTCAGATAAGTTTTTGGAGCTGATTAGGGGCCCGGTCGGATTGGGTCTAGGTCAGACAAAGTGTTATGTCGGGTTCAGTATCGGATTAGTGCGCTAGATACTGATCTGGCTAAGAGGATCAGGATTCGAAGCAACTTGAGACGAGGCCCAATCAGTGGCACCCGAGCAGACGTACCCGGCCGAGAACTTTAGCGGTCGGGGATCACCGGTCGGGAAAGTTTAGTCGGGATAAAGCAGAAGCGTTTTGTCAGATCTCTTCATGAGTGTTCGGTAAGCAATAGGCCTCCCGGGCGGGGTCTCCCGGTCGGGGTCACCCAGAGTGACAGACCCAGGGTGGCCGACCCAGAGTGGCTGACTCAGGGTGGTCGACCCAGAGTGGCCGACCCAGGGTGGCCGACCCAGGGTGGCCGATCCAGAGTGATAGGGTGGCCGACCCAGACTGACAGAGTGGTCGACCCAGAGTGACAGGGTGGCCGACCCAGAGTTGCCGACCCAGAGTGACAGGGTGGTCGACCCAGAGTGACAGGGTGGTCGACCCAGGGTGGCCGACCCAGAGTGGCCGACCCAGAGTGACAGGGTGGCCGACCCAGAGTGAGTGAAGGGTCGCAGCAGCAGTAAAGATCATCCGAATCTCCCCATTGTCAGAAGAGAATTTTTGACGTAATCATGACCTGACAGAGCTGCCAACATTAATGGGGGTCAGAGGGGAAAACCTAGACAGACTGTCAGGCGGCTGTGGCAGTCTCACAGAGCAGCTAAGGCTGCCATTAGTTCAGACTGCCAACTGACCATTCCTTAATGAGACATGACAGCTCTGACAAGGCAGAGAGCTTCCCCTCCCCTATATAAACCCCCCTTGGGGCTCCAAAGAAGGGATTGCTGCCACTTTGCAACCTTACCACCACTTCGTGAGCCCCGCTTTGGTCCGAGCCGAGTAACTTGAGCCTGACTCCTATTCAGCCTGAGTCTGACCCCCCGTGCTACAGCAGACCGGGTCGTCTTGGTCAGACCGAGTCATCCGAGTGAGAACCGATCTTCGCTTGTCGACAGGATCATGAAACTTAGCTTCTGGAGGCTATTTATAGCCTAAAAACTTAAGTTATCGTTGTGCTGACGTAGACCTGAGACGCACAATCAGAGGTGCCTTAGATGAATAAACTTTTATCAACGCTACCAACGATAAATTGTTGATAATTTCTATTCTGAGGCATCCCAGTTCCGACCTGAGGCGCCTCAAGTCCAAACTAAGGCGCCTCAGTTCAGCTTTTGTGCAAAGCTGATTCTTTCAGCTTTTGTGCAAACCTGATTCTTTCAGCTGAGGTGCCTCACTCAGCAATCGAGGAGCCTCTAACTGGTCAAAGTCAACATTCATGTTGACTTTGATTTTTTCGTCCTTCTTCCGCTTGGGTGATTTCCGGCCAACCAAAGCTAGGCTCACCCGAATTCGACTCTGGCCTTCACGCCGCTTGGGAGATTTCGGTCAACCAGAGTTAGGCTCACCCGAACCCGACTCTGGCCTTCACCTCGAACGAGCTACCTCCCCAGTTTCTCTTCCCTCGGACACCGCACATGTCCTTCTTGCTCAACCGGTGTACTATTTCACAGTCATCGCGTCCCTCGGAAACTCAGTCCTTCAGCTCCCTTCCCCGGTCGTGATATCATTCACGTCTGCTGCGTCTTTCGTTCGACTTCCTGCGCTCCTAAGCTCCTGTACACTTAGACACATGGATTAAAATAGACTAGAACCTAACTTGACTTGGTTGATCACATTAAAATCAATCCGGGGTACTTACAATAGAGATCATTTTTAGTTCCCCTACAAAACACGGTAGTATCTATTCCTCTATTTTTTATAAGATAATGATTATGATAAAATTCAAAAAAGACATTATTATCAAGGTAAAACTGACGTGTGGAGAGTAAATTTTTAGTAATATGTTGGCAAAAGGCGATTCACTCACCCCCAGCGCCTGACGAGCCCAAATTATACTAAATTAATCTGTCACGAAATGTATGGGCTCATCAGATTTAGATATCAATGAATGAAATGAAAATGCTGGAAACCCTTTTACAATCAAAATCTGAAAATGTAGTAAAGGGGCCACAGGTCGTATTTTTCTCGGGGCTAGTTGTCGTGTTTGATTCGAGCTCGTATCTATGTGTCGTTTATGAATTTTGGGTTTCGAATGTAAATTGGGTTTTGGGTTACAATTCAGAGTTGAAAACACAATGCAAAGAAGGAAAAGTAACCATGAAACTTAACCCAAGTAATTTAGCCAATGAACTCAAGCAAATGGAAAGCCCAATTAACCAAGGCACTTAATTGAATCTGTAAACAATCTGATATTAAGTGCAAGCCAAATACTGAGTAAATGAATCCAACCAATGTTAAGCAATCTAAACAAATCACTAAGTCACTGCCGAAACCTAACTTGACTCTAAATGCAAGCAACAATTTGATACCACAATGAGAAAACTGATGTGCCAGAAATAATTGATGCTAAGTGCCCAAAACCATCACAAACAACTCGAAATTAGCATGCAGGTCTGTAGGAATTCAGATACCATCACTGATCAGTCAAAACAATTTAAAGGCAGATAGGAAATGCAAGAGATCAGAAGTTGTGTGCAGAAATTGCTGAAATGACAGTTATGTGCAAGCTGAAACCGATTGGCTACAAGACAAGTAAACTTGCAAGGAAGAAACTTAACATATGTGCTGCAATTTGAGACACGAACTCAGCTCAATCAGCTGAGAGTTTGCAGCAATGACTTTATTTTCTGATACAGAAATTGAATTGCAGGGAGGAAAAACTAAATTGCAGAAATGGTTTGGAAGACTTGATATGCATAGGCTGAGCTGAGATTACTGCTCTATCCTAAGGATCAATAAAGCTTAAGTAAAGCTCATGTTTACTTGGCACAAACTCATAAACTGGTAACTGAATTTTCTGGGACAAAACTGAACTTGCCAACTCTGAAATTTGATACGCACAGGCTGAATTCTGAAGCAAAAAAATGAAATCAAAACCTTTTGTAAAGAAACCAGCTACAAGGGAAATTCAAACAAGAAACTAAACAATCGTGATACCCAATGCAGGAACTAGATGGACAATGCAACTGGCACGCATCAGCCAAGAAAACTGATACGCAGCAGATATACTGAAAATTGAAGAATGTAGAACAGGAATGGCACGCAACAGGGAATTTGATACGCAAGGTTTAAAATTGCAAAACAAGTAAAATTAAGTAAAGAATTGACTAAACAACTAGCTAACTAATGGAAGAAAAGATTCAAACCACTAATTAAGCAGAATTAAACCCGAAAGGTTGACTACAGCAGCTGAAACTAAAATGCAGAAACAGAATACGACAGTAATGAAAATTTACAGCTAATAAACCAAATTAAACTATCTAAGCTACTCCTCAATCTTCTCTAAGCTCAAATTCTTCTTGGTCGTCAAGCAAGAGCTGGCCTCGAACCCCTAAGCACAGCAAATCAGTGGAAATCAGATTGGAATAGAGAACTCTGCTCAAACTGCGCAAGCTGGGAATTTCCAATCCAAACCCCTTCGATCTCAAATAATGGAGCTGCGATGATGAATTGGGAACCTTCTGAGCAATCCTGAGAACCCCTACAAGCTGCCCAGAAGCTCGGAAATGGTTTGTGGATGAGATTTTAGCGGTCAGACCACAGAGCCACCGAAACCCTCAAATAACTCTGTCCGGCGCGAATTCGAGCTTAATTCTCCAACCAAACTGACCTCCAAAGCTCCAGAAGATGATCTTGATGAAGAATCGAGGGGTCGCGCCCCGGAAATGGAGAAAATCGACTGGAAAATGAAGAAGAAACGGTGAAGGCTACTGTAGCGGCGGAGACGCGACGAGGATGAGCTGCGCTGATTTTTTGATTAAATAGAAACAAATGGACGGCTCAGATTAATCGGAGGAGATCCAACGGTAGATCTTGGTCTGATTGGAGCCAAACTTTTATGATGATGATCTGGGGTCAGGATCTGCCTTGTGGTAGCTCGGATCCTCCAGATGTGCAACGGATGGTCCAGATCAACTCTATCTGTGATTGGACGCTCTAGAGCCCTCCTTGCTTGATCCAACGGTTGATCTAGCTCTGATTGGGATGAAACCTTCAGATCTTGATCATAGAGCTTGATCAACCCTAACCCTAGCTCGGATTGCTTCAGATCGTCCCGGATGGCTCAGATCTAACCGCTCTTGAATCGGACGGCCCGGATTGATCATAGGCTTGATAATTCGATCCGGTTCACATCCGACTCAGGTTTGACCCAATATGCCCTAAGTCCTTGAACCTTTGGTGCCTACAAAAATAAATCCAAAATTTAGTGGCCAATTAATCCAATTTAATGTAAATTTGCAATTAAGTCCAAAATAAAGGTAAGTTCTAAAACCTAGGGCAATTTCACAATTAATCAATAAAAATATGAGTCAAACATGGATTTTAACATCTAAAATAATCACAAAAATGGTACTTATCAACTCCCCCACACTTATCCTTGAGCGTCTCGCGAAACAACTAAATAAGTATCCCTTAGGCTCTCTTAAGCATAATTAGAAGCAAATGAAAAGAAATTACCTAAGGTTGTCAATTCTCATAAATCTAAGCTCTATGGATTAGTATCTTGTCCTTAAATTAACAACTTAGCCTTTTCATCTATCATGAGTCATTGAGATGAGTTTAAATCACTAGCCTTTCAAGGGAAATTTTGGTGGCTCTCTCCTTAAATTCTAAGTTGGTGATGGAAATGGAGCTCACTCTTACACATATGCTTCTTGCACTACCATAAGCTTGCTTATTATCTAATCTCCACCATTATTCATGATTAGGATCAACAACTATAAAAACAAATCCAGGACATAGAAATGATAAGGAGTGAAATAAAAACTAAGAAAATGGAAAATTTGGTAAAGTGGAAGACTTGAGTGCTTGAGGATGTTTCCAATGCTCTTTGCTTTCCATACAGTCCTTTAATGATCTCAAAAGTGTTGTGAAGTCAAACTTGAGTAATTGCCTTTTATTTGGAGGAAAAACCTTGCCTTGACCTCTTGTGCCAATTTTTATCTATTCGTGCCAACTTTGCTTCCCTTTTCTCATTCTTCTTTCTTTTCTTTATTTTCGGCTCAGATTTGTATCAAAGAACATGAGATATCAAGTAAAATAGATGCTCAATATAAAATTATCACTCAACAACCTTTGTAGCTAACTCTTGATACATTCCCTTTACAAGTTGGCACACCTTCTCCATTTGTGCTCTCTTTTTTTTTTTCTTGTGGACAGTTACTGAATTCCTTTCTGCTTCCTTTGCCTCTAGTGGAGTCAAAAAGATAGTGGAACAAAGATGTAATTCGGATGAGAACATTCCACTAAATGCAAGAATCCGAAACTCCTTTGGGTGCCCTTTTATCTCTTTAGTTTCCTTCTTTTCTGATTTTTTTTCTCTTTTTCTTCAGCTGTTAACTTCTGCTTTGGGCTCATTTCATTCAATCATGCCTTGCTCAGCTCCCAAGTCCTTCTCAGAATCATCTCTAATCATCTAGCAATTAAAGGGTAGTAGAGAGTTCAAACAACTCAATCAAAGGATTTACTTCACAAAAATTTTTCTTCAAACTGTTTTCTCCTTTTTTTTTTCTTCTTCTGCTCTCAGATTCTAGCTCATGGCATCAACTTCAGAATCAATATCATGTTTTCTTCAAGCATTTGCATCAAGTAATTCTTGCTTCAATTGATAGTAGAAAACTCAATAATTCCACTCAAATTCAACTCTGCTCATGACTCGAATTTCAGCCAAACCACTTCTTCATTTGCTATTCTCTTCAGCAGTTTCTAGCATCCATTTGTTCTTCTTGCATCCGAAATTGAATGTGCACCTTCAACTTCAGATACCATCGACATTTAATATCTTGATTCATCAGATGTAGTACTCAGAATTCAGATTACAAGGTTATAATGCATTTTAGCTCAGATTTGGCAGTTTCAGCAAATGATCAGTCTTCACTCAGCTTCATCAGATTATACAGCTACCTTTCTTGCATTTCCTTTCCTTTCACTTCATTTGTGTACTTCATTCCTTATTTTACAGCCTTGAAAAATTAAATTCAGCCTCATTTTGACACAAATTGCACAAACTGTTGATATGGAAAACAACCTTCTGAATTTTCTTTCCCAGCTGCATTTTCCATTCTGATCTGTTTCAGTAACACAATGCTGGATTAGAGAACTCAGATTCAGTTTATAGTAGATTCGAAATTTCTTGTTTGGAACCAAATTTGATATAGCAATCACATTTCTGCCCTTGAATTTCTGCACAGATTTGATATGGCACAGCTCTCTGCATTTTCTCATCAACTCAGAATTCGTTTCTGATTTCTCCAGCAATTTCAGCAATTTGTGTTCTGATTTCTACAGCCTTAGCTCAACTTCTTCACAGCTTCCACTCAGCTTGTATCATTCCACAGCTCTCAGATGCAGCACTCGGCAGATTGCAACATCCCAATGCCTTGTAATTCAGTTTTTTCAGCTCATATTCAGCTTTTGTTCACACATCTTGTTCAGCTCTTTCGAATACTGATTTTCCTAGCAAAGTACAGCTGCAAGTCCAAAACAAACTGACCAAAAACAGCTGCAATTTCCTTTCCAACAAAGTGGCCGAAACATCCTCTATTAGCTGCAAATTTCCTGCATTGATCCCAGCTTCAAAAAGCTTCAATTTAGCCTCCATTCAACTTTTTCTAAGCTTCATTTTTAGACTTAACAGCTGGAGTTCAGCTTGTTTTAGCTGCTATTCCGATTTTACCACTCCCAATTCAGATCTTAGCAAAGTTTTACTGATTGCATCATCCATTTGTGCTACAAACTCCATTAATTTCAGATTTCTCTTCATGGCACCAATTTCCTTTTCCTTTCTCTGTTTTTGGCACAATATTCTGCATTGGATCAGATTTTTAGCAGCTTCCATCAGTGAACTCTATCAGATTGTTGCGGGCTTAGTTTCCATAATTCCAACTTCCAAGTTTTGATCCAAGTCAATTTCCTATCCAAAATAACTTCATTTTGGCACAAAAAATTTTTTTTTTCGATATGAATTTCATCCTTGATAAAAATTTATTCCAAATCACCAATCACTCCCCCACACTTAAATCTTTGTCCGTCTCGGGCAAAATAACATTAGAAACAAATCAAACAACAAGTCCAAAGAAAAGTGAGGGTAAGAGTAAGACATAAGTAAAGAAAAATAGAATAAACATGATTTTTGTCGAAATTGAAATGGAAAGGTAAACAAATGGATTAGTTTCTATAGATGTGATCCAATCATTGAAATATGATTTTGAAAGAACCTAAGCAAGTTCTAGAGTACAATAACATAGGTGTGTCACAAAAATAAGGCTAATTCTCACTAGGTCAAAATAATTCATCCCAAGTTCTCAATTAAGAAACTAAAGCAAGTAGTACTCAAGCATCCAAGAATTCATCCATTAGCTCAAATCCTAAGTTTTAACAACCAAATTTAACTTATTTTCCAAAAGATTCTAAAATGCTATGGAGATAACCTAGAGGGATACTTTTATTCCTGATCATGCAAGAAAAAGTGCTAAAAGAAAAGACATGGTATTTACAATGTCTATTTATTTAATTTACTCTAGAAAACATAAAAGTGAGAAATGCGATAAAAGAAAATGCAAGAAAAATGAACTCCCCTTTATTCGGGTGGGCGGAGTCGATCCAGAAGAAGCCTCCACCATGGTAGTGGAGGTGTCTGGGTGTCTGAGAGATGTCTGACTCCCCCACACTTGAACTTTTCAAAAATTAGCTCTGGTGGCCTAAGGCGATTCAGGTTTAAAATCCACTGAAGGAATGGAGTTCTTCGAGTTAAAGCAAAATCATCTCCTCCTTCTTTATGCCCTTCAGAAGTCCTTCCAGGAGGCTGAAGTCTGTTCAGTTGGAGTACCCACTCCTGTAGTCTTCTGGACCCTGCAAAATAATGTAATACCTCTCTCAAGCGTTCAGGGTCAGAAAGAAATAAAATAATATCAGTTTCTGCATGAATTGAATCCAAATCTGCATCATGTCCAATTAAATCAATGCTTGGTGTCTCAATAAATTTTTCACAGTTATTTCCTACAAAATTTGCATCCTGAAATTCATCACAAATAATAAAGTCAATTTTTGGCACTTCAATAAAAATATCACAATTATTTTCTATCAAGCACGTATTAAGCAATGTATCACAGCCTATGAAATCAATCTCAGGTGCCTCAATGAATTTTTCAAAATTATTTCCAGCATAAGATATGTCAAAAGATTCATCACAAAAATCAACATCAAGTCTAGGTACCCTTAAAAAATTTTCACACTCAGCATTTGCATCTAATGTGACACCACATGCTTCATTTTCAACCAATTCAACACTAGGTACCTCTAGGGATTTTTCACAATCAAATTCTACAAGAGATGTATCCCTAAGTATATCACAAACAATAAAATCAGTTTGAGGTACCTCTATGCAATTTTCAGAAAAATTTGGTGGAGTATTTACCTGATCGTGCTGAAAAATACCTGGAGGTCCTACAAAAGTAGATGTATCCGTGTTCTCCTCCTGGTCAAGTAATTTCTCCACTTCAGGTTCAGGTTCTGGTGGACACTCAACTAAAGTAGGTGATCCTTGGGTTCTTGCTTCCACCAAGCAAGTCCCTACACTTTCGGGTAATTGTGGTGGTCCCTGGGGCTTAGTGCAATCCCCTACACCTATGGAATCATCTTCCTCACCCTTTCCTATATCAATCAAATTAGAAAAATTAGGACCTTCAATAATACTATAGTCATAAAATAAAAGATGAGAATGGTCCTGTGAAATAGGAATGGGTGATTCTTGGGGCTCTGTGCAATCCCCTACACTCTCAATCCTATCCTCTGAATTTTCTGATGCATCAATCAATATAGGTGGTTCCTGGGGCTCTGTGCAATCCCCTACACCTATAGAATCATCTGATTGTTCTAATCTTTGAGCTTGTATTTGATTCCATTGATCAACTAATTGTGCAAGGCGTTGTTCGATGCCTTGCCGTTGTTGTTGTAAAATTTGCTGTTGTTGTAGGACTTGTTGGAAATTTTGCTGCTGTAATTGTTGAACTTGTTGCCACATCTCCATCATCCTTTGTTGTTGAGCCTCATCCCAATCAGGATTCTCAAAACCTCCTTGATTAAACTGCTGAAATGGGAGGGGCTGAAAATTTTGAGTGTCTTGCTGAAAATTCTGTCCTTGAAACTGGAAATCTTGCTGAAAATGTTGAAATTGTGGTTGAAAGGATGGTTGAACTTGCTGAGAATGGTAGCCCTGGAAATCTTGAATCTGAGGTTGAAATTGTGGTGGTGAACAATGAAATTGAGTGGGCTGGAAATTTGGTTGATTTTGCTGAAAATTTGGATCGCATGGCTGTGAATATTGAAACGGTTGTTGAAAATTCTGTATAGGTTGAAATTCTTGCTGCCATGGCTGAGGTTGAAACTGAAATTGATTATTTTGGGGTTGAAAACTTTCAAAAGGCTGCTGGAAATTTTGTGATTGCTGAAATTGTTGAAATGGTTGCTCAAACTGGGGTTGAAAATTTTGGAATGGCGGCTGCCCGTTCTGAAAATTCTGACTTGATTGAAAATCTTGTTGAAATTGTTGACATTGTGGCTGAAAAAATTGATTTGGTTGCTGATTGAATGGTTGGTTCTGCTGAAACTGTGGACACGGCTGCTGGTAAGTGGATGAAAACATTCTGAACTGGCAGTCCTGTCACAAAACAAACAAGAAGAATGGCAGTACCCGTATACAAAAGAATAAGCAACAAAAAATGGAACCCAATGATATGTCTAAAAGCATACAAGCAAAAATCAAACAAATCAACTAGTTGCTTCGCCGGCAACGGCGCCAAAAATTTGACGAGCCCAAATTATACTAAATTAATCTGTCACGAAATGTATGGGCTCATCAGATTTAGATATCAATGAATGAAATGAAAATGCTGGAAACCCTTTTACAATCAAAATCTGAAAATGTAGTAAAGGGGCCACAGGTCGTATTTTTCTCGGGGCTAGTTGTCGTGTTTGATTCGAGCTCGTATCTATGTGTCGTTTATGAATTTTGGGTTTCGAATGTAAATTGGGTTTTGGGTTACAATTCAGAGTTGAAAACACAATGCAAAGAAGGAAAAGTAACCATGAAACTTAACCCAAGTAATTTAGCCAATGAACTCAAGCAAATAGAAAGCCCAATTAACCAAGGCACTTAATTGAATCTGTAAACAATCTGATATTAAGTGCAAGCCAAATACTGAGTAAATGAATCCAACCAATGTTAAGCAATCTAAACAAATCACTAAGTCACTGCCGAAACCTAACTTGACTCTAAATGCAAGCAACAATTTGATACCACAATGAGAAAACTGATGTGCCAGAAATAATTGATGCTAAGTGCCCAAAACCATCACAAACAACTCGAAATTAGCATGCAGGTCTGTAGGAATTCAGATACCATCACTGATCAGTCAAAACAATTTAAAGGCAGATAGGAAATGCAAGAGATCAGAAGTTGTGTGCAGAAATTGCTGAAATGACAGTTATGTGCAAGCTGAAACCGATTGGCTACAAGACAAGTAAACTTGCAAGGAAGAAACTTAACATATGTGCTGCAATTTGAGACACGAACTCAGCTCAATCAGCTGAGAGTTTGCAGCAATGACTTTATTTTCTGATACAGAAATTGAATTGCAGGGAGGAAAAACTAAATTGCAGAAATGGTTTGGAAGACTTGATATGCATAGGCTGAGCTGAGATTACTGCTCTATCCTAAGGATCAATAAAGCTTAAGTAAAGCTCATGTTTACTTGGCACAAACTCATAAACTGGTAACTGAATTTTCTGGGACAAAACTGAACTTGCCAACTCTGAAATTTGATACGCACAGGCTGAATTCTGAAGCAAAAAAATGAAATCAAAACCTTTTGTAAAGAAACCAGCTACAAGGGAAATTCAAACAAGAAACTAAACAATCGTGATACCCAATGCAGGAACTAGATGGACAATGCAACTGGCACACATCAGCCAAGAAAACTGATACGCAGCAGATATACTGAAAATTGAAGAATGTAGAACAGGAATGGCACGCAACAGGGAATTTGATACGCAAGGTTTAAAATTGCAAAACAAGTAAAATTAAGTAAAGAATTGACTAAACAACTAGCTAACTAATGGAAGAAAAGATTCAAACCACTAATTAAGCAGAATTAAACCCGAAAGGTTGACTACAGCAGCTGAAACTAAAATGCAGAAACAGAATACGACAGTAATGAAAATTTACAGCTAATAAACCAAATTAAACTATCTAAGCTACTCCTCAATCTTCCCTAAGCTCAAATTCTTCTTGGTCGTCAAGCAAGAGCTGGCCTCGAACCCCTAAGCACAGCAAATCAGTGGAAATCAGATTGGAATAGAGAACTCTGCTCAAACTGCGCAAGCTGGGAATTTCCAATCCAAACCCCTTCGATCTCAAATAATGGAGCTGCGATGATGAATTGGGAACCTTCTGAGCAATCCTGAGAACCCCTACAAGCTGCCCAGAAGCTCGGAAATGGTTTGTGGATGAGATTTTAGCGGTCAGACCACAGAGCCACCGAAACCCTCAAATAACTCTGTCCGGCGCGAATTCGAGCTTAATTCTCCAACCAAACTGACCTCCAAAGCTCCAGAAGATGATCTTGATGAAGAATCGAGGGGTCGCGCCCCGGAAATGGAGAAAATCGACTGGAAAACGAAGAAGAAACGGTGAAGGCTACTGTAGCGGCGGAGACGCGACGAGGATGAGCTGCGCTGATTTTTTGATTAAATAGAAACAAATGGACGGCTCAGATTAATCGGAGGAGATCCAACGGTAGATCTTGGTCTGATTGGAGCCAAACTTTTATGATGATGATCTGGGGTCAGGATCTGCCTTGTGGTAGCTCGGATCCTCCAGATGTGCAACGGATGGTCCAGATCAACTCTATCTGTGATTGGACGCTCTAGAGCCCTCCTTGCTTGATCCAACGGTTGATCTAGCTTTGATTGGGATGAAACCTTCAGATCTTGATCATAGAGCTTGATCAACCCTAACCCTAGCTCGGATTGCTTCAGATCGTCCCGGATGGCTCAGATCTAACCGCTCTTGAATCGGACGGCCCGGATTGATCATAGGCTTGATAATTCGATCCGGTTCACATCCGACTCAGGTTTGACCCAATATGCCCTAAGTCCTTGAACCTTTGGTGCCTACAAAAATAAATCCAAAATTTAGTGGCCAATTAATCCAATTTAATGTAAATTTGCAATTAAGTCCAAAATAAAGGTAAGTTCTAAAACCTAGGGCAATTTCACAATTAATCAATAAAAATATGAGTCAAACATGGATTTTAACATCTAAAATAATCACAAAAATGGTACTTATCAGCGCCCCCGTCAATCCGTCCCAGGACTAACACGGGTAAATTTTTAATAATAGATAGAACATGAAAGATGTTTTGCATGTGAAAAGTACAATTAGATAAATAAATGTATGTGTTTCCAAGATTAACAATTTGCAAATATAAACCATCACCTACTTGAGTCGTATCTGAGTCATAATATGACATTTCGTCGGTATGGATATTATAAACTGATGTGATATGATGAGTTACTCCAGTATCAATATACCATTTAGTAGATAAAAATTTTAAAAATTTGTCATGAGTAAACATACACTACAAGGAAAACAGATTTTACCGACGGAATTTCCGACGGAAAATTATTCCGTCAGAAACTTCCGACAGAATATTTATTTCCGTCGAAAATTTCCGACGAAAATACATCCCGTCGGAAATTTTCGACGGAAACATTTATTCCGTCGAAAATTTTCGACGGAAATAAATATCCCATCGGAAATTTCCGACGGAAATAGAATTCCGTCTGGAAATTCCACGTGGGATGAGTTTTTCCCAATGGAATTTTATTTCCGTCGGAAAATTCTTATATTAGGGCAGTCGACTTTCCCCTTTCCCTCGCTCCATCCTTCTGCGCGCGATCCGCACCGAAGCCACCTCCGGTCTCCTCCTCCCTCGCTCACGGTTGCTCGTTCTCCGGTAAGTCTGTATTTTTTTTCTCCTTTCTCCGGTAACTTTGGTTCTCCAGCCAGCTCGGGGGGGGGGGGGGGGGGGGGGCGGGGAGGGCGCGACCGGCCGGCCGGCTAGATCTGGTCGCGCCCGTGCCGCGCCAAGCCAGAGCTGGGCGCAGCCAACCCGTTCTGGCAGTGGCTAGAGTTGGCCGCGCCGACCGCTCTGGTTGAAGAACCAAATTGATGCAGTTCGAAGTTTGAACCATGCTGACATTTTTAGCCTAGTGTAGAGCCATCCTTTTCTGCCCTCCCATTTGGTTTGTTGACTTTGAAAAATAAGAATATAATGAATTCATAGAAATTAGGTTTTATTTGACTATAATTGTCTTAAATTGGGTTTTGTGGGGTTTTTGTTTGTATCATCCAAAATGGGTTGAAACAAAGGTTGGCACACCCATATATTAACAATGTGATTGTGTGTGAGAGTGCATACATTTATTGATGATGTTGTTTCATTTGTGGCTGCTATCCTAGAACTAGTTTTTCATCCAAAATTAAATGCTTATCTAAACAATATTACTTTGGAAGCTGTTTTGTGTTATGTGAGTATTTGCTAGACAAACATATGGTTTTTGACATTCTTGGTTCGGACTTCGGAGTTTTTATGGTTTATTGGATATTTTTGTGTCAAATATTCACTTATCCCATGTCTTGACCATCATAAGTAAAACATTTGACTAAGTGATCAAACCTGTAGCTTTCAACTATTCTTTTAACAGAGTTTTGTTTGTGCTTTAACATGATAATTTAAATATCATAGTCCATCAGTTCTCACATGTTCCTGTGATGATCATTAAGAATGCAAGAAAAGAGTTACCTTATAATTGATGACACCTATTTTGAGAAAAGAAAGAACTAAATAAAATCATCTGGCCCTTACTAATGGTCGCGATCTTTTCTCTACCACCTAGTATTTTTGTCCATGGATCTTTATCATTTAATAGTAATAGAGCTGCTTTTGTCTAGATTTATTATAGCCATCCCTTGAGATGCATCTATTTGTATGGGCATTCTAGCTTATGACACTGAAATTCAGTTATTCTTAATGCAACTCATCAAATAACTTGCTAGAAGATAGGCCTCATTGTTCTGTAAAACAAAAGTGATCATGTTGATTCTCTTTATGGACAGAAAGATGCAATCATGAATGATTTTATAAGAGATAGCATTTAGAATTAATAATTTAACTATATCTTATTGAACACCATAATACTTGCTTTAATTAGAATAATTTAGGTATATCTTAATCAATTTATTTTAATTTTATTCTGATTAGGGAAGAATGTATATGAACAAGACTTGGATGTACAACCGATTAGACAATGAATTTATTAGAGATGATTTTATTATCGATCTTGAACAATTTATGAATTTTGCTAAGAGTCATCTAGAATGTATGGATGGTGATAAGTTAAAGTATCTGTGTAATCATAGAAAATGCAGAAATATAAACTACCATGATGAGGATACGGTCAGAGTACATATTTGTAGAAATAAGTTTGTGCCTAATTACTATAATTGGTACTGTCATGGAGAACCTTATGTATATGAATCGATTGGCCCTTCTGTTGGTTCATCATCTGATACTTTTGTTGCGCCCCTCGAACCATCAACTAATGATATTGCAATGCAATCAATGGTTCAAGATGCGATGAATGCACCTGATTATTTCAACATAGATGAAATACCTGTACCTGAATATTAGCAATTATATGAAATGTTAAAGTCTATTGAAAGAGAATTATGGGAAGACATTCCTTCTGGCCATTCTCAGTTATCAGCTACTGCAAGGTTATTAAATATGAAAGCAGAACATTATTTTTCAGAAAGATGTTATGATGAAATATGTCAATTAATGTCAGAGTTACTCCCTGCTGATAACATAATGACTGATAGCTTCTACAATACAAAGAAATTGGTTAGAGGTTTAGATTTGCCTGTAGAAAAGATTGATTGTTATATAAATAACTGCATGATATATTGGAATGAAGACAATGAACTGAATGAATGCAAAATTTGGAGTCACCCGTGTTATAAGCATCGTACTCGTATACCAGGAAAGAAGAAGAAAAATATTGCATGGAAATTCATGTATTATTTTCCGTTAATTGCTAGACTTCAACGCTTATATGCATCTGCCGCTACAGCAAGCTACATGGTGTGGCATCATGAGCATGAGCACGAAGCGGGTATTATGTGTCATCCCTGTGATTCCCCTGCATGGAAACATCTTGATACTGTATATCCTTCATTTGCAATGGAACCTCGGAATGTTAGATTCGGTCTTTCTGCAGATGGTTTTCAGCCATTTGGTCAGTCAGGACAGCAATATTCATCTTGGCCAGTAATATTGACACCTTATAATTTACCTCCATGGATGTGCATGAAAGACGAATTTATATTCCTTACTGTGCTGATTTCTGGTCCAACCAATTCTAAAAATAAGATAGATGTTTGCCTTCAACCTTTAATTGTCGAATTGAATGAATTATGGAATGTAGGCTCAATGACTTATGATGTTGCAAGTAAAATAAATTTTCATTTGCAAGCTGCATTATTATGGACAATCAATGATTTTCTCCTAGATGGCGGAATGGATGACAGCTGAGAATGAGAGGAGGGTCGCTGATGAAGCGGCGAGGGCAGCTGAAGGAGCAAGGAGAGATGAGGAGCATCAGCAGCTTATTGCAGAAAATAGAGAACTCATGAGTCGTATGTGATTCCTCCTTGATTCCTTGCCTCATCCGCCATCACAGAACAAATCCAGGGCCCTCTCATCCGCCGGCTGATTAAGTTTTTTTAAGGTATGTTCAATTAAACAATCCAGTATTTATTTATTTTTATTTTTTACTAGTCTCAAATATTTATTCTCTAGTATTTTTGTTTTACTTTCTCAAATTTATTGAAGTATTTGACGCTTGTTCTCCTATGCTATAGAAATAATATCTTAAATGTTCATATATTTCTTAATATTTTTTTTGGAGCTTTTCTATCATGAACCAAGTAGCTTTCCTTTCTATTTACCAATAGATTTAGTAAATCATGGGGAAAATCTAATGGAAGATCACATATCAAGAGAAAAAGAAGAGAAAGGTGAACAGAAGTATTATTGGTTGAGAAGATGAGTTTACCATTATTGGTTGAGAAGATAAATCATTCTGTTATACTGGTTTATTCAGGAGATCAAGCGGGATAATTCTTGTTGGCTAGCTGGGAGTTATTCCTGTGAGAATTTCATGCAGTTATAAGCTTTACAAGTTCTTATGTATATAATTTATCTTGTCCTAGAATCCTAAAATAGAGGAATTAACAAATGGTTAGTCAGAGTTTGCTACTGTATCAATGGGCTTATTACCTTTGAGTATTGGTCTTTGTTATTAGACTCCAATATAGCTTCCTACGATAAGAACAAACCATGTCAACTGCTTGGATTCAGCTACGTTAATGTGTTTGTGTCATTGTTCTTCATATGACCTTGCACATTACATCTCTTTTATCTGGTAGATGTTGCTGCCTGTTTTGCTTCAGGCCCTATTTGTGAAGAGCTATGATAGGGAGAATGAAAACGGGAGAGTGAATGGTAGAGTGAATGACGTGGCACTTGAGTGAATGACAAGGTATTTTACATGCACACGTCCGATTATCGCTTGGACACCATCGGCGGCCTTCGGCCGCCGTCCCGAATCAAACTATACCCTGGGGGCACGGTGAATCCGTCGGAGATCGCTACATGCAAAGTGTCACGCCATTCACTCTCCCATTTTCACTCTCCCTATCATTTTTTATTTATGAATACCTACATCGATTCCATATGCTATATTAGGCTGTTTGGCTTCATGCACTCCTACAAATTGTGCAAAACAGTGTTCACCTCTCACTATGAATGGTGATGGTACCATCATTTCACCAAGCATTACCAGTCAAATCCTGAAACTGCCCTCACATCCTCACATTAGCATCTTGACGTTCACAATATAAAGTTCTTGTTGCAGCTTTCATGAGCTGTGCTACTATATATACACCAGAAATGTGAGTGATCTAGTAAAATGTGATGTTGTGAATGTGATTGATCGATGTTGTGAATGTGATTATCGAAATTGGATATTTATGAATATTAGATATTTGTAAAATGTATATGTGATTATTATCCAAATACAAATTGATTCTGTAAATTTTTTTTATTTATCGACGGATTTCCGACGGAATTAATATTCCATCGGAAAATATCTACGACATTTCCGACGGGAAATCCCCGATTTTCGTTGGAAATTTCCGACAGAATTTCGATTCCGTCAGAAATTTCCGTTCCGTCGGAAATTTCCGATGGAATCAAGAATTCCGTCGGAATCTTATTCCGACGGAAATAAAATTCCGTCCGAAATTTTACCGACGGTACCAAAATTCCGTCGGTAATTCCTTACCGACGGATTTCACTCCGACGGAGAAAATTTCGTCGGTAAGCTAGTGCGTTTATCGACGAAATTCTGTCGGTAAATTCCGTCGGGAATGTTGTTTTTTATTATAGTGATATAGATAAGAGGACTTGATAGGCTTATGATGTCACGCCCCCAGAGACACATGCTTACTCGAAAATCGGGCAACATCTTCCCTGTACGGCAGACAAGTTGGGGCAATAATACATACTCTAATCACAAAAGATGGCTTAGTCATCATAACAGTAAATAAAAACATCACTACGCAGTTTATATCAACACAAAAGATAATGGGTGGCTCAGCCACCTTAAACATAAAAGAAAATCACAACCAACGAGAAACTCCACAACGAACAAACCCGACCAATAAGACATTACTACAAATTAGTCAAAACCATACCAGATAAGAAAATAAAATGCGGAAATAGAGAAATTACGGAGAATCAACTCTGAAACAACTCCAAATAAAATAACCCGGTGGAACTGAAGGACTGAGGGACTGGCAACTGGATCATCTCCTGGCTCCAAGCAAAATATCTACCTGCTACCTGAAACAAAAATAGGAGGTAGCGGTGGTGAGTCCGGGCGGACTCTGCGAGTATATGAGTAGACAATAAGCATGACATAATAAGGATAACTAAGTAGAGAATTAATAGAGTACGGTCCATAAGAAATATAAGAATACCTAATCATGCATAACATATGTAAAACGACATGGTATAAAATCCGAATAACAACTAAGCATGTATAAAACAACACAACAATAATAAAACCAAGATATACATGCGTGTCAATCAAGTGCAACAACCATAGTTCATATAAATGCAACAATCACAGGAAAATACATAAACGAAATACGTATGCACATGATGCAATGACATGTGTCACCGCTGACGTCAGTCAAGCCGCCAACACATCCCATCTGTGTGACCGAGTGGGTAGGGTTGTGACATCTGTACGCACTCCAACAACAAATACCACAGAAGGTGTGGTTGTGTGGGCAGGATACTGGGGAGTCAACACTCCAGACCCCGATACATAGGGGGAGCTATCAACAGCTGCAGTATCCCTCGAAAAACAACGGTGAGGGTGTCACTGCTTGCCTACAACTGCAACATGTGTGGTATAATAGGACAGTTGATCGCACTCTAGCAACTACCACGACAACAAGTGGTTGAGTGAATCGAGCAACTAAATGACTAACGACTGCTTAACCATATGGAAGCCCAACATCGTGAGTATGCAACGTGCAGATATGGTGCATGCTACAAGATGCACAAACAACCGGAGAAACAACGATGCAACTAAAATCCAACAAGTAAACGATACAACCAATCAGAAATCGAAAACCAACGATTATGCACATACACTACTAGGTAGGATATTTAAAATGTCAAATAAACCTATTTGTGTTAATGAGCTTCTAAGTACTCGCGTACAAGCGGCACTTTACAGAACAGAAAACCAACAGAGGACTGTACAGATACGAATTTGGAATACTCGAAGATCAACAAAGAATAAGTATCAACGGCGATGTTAAAATAACAAAACAACAGAGAATAAGGTCAAGCAACCGACTAGACATAAACTAGTCATGCTTTAAAGTAAAAGAAACTACTCGAGTACAAAGGAGAAGTACCCGCCTTTATTTGTAGAACATCTTCAAATAAATCTCCCACGATCAACCGTGCGAGTCCAAAGTCAGGGTCCTGTATTGAGGATAAAGTTTAGCTATTTACAAATAATTAGCTAAACTAAATACAAGATATATATTAAGATTAATCCTAATTACAACATCCGTGAAATTAAATATTAAACAACAATAGGTCATTAGGTTAAATCCCCGAAACCCATATGTGGTTAATAACAACCCAATTTCAATCCTAAGTTGAAACAACGCACTCTTGCTCCTTCCTACTGGCCAAACATCCCAACAGATCTCCATATAGTTAAGCAAAAAGAACTACAAGGAAACAATCCACGTCACAAAATAAAACCACTTCGCGTACAAATCACATTTGACACTTACAACAAAACATCCCATAGTAATTAGTATCAAACTAACCACACCCATGTATCAAGGATACAAGGTTACTTCCGAATTCATTAAATCCTGATCTCAATTCATAATCACACCAAAAACCATTCCAATCCTACTGATCAGATTAAGCCGCCTAACCTAAACCAAAACAAATCCAACTCAAAAACCTAGTGATCCTGTCGCCGAGCGGAGTGGGGCCGCAACCGGATGACGGTGTAGAGATGAATGACGTGGATGCTGACTGGATGCCCTGGCTCAGAATGACTCAGCGAGTGGGGGGTGTCGTCCGACCGGACGTAAGTGGATGTCGCCTGGTGAACCGCCGACCGAATGGAAGTAGACCTGCGGGGAAGATGACCGTTAGCAACCTAGCCGGGAAGCGTCCCGGCAAGGCACTCCGACGGTCAAGTCAGTACTCCGATGAACAGGAAAAATAATGGAGCACTGTAGATGAGGGGCTTCGCGCGTACCTGATAATGGGGAGGGGAGTGGCTTATATAGCCGGGGAAAAGGACCAAGTCTGACATTGTCAGGATTCTCTGACCTGGTCAGGGAATATTGTATGATTATGTCGACTGCTAGCCAACATTCCTTGTCGTATGCTATTTGTCTTATGTGAGGGCAAAGAACGGTTTCCGTACACCTCCGACCGGCGCCGCCTGGCACCAACGGCGCGACAGGTCGGCGTGCCAGGAAGTGTCAGTGTCAGTTCACACGAGTGGTGACAGCCTGTTATCTGCAGCTGGTGCAGATATATTTTGTCGTTATCCCTGGGTGATTCCGAGAGAGAGTGCCCGAGTGGGCGCCGGGCGTGCAAGCCTGGGGGACTATGTATGTGAAGGGTTGCCGGGCGGATGCACCCGAACGATTAGGCGTGGGGCCCTTATGTGGCCGGGCGGCAGTACCCGGGAAAGAGGGCGTAGAAACCGGGCGGAAGTGCCCTGATAAACGAGGTATAATAACCTTATGATGGAAGGCCGGGATTGACCGGCCGGATGAACCGCTGCATTTATTCTGACCGGCCGGCAGAAACACTGGGATCAGCTAGGGTGTTTGTCAAGCTGGCTATCCGTACAATGACGTGGATCCTGAAGCTGGCCAGGCCGTTTGCCACGTTGGCTGTCTGTACGGTGCCAAAGATAGGGCAGGATCACCTAGAATCCCAAACCAAAGCAAGACAAATCCCTAAATGAAATCCACATTAGGGCTGCACCTAAACTAATACCTAATGCCATAGAAAGGTTTCAACAAATCCAAATCCAAATTGAACGCATAACTTCATAGCACATATCCAAACCAAATATTCAACCCAGTCAACAGTACAGTAAAAACTTGGGATCCAAGGAAACAGCCTAAGCAGCCCTTTCCCTAGGAAACCCACGACATCAACCTGAACCAAAACAGACCACAATCGAAATTTACAATCTACTGATCATATCCCATTGACACCAAGCCAGCCCACGGCATCAGAGCAAAACACCATATGAACCTTACCTCAAACTCGCGCTGTCGCGTGCCCGCGCGAGAAGGGAACCGCAAGGGAGAAGGGCTGCCACCTAGGGTTTGCGCGAGGAGAGACGAGCGTCGCTTGCTTGCGTGAGAGTGGCAGCGTGTTCAGGAGAGGGGCGCTCGGCGCCTCTTGCGTGCACGCCGGAGAGGGCAGAAGATGTAGAAGAATAGGAGGAGAAGACGAAGAGGGAGGGCGCGGCGGCGTTGGGCTTCGGCGGTTTCGGCGTCGCTCGCTGCGAAGGGGGAGAAAAGGAAGCGGTTACGGGAAAGAAAAGGAAATTTAGGATTTATAATGTTTTTGACATTTTGTAAATAAACCCTCTAATTTCTACTATTCACAACTAGGTCCCTAATTTACAAAGAGTTCGTTTTTCAACATATGAAACAGTTAGTTGTCTTAAAATTGCAGAACCACCAATACAATTCGAATCAAATTGTTTAGGACATTAAACATCAATATGTTCAATTCTAAGATAAATTTGATATTTTTGTTGAGTGAATGACCAATCGAATTTTCGGGAGCATTGATTATCCGTATTATCAATGATATGATAAATTTGATATTCTTCTTAATTTTGCGTTTGATCATCTGACATTGTTAAAAAAGAGAGAGAGAGAAGGTGATGAAAAGCGTTCCGTCAAGACACCATGAGTATCAGCGGAAGGGATTCGAGGATCGACTTCACATGTGGCGACAGCTAGCAGCGGTACTATTATAGCAGAATTCTCTCAACAGCAACGACGAGGAAATTAAGGAAGCTGTGGCTAAGAAGAGAAGGCATGCAATCCGTGCAGAGATGAAGGGCGGCAAGCAAGAATGCAGAAGATTCGAGGGGTTCGTTCAAATGCTTATTATCTGTTGGATAATCTCTGCCTCAAGATCTGAAGTAAATATTGAGCATAAAGATCCACCGAATATTGGATGGCTTCTTGAGCAGTGTTTGCAGGCAAGAAATCATTGACTGCTACCTTTTTGAGTAGTGTTCTGGAGCAAGAATGGAGAAGAGAGGAGGGAAAGCAAGGAAGAAGAAAAAGGAGGAGATTAAGGCCGGTGGTGTTACTTCGGCGAAGGCAAAGGCTCTGATATCATATTAGGATAATAGAAATAGAGAAAGACAAAACAATTTTCTTTAATGAAATAACTTATTCATGATCTATATAATTTATAGAGATCTTATCCTCAGATCATAACACAGATGATAGACGCATAGTATTTCTGAGAGTCAATTTTTTAAGAGGTGATAGTCTGTATTGTCAGCTCTATCACGCATCTACTATCTGTGTATCTACATGAACCTCTTTCATATTTGTAGGACTGATTCTAAAGAAGTCGTTAAAAGTAATAGATCTACTTTTATAACATCATTAGAATGCTTAATTAATTGATAGGTTAATACAAAAATTATCAATTAACATTGATCCGGGTGAGCGGTTTTTTACCAGGGACGAGTGCCCGGTCGGAGAAAAACCCGGTTCAACCCGGTCCAAGGATAATAGAGGCTGGGCTCTCGAGGCCGACCTCCCGAAGCCAAGCTCTCGAGGCCAACCTCCCGAGGTCGAGCGATCGGGGCCGAGCTCTCAAGGCCGACCTCTCAAGGTCGAGCGATAGAAGCCGAGCTCTCGAGGCCGACCTCCCGAGGTCAAGCGCTCGGGGCCGGGCTCCCGAGGCCGACCTCCCGAGGTCGAGCGCTCGGGGCCGAGCTCCCGAGGCTGACCTCCCGAGGTCGAGCGATAGAAGCCGAGCTCTCGAGGCCGACTTCCCGAGGTCCAACGATAGAAGCCGAGCTCCGGAAGTTGGGCTCTCGGCCTTGAGTCTCACCCCTCGAAGGGCTCCGTCAAAACTCTCCGTTAAGAGACGTCGTCGTCATCTGACGTGGCCGCCCAGCAATTAATTAAGAGTAGGATCACAGGGTGGCAGACTGATGTGTCAGTCTCACATCGCCACTTACTTAGCTTAATCCCTAACTAATCTTTAGTGAGATGTGACATCCCGCACGAGTGAGACCTTTTCTCCTTCCCCTATATAAACCCCCCCCCCTTTGCTCCAAAGAGGGGGAGATCGCTGCCATTCGCAACCACATCACTGCAAGGAGAGATCTGTCCCGGTCCGACCTCCAAAACTACAGCAGACCGGGTCGGCTTGGTTAGACCGAGTCAGCCGGGGGAGAACCGATTCTTCGCTCGTCGACAGGATCAAATTTGGCGCCGTCTGTGGGAATTCTTTCGCCTGATCGAGAGCCAAAGATGAGTGACTCCAATCGGGTGACCGTTACTCTTTCACAAGAGGACTTGGAGCTGCTGATAGAGGCCAGAGGCCGGAAATTAGCGGAAGCCCAGCAGGCAGCTGCCCGACCTACCCCACCGGGCCCGGCCGAGCACACCGCTCATGTAGGCACTGAGGGAGGGGTTCAACAGGAGGGCAGCCCTCACTTTCACCGGGCGCTGTTTGGCCCGGCCGAGGGAGCAGGACAATCGGATCCGCACGAAGCTACATCTAGCCATACTCGAGCTAGCAAAGGGAAGACTCCCCTTGTGTCATTCCCGACTGAACGCACGGGATGTCCTTTCTCCAGCCAAGTCTTGAATGAGCCACTGCCCAAGCACTTCAGACCTCCGTCCGTCGCTGAGTACGGAGGAGCTACTGATCCAGAAGAACACCTGAAGAAGTTTGAAAATGCCTCGATGCTACATCAGTACCCAGATGGCATTAGGTGCCGAGCCTTCCTGACCACTCTCGCCGGGCCGGCTCAGCGATGGTTCGACAGGCTCCCGGAGGGATCGATTAGGGATTTTTCTGATTTCAAGAAACTGTTTCTGCAACATTTTGCCAGTAGTAGGAGACATCACAAGACAAGCTTAAATCTATTTACCATGAAGCAGGGCTCCAAGGAGTCCTTAAAAGCCTACATCAGAAGATTCAATCAGGTGGCCTTGGACGTGCCCACCGCTACGTCTGAGGTATTGGTCAGCGCCTTTGCTCAAGGTCTGCAAGAAGGCGAGTTCTTCAGGTCTTTGATCCGTAAACCCTCGAAGGACTTTGAGAGCCTTCTGGGGAAAGCTAGCAAATATGTGGACGTCGAAGAAGCGCAAGCCGCCAGGAGGCCTGAGGTCAAGCCTACGCCCGATCACCCTCAGCAACATCAAAGGGGTGTGCCCCCAGGAGGACCCCTCAGAAGCCCCCGAGCTATGGGACACCGACTAGGAGTCGAGAGGGGAATAGTTCAGCAAGTAGCCCAGGGCTGTCTCCCGACTAGGTGGCAGCCTTATTGTTCCTTCCATAACAGTCATACACACGACCTGCAAGACTGCTGGCAGGCCGGTAGAGGTCGGGGCCGCGCCGGTCGAGGTAGCCCGAGAGGAGCTCATCAAGGAGGTGGCCGAGGCCGAGGAAGAGCATTGCCTAACCAGCCCAAGCCTCGTGATCGACCGGCATCCCCTGTAGCCAGACGATTATTCCCGACCCCTGGTTCACCCGAGCCGGAAAACGCCAGCGAGGAACAAGCCAATCAGCAGAACTCCGTGCACGGGTCCATCAACGTCATCTCGGGCGGGCCTACCTACGGGGATTCTAATAGAGCTCGGAAGTCGCAGGCCCGACGCCTGGACATTTATCAAGTGGGCTGCAGTTTTGCCCAAGCTCAGGGACCACAGATCAGCTTCGGTCCCACCGATCTACAAGGAATAGAAGTACCGCATGAGGATGCCCTGGTCATCACGGCGGTCATAGCCAATTATCAGATCCATCGTACCATAGTGGATTCAGGAAGCTCGGTAAACATCCTATATCTGAAGGCATTCGAGCAACTGCAAATTGAAATGTCCGAGCTACAGCCCGTGGCCACACCCTTATTTGGGTTCACGGGGAATGAAGTTCATCCGCTGTGGCAGATCAAGCTAGCCATATCTCTTGGCGAGGAACCCTTAAGAAGGACCAGGTGGTCTACCTTCTTGATAGTGGACGCCCCTTCAGCCTACAATGCCATCCTAGGCCGACCAGCCCTGAATGAATTCCGGGCAGTAATGTCCACCTTCTATTTAAAGGTTAAGTTTCCTGTAGGAGATCAGGTTGGTGAAGCCAAAGGAGATCAGAAGGTCGCCCGCCGATGTTATGTGAATGATGTCCGAGCGGAAGTAAGCAAGACCTTCCGACCCGCGCCGGCCAGTTGTAACATGGTACAGACCTCTCAGCCTTCTCCCTGGGCTGACATGATGGAAGAAAAGGAAGAGGTCCAACTCTTATTGGACCGAGAGGAAGCCAAGGTAAGGATAGCTCCAGGGCTATCGCCCGACCTCCGGCAGCAATTGATAGAGTGTCTGACACGGAATCAAGATGTGTTTGCCTGGTCTCAACAAGATCTGAAGGGGGTCAGGCCCGAGGTCATGGAACATAAGCTACACGTGTACCCAGGCGCCCGACCCGTGAAGCAGAGAAAAAGAGATTTCAGCCCTGAGCAGAATAAGATAATCCAGGCCTAGGTGGAGAGGTTGCTGAAAGCAAGACACATCCGAGAGGTGCAGTTCCCGGCCTGGTTGGCCAACGTGGTACTGGTCTCCAAGCCGGGAGACAAGTGGAGAATCTGCATTGACTTCAGAGATTTGAACAAAGTCTGCCCCAAGGACTGTTACCCGCTTCCCCGAATAGATCAGATGGTGGACTCCACTGCGGGAAGCGAGCTTATTTGCATGCTTGATGCTTATCAGGGATATCACCAAGTCCCCCTGTATTCGGGTGATCAGGAGAAGGTCAGCTTTGTCACTGCCGAAGGTACCTACTGCTACACAGTTATGCCCTTCGGACTTAAGAACGCAGGGGCAACTTATCAGAGGCTGATGAATAAAGTCTTTAAAGAGCAGCTCGGTAGGAATGTGGAAGTGTACGTTGATGACATTCTCATCAAGTCCGCCCGGGCTGCCGACCTCATTGCAGATGTACAAGAAACTTGTTGCACCCTGCGAAGGTATGGCCTCAAACTCAATCCGGCCAAATGTCTATTCGGGGCCAAGAGCGGGAAATTCCTGGGCTACATCCTGACCGAGCGGGGAATAGAAGCCAATCCGGGTAAAGTAAAAGCCCTGCTGGATATGCCGCCGCCCAAAAATCTAAAGGAAGTCCAGCGCCTGACCGGAAGGATCACGGCCTTATCCCGGTTCATCTCTAGGTCGGCCGATCGAAACCTGCCATTTTTCAAGATCCTGCGCAAGGCCTCCAAATTCCAGTGGGATGCCGAATGTGACCGAGCTTTCGAGGAATTGAAGGCATACTTAGTCAGTCTGCCAATACTAGCCAAGCCCCAGGAAGGAGAGCCCTTGTACATTTACTTGTCAGCTACTGAGGAAGCTGCGAGTGCTGTTCTTGTAACTCAGAAAGAGACCGAGCAGCAGCCGGTCTATTTCTTTGGGCACTTATTTAAAGAGGCCGAGTGTAGGTATACTACACTCGAGAAATTAGCTTATGTCCTTGTGTTGATGGCCCGGCGATTGTGACCCTATTTCCTGGCTCACCCTATCCGAGTGCTGACCAATAGCACACTTGGGAAGGTCTTGATCAACCCTGAAGTCTCAGGTCGGATGGTCAAGTGGACTACTGAACTGAGCGAATATGACATTCAGTATCAGCCCAGAACTGCAATCAAAGCTCAGGCCTTAGCAGACTTCTTAAGCGAACTGCATGCAGAGGAAGAGGAGAAGGTCTGGAAAATATATGTGGACGGGTCAGCCACCCGAGCAGGGAGTGGCGTTGGGATCTTATTGATGTCCCCCAAGGGAGACCCCATTCATTTGGCGGTGCGCCTAGAGTATCATGCTACCAATAATCAAGCAGAATACGAAGCCCTTCTAGCAGGCCTCCAAGCAGCCAGACAGGTCGGGGCCACTCGGGTCATCTTGCATTCTGATTCCCAATTAGTGACTCAACAGGTGGCTGGGCGGTTTGAAGTGAACGATGAGAAGTTACCGGCTTACGTAGAGGCCTATCAACAGTTGCAAGCAGAATTTCAAGAAGTTCAGATTACACAGATCCCTCGAGGGGACAATGCCAAGGCGGATGAGTTAGCCCGACTGGCCAGCTCTGTCCGTCCGTGGGTATTCCCCAAACCTTCACCTCAAGTCATGCTGGTGGCTCAGGTCGAGAGAGAAGCCGAAATGGAGATAGACGGGGATTGGAGGGCTCCATTCATCACCTACCTGAAGGATGGAACTCTTCCAAACCACCCCGAGCAAGCTAGAATATTGAAGATCAGAGCAGCCCGGTTCACCCTAATCGGGGATACATTGTACAAGCGGGCTTTTTCCCGACCTCTAGCCAGGTGTCTCGGAAAGGAAGATGCAGACTATGTACTTAGAGAAGTGCATTTAGGGTGCTGCGGAAATCATTCAGGAGGTCGGTCCATGGCTCGGAAGGTCTTGCTGGCCGAGTACTTTTGGCCGACCCTTCAAGGGGATGCAGAGAAGATGGTTTCTTCCTGTCTTTCTTGTCAGAAATACCAGAATTTGTCTCACCGACCTGTGGAGATGTTGCGAGCGTCCACTGCATCATGTCCCTTTGATCAGTGGGGCATGGATATAGTGGGACCCTTCCCCAGAGCAGTCGGTCAGAAGCAATTCCTATTGGTGGCAGTAGATTACTTCTCCAAGTGGGTCGAGGCAGAAGCCCTGGCTCGGATCACGGAGCAAGCAGTAAAGAAATTCCTTTGGCAGAATATTTTGTGCCGGTTTGGCATACCTCATAAGCTGGTATCAGACAATGGTCGGCAGTTTCAGGGTCGGATCATCAGAAATTGGTGTAAGGAGTTCGGGATCAAACATGCTTTCACATCTGTAGCATACCCCCAGAGTAATGGTCAGGCAGAAGTAGCTAATAGAGAGATTCTGAAAGGGCTCAAAGTTAAGTTGGATCAGGTCGGCGGATCCTGGGTGGATGAGCTGCCAGGGGTCCTCTGGGCCCTTCGCACCATGCCCAAAGAGGGGTCGGGGTGCACTCCCTTCCAGTTGGTCTATGGCAGTGAAGCAGTAGTCCCCATGGAGGTCGGCTGTGAATCTGACAGGAGACAGTTATATGGGGAAGACAATGCAGAGAAGAGACGAGCTGAGCTAGATCTGATTGAGGAGGTCCGAGCCAAGGCTACCGTCCGCATGGCCGCTTACCAGCAGAGGATGCGGAACCGATACAACCAGAAAGTTATACCCCGACACTTCCAGGTCGGGGACAAGGTATGGAAAAGAGTCAAGCCCGTTGGAGAAGTAGGCAAACTGGAGCCCCCGTGGAGTGGCCCATTTCTAGTGGTCGAGGCATTGGGATCGGGAGCATACTATCTGCAAGATGCTCAAGGGAAGCGCCTAGGGCGACCTGGAGCGCAGTGCATCTGAAATTGTACCGTGAGGAGAGAGGAGAGGAATGATCCTTGTAACTGTACTCAGAAAAAAGGATAGTAAAAACTCTAACTCTCCAGAAAAGATCATCCCTGAAAGATATAAGTGAGCTTGTTCTCACGCACCCACCGGACTCGGCGCCGATCGGCGTGGCGTTCCACGTTCGGTCGGGCCCGGTCGGGCGTGGCGGTCCACGTTCGACCCGAGGTAAGTCGGACGGTGTCCAGACTCTTGCTAAGGCAAGTTATAAGTGTTGGTGCAGTTTGCACTAACGGTCAAACTCGGGTTTTGATGTATGACAAAGTGGTTAAAGTTAGGGTTGTGTGTGTTTAACCTCTTTACCAAGTGTGCAGGGTTGAAAGACTTAGGACCAGACACCAGGCTGAAGTCCAGGATGGTTGAGTCCTGGCGGGAAGTCCAGTTGGGTCCGCGGGACCTGACAACTGGCTGAAGACCAAGTTGGTTGAGACTTGGCAGGAAGACCAAGGTGGTTGAGCCTTGGCAGGAAGTCCTGGTAGGATCAAGAAGTCAAGTAGAACTGCACAATGGGTAAGTAAGGTAAGTCACTGGAGGAGCGACCCAGTGAGGACGAGTCCAATCTTGGACTTTAGGCGCGGTCCAACTTAGACCCATTTAGGTGATCTAAGTTGAGTCCTGGTTAGATCCTGGTCTGGGAGACAGGATCTAATTAACTTAGAATTATATCTTATTTTAGTCCATATAAAATTGTACTAGCCTTGTTTTGGACTAACCCTGGATGCAGGACCGAAGGACTATGTTTCTGCAGCTCAGAGAGCCTCAAAGGAGTGAGGCCGTAGCTGAGCAGGGCACCCCGGATGTGTCGGGCGCCCCAGAGTCAACCCAAAGTCAGCGGAGAGGTAAACGCCCCGACAGCAGCGCAATTGGGGGCGCCCCGCATGTCTCGGGCGCCCACTGTGCCACGCCACTGAAGGCGGCTGCAGCTCACCCTCGCGAAGCCAGAAGATGGGATTTTGACCGGTCAATCGGGCGCCCCGCGCGCGTCGGGCGCCCCAATCAAAAGCAATCCCGAAGTAGACGAGATTAGCTCTGACCGGAGCATCGCCGGATCTACAGCCACGTGGGGGGCGCCCCGAGCATGTCGGGCGCCCCCTGCCCTATATAAAGAGGGCCTCGACCCTCTTCAAAGAACAACACTTTTTTCAACGCTCCAAGTTCTTCTACGCTCACGCCTTGCTCCGGAAACGCTACACTTCGAGCCGACGACGTCCCGCTGCCCCGAAAGAGTCGATCTACTCCGGACGTCGGTAAAAAGAAGAATTTCTTTTAATACTTTATTGCACTTAATTACTTGAAAGTGTGGGGTTGTCACACTTTCATTTCATTTGTACTCGCCTACTCTATCGGGGTTGACCGATAGAGAGTTTTAGTAGATTGCCCAACGGAAAGGTCCGAGGGACCTGGGCCTTCGAGTAGGAGTCGCCGAAGGCTCCGAACGAAGTAAAAATCGTTCGTGTTTGCGTGTTTGTTTTTCGTCTCTTTCATTTCCGCTGTGCACGCTCTTTAAAGCACTCTGATTTAATTTTTTAAAAAAGTCACGTGATTCACCCCCCTCTCACGTGCATCGATCTTACAAGTGGTATCAGAGCCTGGTACGCTCTGTATCGGTGCAACCACCATAAGAGCCGGGGAAATCCAGTTTTTTTTTTTTCGAGTTTTTGGTTTTTCGCTACACTTGATCTAAATTAGTATTGTTGCCTAGATTTGGATTACTTTTTCCGTTCGTTTGATTTTACTTGAATCTGGTGCAACACCGTTCAAGTTGCTTTTAGTTAGTTTATCATTTCCCGCACTACTAATCCAAGACCCAGTCTTGGGATATTTTTCTACTTTTATTTCGTGTGCACAGAAGTTAAATGGCCCAAGGTGAAGGCTATAGCACTGCTCGCCCTCCCCTCTTTTAATGGGGAAGACTTTCCCTACTGGAAGAGAAGGATGGAGGTGTATCTGAAGACCGACATGGATCAGTGGTTTGCAGTTCAAACAGGCTACACACCGCAATGGATGAGGGAAATAATGCTCCACTAAGGCCCGACAGATGGAACTCAGAAATGAAGAAAAAGGCTCAGACCGAGTTCAAAGCCCAGAACACCCTCCAGTGCGGACTTACCAAAGAGGAGCTAAACAGAATTGGACCAACCGACTCAGCAAAGGAGCTATGGGACAAATTAATTGAACTACATGAAGGCACCTCTGATGCCAAGGTAACAAAAAGGGATTTACTTTAAATAAGTTATTTAATATAAAAATGCAGGAAGGAGAATCTGCTAGCCAACTCCACGCCCGGATCAAGGACATACTGAATGGACTCCACATGATCGGGCACAAACAGGAGAACCGGGACATAATAAGGTACGCTTTAAATGCATTCCCTAGAAATTCACTATGGGCATCTATTATAGATGCCTATAAAATTTCTAGGAACCTTTCTAAAATTAATTTAGATGAATTGTTTTGTGAATTAGAACTGCACGAACAGACTAACGCCAAGGCCGAGAAAGGGCTAGCTTTATTTGCAGGTTCACCAAAGGAAGCCAAATCAAAGAGAAAAGTCCAAGAAGAACCTGAAGATGAGTCAGGCTCTGATGAAGAAGAACAACTGGTGAACTTGGTAAGAAAAATGTTCACCAGAAGGAAGAACAAACTTTCAAAGAAGGATATTCAAAAGGTGATGAAGCCCTACAGCACTGAAGGTAAAAGCAAAATGATCTGCTTCGGCTGTAACAGAAAAGGGCACTTCAAACATGAATGCCCTTACAAGAAAGAGGACCAACCCACTAAGAACAAAAAGAAGAAGGCTCTTCAAGCCACGTGGG